>OU342746.1:11272890-11624449 GCA_910589775.1 Avena eriantha
CCCCAAGCTTAGGCTTTTAGCCTAAGTGGGTATCAATCCCAAGCTGGCCAGGAAGGAGCGCCTCCATAATATGGCGAGGAAGTGCCTTCATCCTGATATGAACTTGAGGACACACCAGTGTAGTGCGCAGAGTGGTCATAAGAGGGCACATCCCCCTGATGCTGTCCGTGGAAACCAAGCAAGCGTGGATGCTCGTCCACCTCCTCCTTGGAACACGACCATGGCATCCTGCAAATACTGAACAAAGTAGACAGTGGCAAAGGAATTTCCCTCTTGTCTCCGTCAGTAAACATCCTGTAAACTAAATTCTCGGTACTAGAGTCAGTAGTACCAAAATGATGTGTTTTCATAGCATCAAGATCAAGTCTTTGCGGTGTCAACATAGTGTCATCATGATCAACAGAAAGTTCTAAGGTAGCAACCATGCGTGAGGCAATAATACCCCCATAAATGGGTCCTCTAGCAGCTAAGCGACGGACAATGAGAGAACCCAGATTATACTTGGTATCATTATTAAGTGCAGTAGCAAGAAAGGCTAAATGATAATTAGAAATATTACTACTGTTCTCCCTACCAAGAATGCTAGTGGCAAGATAATAAGAAAAATATCTAATAGCTGGGAGTTGAATGTTCCTTATCTTCCCACGCTGAGCTGTGCATTCATCATCATTTGTCACACTTCAGTAGAGCTCTAGCAAATCAGCGGTTCGGCCTTGGATCTTCTTCACTGTCCTAGTCATGCCTATGCCTATAATGCTGCAAAATCTTTCCAATGGCATGGTAATAGGCATATTATAAATTTTGAACAAAACAGTTGACCGATAAGGGGTGTTAGTGAAAACGAAACTTTCAACGAAAGTTTTGGTGAGCACGGCATATTGCTCACTCTCATCTTCCATGTAAGCGGTCGGACCAACCCTCTGAACCAGTAGTAAGAAATCATTGAGGATTCCAGCAGCTTGCAAAAAGGTAAAACAAGGGAAGGTAGGCGGGTGAGCATCTCCCTCATCTCCTTCATTGCCAAAGAGTGGTGCAATAAGATCTTCATTATATGATGGCCCAAATTGAGAAGCTGGTCTCGAAGGCCTTGCCCTCCTGGGTATGTTCCTCTCAAATACTTCTCCAAAAGTGTGGTTGTTCATCTCCTCTATTCTGAAATTTAAGCATCCATCACACAAGTGATCACAAAGTGAATACATAATGAGAGGAACTACTCATAGGGACTTGCAAGAGGCCTAAACATGCATCAAAATTTTCTCTATTCATTGAACAAGCTCACATAACCTGTCACCTACAGTAGCAAAATACTCAAGATATAATCCACTAATCGCAAATCTACTAGGACAAGCGGAGGAGTCACATACCGGAGAACAAATGCTCCAAATTTTAGCAGCAGAAATGGGCTGAGCAAGGAGATCGAAAAATCACGAGCAAGAACAGCAAGAACACGAGTTTGAGTAATGAACTGGTGTTTTCTCAGGAGAGAGAAAGGATTAGCAGGAGGGAGAGTAAGTCGAGGGCCAGGGGTGGCCCACACCATGGCCAGGCGCGCCCTTGGGGTGGCTGTGCCACCAAGTGGTGTGCCTGCCTGGTGGACCCCCCTGGATCACTCCAGGTACTTCTCTGCCCCTCTTTTGATGTAAAAATTTAATATGAATTTTATGGAATTTTTTGAGACACTTTATTTTTTCGCAATTTTCAGGTATTGATGAATAATTTTCAGGCAAAAATATAATTTTGGAATGATGCAACAAAAAAATAAAACTAAGACTTCAGAAGTTCTAAGACACTCTAATATGCAAGCAACTAGAAGTAGAAAAGTAAACTAGGTGAAAGCAAAAATTAAAATGAATAAACTAAAAGTAAGCAAAGATAATCATGGTGAAAACATTGTTTTTGTTCATTAAAATCCCTTTGTTAACAAGGTTGATCGGGTCTTGGTACCAAACCAATTTTATATGAAACAAAACTTTGCATTTCACTAAATGATTATGTTACCTCAACCTTGATAGCAATGGTCCCAATCATAATAGTTTCATATTTTTCTCGTGGTATGTGACAATATATTTCTCCAACTTGGATGCCCACAATATTTTCAATTGAATTTAAGCCATATTTCCTATCAATCTTCTTGGGAAATAGACAGTATGCTCTTTGTCATTAACATTAAAAGTTACCTTCACTTGATTGCAATTAATAACAGCCCCTGCAGTATTAAGAAAGGTCTCCCAAGAATAATAGACATATTATCATCTTCAGGCATTTCAAGCACAACAAAGTCAGTTAATATCAAGCAATTATGAGCCACTTGAACAGGAACATCCTCACATATACCAACAGGAATAGTAGTAGATTTATCAGCCATTTGCAAAGATATATCAGTTGGTATTAATTTCTCCAATGGAAGTCTCTTGTAGAGAGAAAAAGGCATAACACTAACTCCTGCTCCCAAATCACACAAAGCAGTTCTAACATAATTATTTTTTAATAGAACAAGGAATAGTTGGAATCTCTAGGTCTCCAAGTTTCTTTGGAACCTTACCATTAAATGAATAATTAGCAAGCAAAGTAGAAATTTCCTCATTAGGGATCTTCCTTTTATTAGAGACAATATCCTTCATATACTTTGAATAAGGAGATAATTTAATAGCATCAGTTAAAGGAATTTGCAAAAATAAAGGTTTCATCCACTCACAAAACTTATTATAGTGTTCGTCTTCCTTTGATTTGTGTTTCTTATCAGGAAAAGGCATTGGTTTTTGAACTCGGGGTTCTCTTTCACTACCATGTTTTTTGGCAACAAAATCTTCCTTAGTGTACTTAGCATTTTTAGTGTTCTTTTCAGATTCTTCTTCCATTTCTTCTTTATCAGGAGCATCATTTTTCTCATTACCACTCTTAGTTTCAGCATCAGAGACAGATATACTATAGGATCTTTAGCAGGTTCAGAAGATTCTACAACTGTTTTATGTTTCTTTTTCTTTCTCTTAAAATAAGTACCTCTATCTTCAGTTTGTTGGGAATCTTGCTCAATTCTTTTAGGATGCCCCTCATGATATAGAGGATCCTGGGTGGCAGCACCACTTCTAGTTCTAATTTCATAAGCTTGTTTTTTCTTAGAAGCATTAACTAGCATATATTTTTGTACCTTAATGAGCTGATCAATTTGAGTTTTAACCATTTGGAAATGTTTAACAAGCATTTTAACATCATTAGAGGTTTTTTCTACAATATCCTTTAACTCAATAATAGCTCTAGAGTTTTCCATCAAATTATTATGCACTCTTTTATTAAAATTATCTTGCTTAACAATGAAAATATCAAATTCTTCCAAGCATTGATCATGAGGTTTAGAATAAGGAATATCACCTTCATCAAGATGTTGGAGAGTGTACCTCAATATTGGATGAGCGGGAGATTGTCTTACATAATTCTTCTATAGAAGGTAAATTCTTCACGTCTTCATCTTTAATACCCTTCTCCTTAAGACATTTCTTAGCTTCCTTCAACACTTCATCATTTAGTTCAATCACTCCCCTCTTCTTTGGTGTTGGTGTTGGCTCAGGTTAATTCAGGTGTAGTTGTCTCGGGTGTAGTTGGCTCAGGTGAAATCCAGTCATCATAATTCTTGCTTATTTTAGCCATTAATTCCTCGGCTTCTTTGGGAGTTCTCTTCTTGAAAACACAATCAACACAACTATCCAGGTACGTCGTAGATTCTTCAGTTAGTCCATTATAATATATATCAAGGAGCTCATTTTTAGGTAATGGACATCCAACATGTGCATGAATCAAAGCACAAAATCTTACCCATGATTCAGGCAATATCTCTTTTTCTCCCTGTTTAAAATCAAAAAGTTCCTGCAAAATGACATGTCTAGCACTAGGAGGGAAATATTTTTGAAGGAAATTACTAATCAAGCAATCAGGGCTATCAATAGATCCAGAAGGTAAATTATTAAACCAAGCCTTAGCTTCTCCTTTCAGTGAAAGAGGGAAAAATTTAGCAACAAAGTAGGTGTGCATCTTAATATCATCATAGAATAGGCCACTCATGGTAGAAAGTTCAGTCATATGTGCTACAACACTTTCAATTTTAGTACCACAAAAAGGTTCTTTCTCAACAATGGTTATGTAAGATAAATAAAGAGAGAAATCATAGTCTTTATCTTTAATGTTTATAGGAGATGTAGCAAACTTAGCATTAGGAGATAATTTAGGACTAACAATATGTTTCTCAAGAAGACTCTTAATAGCACTCCTACCATGAGTGTTTTGGCATTCTTTAATAAATTCATCAGTCATTTCTATATATCCGTCTTCAATATCATAGCTCTCTCTAGACTCAGGTGAACTGACAGGTGTAGTAGTATCTTCATTAGGAGTTTCAGTATTTCCAGCTATAGATCTAGCAATCATAGCATCTAGGAAAGGACCTAATGAACCACTCTTATCAAGCACAGTAGAAGCATCATAAGTATCAGAAGTTTCAGATTCAGCAGAAGTAGCAGTATGTGTAGCATGTGTATGTGGTGGTGTAAGGAGCTTACTCATCACAGATGGTGAATCAAGAGCAACAGAGGTGTTCAGAACCATACCTCTCCTTGTAGTGGATGGTAATATAGGAACTTTTCCATCACAAGATTTACCCATGATGAATGGATGGCAGCGAATAATAGTGATTCCAAGTGAACTTGATAAATAGAGCTATGGTCCCCGACAATGGCCCCAGAAAATAGTCTTGATGACCAACAAGTATAGGGGGTGTATCGCACTATTTTCGAGGGAAGTGAAACCCAATTTATTGATTCGACACAAGGGGAGCCAAAGAATATTTATAAGCCTTAACAACTGAGTTGTCAATTCAGCTGCACCTAGAGACAATCTTGCTCACAGTAGTTTATCAGTAGCAACAGTTTTGTAGTAGCAATAGCAAAGTAATAGCAGTAGTGAAAGTAAAGACAGTAGTAACAATTGCAGTAAACTATAGGATTAAAGCGTGGTGGGCATAGGGATGGATGGACGGGCGTTGCATGGACAAGACAATTCATATAGCGATCAAGACATAGGGCATTTGCAGATAAATAAGAAAAAGCATCCAAGTACTAAATAATCCTAGGCATGTGTTCCATATATTGTCATACGTGCTCGCAATGAGAACTTGCACAACATGTTTTGTCCTGCTAGCCCGTTTTCAGCGGGGCCTCTAGGTAACTACTGGCAATTAAGGTGCTCCTTTTAATAGAGCACCGGAGCAAGGCATTAACACTTCGTGAACACATGTGATCCTCACATCAAAGCCATTCCCTTCCGGTTATCCCGATTTCTGTCACTTCGGGGCCATAGGTTCCGGACAACAACGTGTGTATACAACTTGCAGATAAGACCAAAAACAATACTATCAGCATGAATCAATAACATGTTCAGATCTGAAATCATGGCACTCGGGCCCTAGTGACAAGCATTAAGCACAACAAGTCGCAACAAAGTCATAAAGCACTAATAAAAGATACTAGGCACCATGCCCTAACAATCTAATGCCATTACATGAAAGATCTCATCCAATCCCTACCATCCCCATAGCCTACAGCGGGGCATTACTCACTCATTGATGGGGGAATTATTGATGGTTGATGGAGAAGTGATGGTGATGATGGTGGCAATGATCTCCTCCAATTCCTCATCCCGGCAGGGTACCAGAATGGAGTTTCTGGTTCCGAATCGTGGTATCTGGTGGTGGCGGCGCAGTCGAACTCTATCTGGAAAAACGTCGAACCCCCCGGGTTTTTAGGTCAAGGGGCATCTTATAGGCGAAGAGGAAAGCCGAAGAGGTGCCCGAGGTGGCCACACCACTCCCAGGCGCGGCCTGGGCTAGCCCGCGCGGCTAAGTGGCGTGGGCCCCTCGTGGTCCTCCTCCGTCTCGTCTTCTGGCTCCGTGAGTCTTTTGGTGAAATAGGATTTTTGGCTTATTTCTGGGATTTTTCCTGATAGTTCATTTTCTGCACAAAAACTAGACACCATGGTAATCCTGCTGAAAACTGCGTTAGTTTGTGTTAGTTGTAGCCAAATCACACAAGTTTAGAGGAGAAACAATAGCAAATGTGTTCGGGAAAGTAGATACGTTTTGGATGTATCATGGCTCTGGCATTGCCTCGCCGATCCGTAGCAGTCCTTCTCCTCCCCCCCCCCCCCCCCCCGTGATGACGACGTTCGCCCGCTCAGTACTATTCAAGAGGACTCCGCGGCTGCGCCTGATCGGATCCCACCTCACCACGAGCAGGGCAACATCAGCGCGAGGGGTAGTGGGGCAGCCCAGGACACGGCTATGTCAGATTATCCTAGCTCCTCCTCTTCGGCACCACCGTGTAGTTCTGAGGTTCCAGTTTCATCGGCACCACCCCAACCAAGTTCTTCGACCCCAGTTTCTTCTGAACCAATAGCACAAGTACCAGCAGCACCGGCACCAGCGATACCAGCAGCACCAGTACCAACACCAGCATCAGCTCCAGCACCAACCTTGGCACCAAAGCCAGCAGCAGCAACAGCCCCTGCCAAGCCCCCGAAGAGGAAAGCTCCATCAGCTGCCTCCGGATCTATGGTGTCCATTGCGGACATCTTCTAGCCAGCTTCGCAAGCACCATCCGGATCAGCAGCCACTGATCTTCTACAATGTCCTGCGTCATCCGGCAAGCTCAAGAAAGCTGTCGGGCCAGCCAAGGGCACCACTTCTGGGTCTCCCGCTATCGGATGAGAACGCAGTAGGCAACTGGTTCTACATACTAGTCCTGCTGCTACCCAATCCGCAAGGCGAGAGGCCCATATCAGAGGCTTGGTGGCTAGTCATTCTCCCAGTGGCGAGAGTTACAGCCCACTCCTCCTAGAGTACGTGAACAACTGGAACAACGCTGAATTCATTGATCCAAAAGATGATCTGCCGGAGAAGTTCGTCCCAGCGGAGTTCAATGCTCGGATGAACTCTGCCACCAAGGCCATCTCTTTGGCTGGCCGGATGCTGGAGGTAACACTTTTCTTCTGCTATGGTACTATACATGCATGAAAGCTTATAGATATATCCCCTAGTCCCCGAGCCGCCGAGGGAGTAACTTGTTACTCGGTCGGATGCTCCTAGAGAATTTAGTTTATGTCCTTAGCAATTTGAAATAGTGATAAAGTTAGAGCCGGGTTAAGTTCCACTTGGCCTGGATCTTGTAGACTTTGAATATCCACACACCTAGAGCCGGGTTAAGTTCTACTTGGCCTGGGTCTTGTAGACTTCGAATATCCACACACCTAGAGCCGGGTTAAGTTCCACTTGGCTCGGATCTTATAGACTTTGAATATCCACACACCTAGAGTCGGGTTAAGTTCCGCTTGGCCTGGATCTTGTAAACTTCAAATATCCACCCACCTAGAGGCGGGTTAAGTTCCGCTTGGCCCGGATCTTGTAGATTTCGAATATATACACACCTAGAGACGGTTTAAGTTCCGCTTGGCCCGGATCTTATAGACTTCGAATATCCACACACCTAGAGCCGGGTTAAGTTCCGCTCGGCCCGGATCTTGTAAACTTCGAATATCCACACACCTAGAGCCGAGTTAAGTTCCGCTTGGCCCGGATCTTGTAGACTTTGAATATCCACACACCTAGAGCCAGGTTAAGTTCCGCTTGGCCCGGATCTTGTAAACTTCGAATATCGACACACCTAGAGCAGAGATAAGTTCCGCTTGGCCCGGATCTTGTAGACTTCAAATATCCACACACCTAGAGTTGGGTTAAGTTTCTCTTGGCCCGGATCTTGTAGACTTCGAATTATTCTTACTTTCCCCTTGAACTAACCTTTTCTTGTTTTTTCAGATCACCACTAACTGCCGAACTGCTGAATTCCAGCGCCTGCTGGACTCCTACAAATATGTTCGTGTGTGTTATGGCAAGCTCTTAGAAGATCACTAGAGGAAAAGTATCTTTCTTTACTCAAGACTTTTCCTTTTTTACTTGCGTTCATCCGAGTTATTCATGATTCATATTAACTTGTTATTCGAACTATGCAGCCGAGGTTCAGGCTGAGAACACTATCATGCGGAAAAACCTGGCTGAAATCCAAGGTATTTTGTTTTGTTCACACGATCATTGTGCGCTCTTTCCTTGACTCGGTAGATATTTATACTTTGGCTCCGCCAGATTAACCCACTGTTGCAATTGACCTTGAAGATAGTGTACATATTCCTGATATGGTGACACATTTTCTCAAACAAGCAGGAAAGCATCAAGCTGTATTGAAGAAGAAGGACGACAAGATAGCTCGGCCGTGCCTCCAGGATTCGGAGATTACTCGGCTGAATGCCGAAATCCAGAGGCTTAAGGACCTCCATAAATCCGAACTAGATAAGGCTGACCAGGAGTTTGCCGAGGAAAAAGAGCGTCTGACGATGCAAATTTCCAAGGACAAGGACTTACTGCAGGAAGCCGATGTAAAACTTACGTCGGTGACCTCAGAATAGCCAATAGCGCCAATGTCCATGTCGAGCTCCAACGTCTCCTCTTCCAGATTGCCCGTAAGTTCCTTTCCCTTGCTCAATTTTCATTTTTTGGATTTAGTGCTTTTGCTCATTGTTTCCCCTGTTCTCTTCTCAGGCAAGTTTCTAGCAGGTGACACTCTCGCTGTTGCTGTTGTAGCCTGGTCTCGCAAGCAACGTGGTATTCCCATAGGTCCTGCTGCCGGGTCAATCCCTTACAAGACAGAGGATTTGCTGGTGAGCCTCGTCGCTCGCATGGAGATAGTGAAGAATTACGGCATAGATATTATGCCGGCAGCGATGCGGATGCTCAACTCCCTCTGGTCCACTGAGCCCACTCACAAAGGAAATGCATCTCTTATAGCCAAATTGATGGAGTGCGATACTCAGCTGCACTTGTGGCGAGAATCTATTGCACGAGCCGGGGCTGACATAGCATTGCAGTTCGTCCTCTCGTGGTATGAAGGGATAGACTTGTGGCTGCTCACCCGCATGCGCATCGGATAAAAGTGGTCCAACGATCCGGAGTGTGTTGCTCGTTGCAAAGCCTACGCCAACAAGCTTATCCAGTACTCCTTCTGCCATGCTTGGAATGAGGGGCCGAGCTACCTTAATGTATTTGATGACGATGGTGCTTTTGAGCGTGAGGAAGACGAGGGAAGCGAGGGAGAGGCCTCCGAACTTGGCGATGAAGCTGAAGATCTAGAAGATGGAGAGGCCAACCACGAAGATGAGGCTGAGGCTAGTTCCCCACCAGCGAACTCTGAAGTGCCTCCACCGTTAGCCGGTGATTCAGCTTCTTCCCCTGCTCCTTGAAAACACTTAACCATATTTGTCAGATCCCTGGGATGCCGGGTGAAGATGAATTTAAGTACTGTAGTTTGGTTTGGCTACAATCAATGTTGTTTGCTACTAAGTTTTTAATATTGGATTATCGTGGGCGAAGTCCCTGAGTTTCGTTTTCTTGTTCCTCCAATTTTTGACTCGACTCGCATCCACCTTGATTCGGTTTTTCGACTTACGAGTCCGAGGTTCAAAAAATTGACTTAACAATACTTGAAACCTTGAGATTAGCTCACAATAATCCAGCGAGAGACGAATAAAGTAAACAAGGGGTTAGTCCGAATAACAAATGTCGGTGCGCTTAGGTTCTTTCCCTTAGTCGTTTTTCATGTGGTTTGCAATTCCAAACTTGTTCTCTTGCTTTCCATGAAGCCAATTCTTGTTGGACAGCAGTAAAGTCGAAGAGTTGGGTTTTTGGTGCTCACACACTACTAATCTGGCTAAGGTACAGTTAATGTAAGCCAGACGACATATAAAGAACATATAAACAAGAAAAACAGTCATTATGGCAGTCCCTGAGTTCCTGCTGGGGTGCCGAAGTTTCATTGATAAGCTCATTGTCGACATACATACCGACATACAAGTGACTCGGATACACTCACCTCTTTGCTAGGTGTAAAAGGGACGAAGTAGTGCTACATTCCATGGTCGCTTAGATTCCTCTCCGGACTTGTCCGCCTTGTTCTTCTCCTGTGGTTGTGCATCGATAAGATAGTAGGAATCATTGTGCAAAGGCTTTCTTACAATGAACGATCCTTCCCATGGAGGGGATAACTTATGCCTGTCAGCGGTGCGCTGCACCAGCCGAAGTACCAGATCACCTTCCCGGAAAACTCGGGGGTTTACTTTCCAGCTATGGTAGCGTCGGAGATTTTGCTGATATATGGCAGATCTGGACAAGGCCAGTTCTCTCGCTTCTTCCAGCAGATCAACATCATTTTGCCGGGCTTCGTGCACTTCGGCTTCTGTGTATTGGGTGACCCTTGGCAAATCATGCTTTATGTAGGCTGGTAATACAGCTTCTTCCCCATATAGCAGAAACAATGGCGTATAGCCAGTTGATCGATTCAGAGTTGTTCTTAAACTCAACAGTACTGCCGGTAGCTCTTCTATCCAGCACCCCGCTGATCTTTGCAGCGGCTCCATGAGCCAGGGTTTTATCCCGGACAACACCAGTCTGTTGGATCTTTCCACTTGCCCGTTCAATGCGGGGTGGGCCATGGAGGCTACATCTAACCGGATCTTCTTTTCTTGGCAAAACCTTGCAAATGCTCCTTCAGCAAAATTGGTGCCATTATCAGTTATGATACTGTGGGGGTAGCCATATCTCAGGATTATATCCTTGAGGAACTTTACCGTTGTTACCCCATCACATTTCCTGATTGGCTTCACTTCAATCCATTTAGTAAATTTGTCCGCCATAAGTAGGATATGGGTCATTCCTCCTTTAGCCGGGTTAAATAGCCCTACCGTGTCTAGGCACCATACAGCAAATGGCCAAGTAATGGGGATAGTCTTGAGTTCCTACATTGCCAGGTGGGTTTTTGTGGCGTATATCTGACAGCCATTGCATTTCCTCACCAAATCTTTTGCTTTCTCCAAAGCACTTGGCAGAAAATACATGCCGGAAAGCTTTTGCCACTAATACTCTTGAAGATGCATGGTGGCCACATTCTCCTTGGTGGATATCTTAGAGTATGTCAAGTCCTTCCTCCGGGTCAACGCATTGTTGTAGTACTGTGGTTACAGTTCTCTTGTATAGTTTGGCATTGATAATGGTATAGGCCTTTGCTCTTCTCTGGATCTGCCTTGAGAGTACCTCATCACCCGGCAAGATTCCCTCTTTAAGGAAGTCAAATATTTGCTTGGCCCAAGCGGGTATAGCTCAGATGGGGAAAGGTTCCTCGTCAATTTCCTTTGCATCCACCGACATATCTCCTGCTGGGTTTGGCTGACCAGTCCCCAGGTTTGCTGAGGCCGTCCCCGGGTTTGCCAAAGCAGTCCCCGGGTTTGCCAAAGCAGTCCCCGGGTTTGCTGAGGTGCCTCCCCAATCTATCTCCATTGGCGTAGCTTCTGATCCGGAGAAGGCCAGGATATAAATTGACTCGGATTCTGGCAATGGGGTAATAGATGGTTTTCTTAAGTGTTCCAAGGCAACATTTTGTGGGATTGGTTGCCGAGATGAGCCCAACTTAGACAATATGTCGGCTGCCTCGTTGTCAATATGAGCTACATGGTGGAACTCACATCCATGTTGGCATCCAAGGCATCCCAGTTGCTAGATACTTGTTGCACCACCAAATCCGAGTCTTCAAAGCATTGTATCCAACGTATCCCCATTTCTTTTGCCACTTTGAGACCATGCACCAGTGCCTCATATTCTGCGACATTATTCGAGGCGCTGAAGTGGATTTGGAGGGCATATTTTAGTTGATCTTTCTTGGGCGAGGTAAGCACTACTCCGGCGCCCAGCCCTTCTTTCAGTTTTGATCCATCAAAGTGCATCCGCCAATAGTTGGAATCTGGCAGAGGTGGTTCGTACTGCATCTCGGCCCAGTCCACAAAGAAATCTGCCATAGCCTATGATTTGATCGTATCTCTTCTGTCGAACTGTGGTGCATATGGGGCTAGCTCAATTGCCCATTTTGCTATCCGACCACTAGCATCTATGTTACTCATAATCTCTGATATGGGTGCCTCACATATCACCTTGATGTGATGTTCCTCAAAGTAGTGTTTGAGTTTCTTGGCCGATATATACACACCAGACGCCATCTTTTGATAGTGAGGGTAGTTCTGTTTTGAAGCCGATAACACTTCACTCAAATAATACACCGGCCTTTGCACTAACTTTCCTTCTACTTCGCGCTCCACTACAATTACTGCACTTACGACTCGGTTGGTCGTGGCTACATAGAGCAACATTGGCTCCTTGGGTAGTGGTGCGGCTAGTATTGGTGCAGTAGACAACATCTTTTTTAATTCTCGAAATGCGCTATCCGCTTGTGGCATCCATGTGAATTTGTCTGCCTTTTTCATTAACTAGTAGAGGGGCAAGGCCTTCTCTCCCAGCCGACATACAAACTAGCTTAACGAGGCCAGGCAACCAGTGAACTTCTGGACATTGTTAAGGCATTTTGGCAGTTCCATTTTCTCTATAGCCTAGATTTTCGTTGGGTTAGCTTCGCTACCTCGGCGGGACACCAGAAAACCGAGCAATTTCCCTGCGGGCACACCAAAAGTGCACTTCTCTGGGTTAAGCTTCATCCGGAACCGTCTCAATTTCGCGAACGTCTGTCGGATGTCATCAAGGAGTGTATCGCTTTCCTTAAATTTTATCACCACATCATCCACATAAACTTGCACATTTCGACCTATTTGGTCATGTAAACATTTTTGCATGCATCGCTGGTACGTTGCTCCAGCATTATGTAATCCAAACGGCATAGTGCGATAGCAATAAGCCCCATACGGGGTAATAAATGCAGTCTTTATTTCATCATCTAGGTTTAGGGGTATCTGGTGGAAACCAGAATAAGAATCAATGAATGAAAACAGTTGACATCCAGTAGTTGAGTCCATGACTTGGTCTATTCTAGGGAGTGGGAATGGATCTTTAGGACACGACTTATTCAGGTTCGTGTAATCAATGCACATGCCATACCACAGCCGAGTTCGGATTATCCTTCTTCTTTTCCACAAGCACCAGATTAGAGAGCTAATCTGGGTAGAGTACTTCCATGATAAATCCAGTTGCAAGGAGCTTAGCTATCTCATCTCCAATGACTTTTCTTCTGTCCTTGGCGAAACATCGGAGAGGTTGCTTCACCGGCTTAGCACCAGGTCTCACTCAAAGAGTGCTCGGCCAACTCCCTCGGCACACCTTGGAGATCCTGTGTGGACCAAGCAAACATATCCCGATTCTCACGGAGGAAGCTGACGAGCTTGCTTTCCTATTTGCTGCTTAACCTGGCACCAATGGTTACAATGCGCTCTGGGAACTGATCATCGATTGGCACTTTCTTTGTATCCTTGGTGGCTTGTAATGACACACTTCCATGCGGGTTTGTCAGGGACGGCATATATTGCCGCGCGGATTGGGCCAATGCCGCCACTTCCTATATCCTCCTATTCTCCTAAGCTATCAAGAGTGACTCGGCCAAGTTAGATCTGGCAGAAGCGCACTCGATCGAACGCCTGAAGTCCCTAGATACGGTTATCACTCACATAGGTCCGGGAAGTTTCATCTTTAAGTAACTGATGTGAGTACTTGCCATGAACTTGTTCAGCACGGGCCTGCCGAGCAACCGTGATAGACGCTCTCTAGATTCACCACTTCGAACTCCAAATTTTCAGTCCGGCAATTACCCCTTGTACCGAACAGCACATCAACCCGGACCTTACCAATTAGCTCACATGAGATACCTAGCACAATGCCATGAAAGGTGGTCCTTGTAGCTTGCAGCATATTCTCTGATATCCCCAACTTGTGCATGGTATCCTTATACATGATGTTAGTGCTACTGCCATTGTCAATTAGCACCTTGGAAAACCTCACATTAAGATTCAGCCGATGAACGTCGGATCTAGGACCAGTGCGTAGGTCCCTGGGCTAGGCATGAGCTTCGGGTGATCCTTGATACTCCACGTAATCTCTTGGTCTGACCAAGGCATATATTTCACCACTGCTGGCATTACCGCATTTACCTCCATATGCTGGCGCTGCAAGCTTTTTCGGTTAGTTTCTTCCGCACACAGTAGCTTTGGTGATGCTCCTTGTATTCGTTACATCCCTCATTTGTGTGGTAACCTTGGTCATGTTGCTGGTTATTGTTTACTTGATGCACAGCATCCCTCCTCTCCTGATTTTCATATCTTGGCGGAGGTGGAGGCAACATTAGTTGCTGTCCATTCCCACTGTTAGTAATGGCTACCAATGTGCTTCATTCTGGTGTGCTTCATTCCGAGGTTCCTAAGCATTCCCCAAACTACCCTGTTCTAGCTTCCTCATCCACTCACACTGCCCGGTTGTATGATTTGCTGGGTTATTCGGATTTGGCGTATGAAACTTGCAAGGTTGATCTAGCATAGATTCGAACGTATACCTCGGTTGATATTTTCACTCCTTCCATTGCTTTTTCTGCTCCAGGGTCCAAGGCTTCTTCCCCTCACTCTTTTGTTGCCAGTTCTGCCCTCCAGTTTTCTGGCGCTGGTTGGTGCCAGCATTGGGATGATCTCGGTCCACCGCTACCACCTGCTGCGAGTTATACCTGTAATCCGGATGCTCATCCCTAATTTTTCCTCATAAATCGTTTCTCCTTGATGACCCGGAGCCATCTCGGTTGTAATACTCCTCGTTTGCCTCACTTGACATTAGCCGGGGTTGAGTTGGGTCTCCCAAAGCATACGAATCTACGATCTAGATCGTCTCAGCCAAAGTGGTTGGCATATCGCGCTACAGCCTTTGCCACAACATACTTCCATATCTAGAGCCTTGGGCAAACCACGCGATTGCTTGTGATTCAATTACCCCCTCGCATGAGTTACGCATGTTGCACCACCGAGTTAGGAAATCTCGGTCTGGCTCACTCGGTCTTTGTCGGCATAGCGGCAGAGTCTGTGGCCTATTGGGCCTCTTGTAAGTGCTTGAGAAACTCCTAACGAATAACTCCTCAAAGTCCAGCCAGCAGATAAAACTTCCTGGTGGCAGGTTGTTTCGCCAAACTCTCGTCGGTCCCTCTAACATTTGTGGCACATACCTCACTACCCATCTCAAATTTCTAGTTGCAATCTTGACCGCTATTGCGTAATCAATAAGCCAATCCTCCGGTCTGGTACTACCATCATACGTCCTTGTTCCTTTGGCCAATTGAAAGTTTGGCACTAGTGCCTCCCTCATTATCCGGGGCCCAAAGCATGCTGGACCAGGAGGACCCTGTACCTCGATCAACTCCGACCTATAAATTCTGTCCAGCTTCATCCTTGCATCATCTGGCTGTAAGTTTCTGCTTCCAAGCCTTGACCCAGTTACATGGTGCTCAGGTATTGGGTGTATATCATTAACCATCGCCGAATAACCATCATTGTATCTTTCCTGATCCGGACAAGGGTTTTGCTGTTGTGCTGCTTGACCTACACTTCTCTCCTGTCGAGACACGCGTTGTTGTTGCTACTGCCGAGGTATGTTTTGCCCTGTTCCCACCAGATCACGCTTTCCAGCGTTGCCATTGGCAGCGTTCCTTTGACCGACATTGCCTTGGTCGCGGTTACCTCGGCCAGCTTCACCTCGGCTGGTACTGTGGCGATCTTCATCAACTTGCACTATTTTACCTTTTCCAGCTCTTACCGGGTCGTAGGGGACCATATGTTTGTCTCTTCTCCCGGAGTTTACCACTTCTTCTCTCCTAGGGTTATAACACGGAGATGATATGGCTCTGCTGGACTTCACCGGGTTATTTCTAGACAAATGAACCACGTGCGATGCTCCTGGTGGTGTCGGGTTTGCTTTGTTCATTTCCTCATTCTCCTGGCAAGTGGTAACACCCTCGAATTGACCCTATGCAAGATTTAGCCCTTTCCGCCAAGCCCGCATAGAAACGATTCAAGAACGCCCACCAGCCACTTTCGTGCGGGTGGAAAACAAAGTAATACCATTACACAACAGTCCTCGATGGGACCCACAGAACAGATATATATACAACAGCGACTCCATGAGTCAAGAATACAGATATACTATACAAGATCCAAATCACCTTGAAAACGATAGAGCGTCCGACTACAGACAAGATGCAAATGGGGCTAAGAGCCCTGAAGAGTAACCAATGGCTTCCACAACCCTACCCAGGCCAAGCCGGAAGGGTACCCCTGCTAACGACGTCGATCTCAAACCTGCTAAAACAAAAGGGGTGCCGACAAAGGGCAAAGGAAAAAAGAGGAGCGTCAGTACTGAGGCCAGTACACGGCGAGGCTAGAAATTGGCGGCTCTCGCCTACATAGGTATGGTGGGCTGAAGCGGCAGCGCAGTGGCACTAAACAACCTATAGAGACTCGATACAACTGGTGGTTATTAGAGAGGGGTAAGAAAGACCTATCCGGATCCAACCTGAAGCTAACATCAAACAAACCCATCCTGGTATTTCCCCCTCGAGACCAAACGAGGGAGTCGGACCAAGGAACTCACACAGTTGGCAATTTTACTCATTCTATTATAGTTGCAGCAATTACTAATCAGATATAGATAGCATGAGTCATCCTGAAGCATAAGTAGTGGCAGTTTTAATTACCATTCCGTTGTAGTTGGAACATTTACTAGTCAGATATAATTGTCCTGAGGAATCCCAAACACAGCAATTATTGGCACTTTTATTACATTCCATTGGAGTTGCAATACTTACTAGGCAGATATATCAGAACACGATACGACCAAGGTTCACCAATTGTTGGCATTTTTATTATCCATTCCATTGTAGTGAAGCTGAATTACTAGTCACATATTAAGTCAAATTTATAGCACTACTTTAGTTATGCTTGTCTATGATCGAGATACTATGCTCCAAGTCGTCCATAACCGCGGACACGACTGCTGTAAACGACTGGGAACCTGAAAGTGTGACTGGGCTTGTCGATACCGCGAAAACGTGTTGGGATCCAAAACAGTACAGGTGCTCCACGCACAATCTTAAATAAAGCAGTAAACATGGCATAAGTACAAGAGAGTAAATAAAACCCCAAACTAGTTTGTGGCACCAAGAAATAGAAATGAATCAAGCTCTGGCTCAGGGGGGTCCACGGCCTCCCGGATGTGGATAGTGCGAAAAATAAAGGAACAGGTATCAAGTACTCGGGGTCCTACGGGACGCAAGTGAGCGTGGGAGAACCAAATAACATCTATTGCCCACCGATGCCTCTGCATTAGTTATATCTAGCATTTTAATAGTTGTATTTAAAGTCATGATCATCTCCACAGTAAACATCTGCCAGCATTCCAACAACTGTGGCACTTGACAACACGAGATCGTACCTGAGCAAGCAACTATGATTCGCAAGGCCAGCTATCTACCAAAGGAAGGTACTAGGAGGTGTCCAAGGCAATATAAAGGCTGCACGGGATTTAACTGGTGTACGGAAACTAAAGTATCGCGACACGGATAGCAATAGATCAACAGGAGGAAATAAATACTATAAATGCAAAATAGGTAGAAGGGGGAGAGATGCTCGCCTGGGAAAACACTGCCGAAGGATCATATCCGGAGAACTTGTCGATACTCGCATCCACTCAACGGTCTAGTCCGCGAAGAAGCAAACACTAGAAGAAACACCGGATGCAATATTTAATACTACGGCAGAAGATCCGGCATGATCATGATATGATGCATGGCATGGCAAAGGTGCGATGCGACTAGACAACATTAAGCGGAACCGGGGTCCCGACAAATAATTATATGGTTCAAGTTATTTATCTACCCCGCAAATTACATGTTGCCTTAACAAGGCAAAACATGGCATCGGTTCTCTACACAAATTTAAATGGAGTCCAGAACAAGACAAAGATATCCCGCATATAGACTCCTTATTTAAGTTAGGTGAATCGACTATTTAACCCAACCCACCAGATGACATGTATGCAAGCATGATGATTTAATGATGCGACAGGTATATGTCATATTATAAAGATAGAGGCTTAGGGTCACACATCTGGGTTCGGAAGATCTTGGGTTCCGGGGGTCCGGGGTTCGGTCTCAGGTTCGATGGGATCGGTCTTCGGAGGTTGTCGAAAGACTTGGTTTAGCGTCGGAGGATCATCGGACTCGCCCCGGTCGGTGTCGATCTTGACGTCGCGAAGATCTTGTCGGTTCCGCGGATCGGGTCGATCTTGGCGTCTGTGTCGAAGATCATGGTGTTTCGTGCGGTCGATCTTGCCGTCGATGGCGAACTTGAATGGATCGGGTACCGATGGTCTTCGGATCCGTGTAGAAGATCTTGACGCCTGTGACGAAGAACTCGGATACGGGAGGAGGTCTTGGCATTCGGGATGAAGAACTTGGCGTTCCTTATCAGAGAACTTGGGGTGTGGCGCCATATGGTCCATGTACAGGTCCTTGGTGTTCCACCACGACGACCTTCGTGTTCGGCTCCGAGAAGAAGTACTTGGCGTTCCGACGAGGGGATCTTCGGGTCATCGTCTCCGGGGACGGTCTTGCGGTCATCGGAAAGACTTGGCGATGCCCTCGCTTTGCCGACTCGACATCAGATCGAGGCTTTGGGGTTCCGTGTGATCAATCTTCGAGAGAGCCCAAACCGTGTTGGAGAACGTGTTTATTAATCATCAAAGGCCACACATGTAGTACCACGTCGTCACCACTTCACCAGATCAACACACACGGGCAGCTGAACAACCACACAACAGCTTAGCGCAACAAGGCAGAGAAAAATAAAAGAAGCACATCAACCTCATGGCTTCTATTCCCGACGAACACGGGCGAGTAGGGCAGAGATGTCCTGGGCGCACGCGAGATCGCGGAGCTGCGTTGTAGCAGGGGAGGCATCTTCCGGTGCCGCTGTAGACAAGGTCCGACGAGGCCCTGCACAGTGGCGCGCAGGTCGAAGTGGCGCCGGACAGAGGGTGGCGCTTGCGAGGTAGAAGCTAGGGTCGGCGCAACAGGAGCGACGCGGACACCCGGCCGAGCGAGCGGAGGCAGCTGCGGAAGGGCGTTGCGGGGCTCGTGGAGGCAGCCGGGGCTCAGAGAGGGGAGGCCTACGGCAGAAGAGCTCGACGGGGGGCGAAGCACATGCACGCGGTGTCGAGGCCAAGCTCTGAATGGCGGCGGGGCCATCTGAGAGCGATGGCGGCGACCGGGAGGGAGACGAGGGAGGCGGCGAGGTTGGCTCGAGGAAACCACGGCAGAACGGCGGCTCGGGGATGCGGGCGAGGTGGCGGAGGCGGGGCGAGGCAGAGATGACTAGCGGCAGCGGAACTTGCTACGGGGAGGCGCGGACGAGGACCGGCGGCGAAGGGAGCGCGGGCCGGGCGGCGAGGAAGAGAAGGAGGCGCAGGCGTGTCGGGGTGCGCGTGGGGAAAAGTAGGACGGGGTCGCTATCGGGAGGTGGGGCCAGGTTGGGGTGGCGTGCGGGAGTGGACGGTTGGAGGCGGCTGGCGACCAGGTGGAGTGGGGATGCGCGCAGGGGCGGCGGGGTTGAGCGGGAGCGTGTCCGCGTGCGCGTGGGGCCGGGCAGGGCAGGTGGGGAGGCGTGTAAGGGAAGGGAGGCTGGGCGGGAGTTGGAGAGGGAGTGGGGCCAGGCGGCTAAGGTGGCGGGCCGGGGTTGGTTGGGGTGATGTGGAGGGTGGAGGCAGGTGGCGACTGGGTAGGGAAATAGGTGGGGTGGGGTTCGACTGGGTGAGAGGGATTAGGATTAGGGTTAGGGGAGGAACTAGATAGGGTTTTGGTTAGGCTAGGATTTTATTTGGAGGTGGCCGGCTGGGCTTTCGGGCCTGGCGGGCTGCCTCCTAAAAAATAATATAAAATTTTATTTATTAACAACAAGGCTTTTAGAATCCATTTTTAGACGAAACGAAATATTCCGGAGACCCGGGGTTGTAATTTGAATAAAGACGGGAATATTTAGAAAACAAAACTAGGCGTTTCGAAAATAGTTTTCGAACAAACCATGCAAGATGATGACGATGCTCAAATGCAATGTGGCATGATGACATGAGCATGCGGTCATGATGATGCAATGCACCAAAAACACAACGATTTTCTAGTAGTGGTTTTAGCGGGATGCCACAATTCGACACCACTAACAATGGATCTCGCCCTTGAGATCCGCCTCATGGTACCGGGAAGAAGGTCAGCGATCTGAATCTTCTCGCTTCGTGTAGATGCTCGCGACACCACTAACAAGAGGTCGTTGTCCGTGATCGCCGAGAGAACACTCCGGGTACAAAGGGCGAAGGTGGAGGTATCAACAAACAATGCCATCTCTAACTTCGATGGAAAGAGAGAACGATGCAGTCTGATCCACTTCAATGTACAAGAGCAAATAGAGTGAGTAGTCGGCATGGGGGCCAATCCATCACGCACCCAAACTATTACTCCGCACAATCAGTAGAAAAGCGTGCAACCATTCTTGGAATCAGACTAAAGATCTCGATAATCGAGGTTCAGAACAAAGGAGTGATGCAGACTCTGCATCAGATCTAGCGTAGATGAGGTCGTCGTGTCGGAAACCACCAGAAGGCACAAGGAGGAACAAAAGGGAAGTCCAACAGATAAAGGATTCTTCATATAGCATGAAGACCGGATGTAGAAGCACCGTTATCAAAGAAGGAAGCGAAACCCTGAATGTAAGACAGAAACCCAACCACGAGAAATCCTGGACTTGATGAATGGGAAGTGAGCAGATTCAAAACACGCAGAGGTAAGAGGACAATAGCAGAGGGGTAAGGAGTAAAAGCAGACATAATCAGATCTATCCAACCAATTTTGCAAAATAGTTTTGACTCTCTACTTCAGTCGTTAGCTAGGTCATCCTACAGGCTGGACTTGTGTGGTATCGTAACTGCTGAGCTCTGATACCACTCTGTAACACCCTCGAATCAGCCCTATGCAAGTTTTAGCCCTTTCCGCCAAAGCCGCATATAAACGATTCAAGAACGCCCACCAGGCACTTTCGTGCGGGTGGAAAACGAAGTAATACCATTACACAACAGTCCTCGATGGGACCCACAGAACAGATATATATACAACAGCGACTCCATGAGTCAAGAATACAGATATACTATACAATATCCAAATCACCTTGAAAACAATAGAGCGCCCGACTACGGACAAGATGCAAATGGGGCTAAGAGCCCTGAAGAGTAACCAATGGCGTCCATAACCCTGCCCAGGCCAAGCCGAAAGGGTAACCCTGCTAACGACGTCGATCTCAAGCTTGCTAAAACAAAAGGGTTGCCGACAAAGGGCAAAGGAAAAAGAGGAGCGTCCATACTGAGGCCAGTACACGGCGAGGCTAGAATTCGGCGGCTCTCGCCTACATAGGTATGGTGAGCTGAAGCGGCAGCGCAGCGGCACTAAACAACCTATAGAGACTCGATACAACTGGCGGTTATCAGAGAGCGGTAAGAAAGACCTATTCGGATCCAACCTGAAGCTAACATCAAACAAACCCATCCTGGTATTTCCCCCTCGAGACCAAACGAGGAAGTCGGACCAAGGAACTCACACAGTTGGCAATTTTACTCATTCTATTATAGTTGCAGCAATTACTAATCAGATATAGATAGCATGAGTCATCCTGAAGCATAAGTAGTGGCAGTTTTAATTACCATTCCGTTGTAGTTGGAACATTTACTAGTCAGATATAATTGTCCTGAGGAATCCCAAACACAGCAATTATTGGCACTTTTATTACATTCCATTGGATTTGCAATACTTACTAGGCAGATATATCAGAACACGATACGACCAAGGTTCACAAGTTGTTGGCATTTTTATTATCCATTCCGTTGTAGTGAAGCTGAATTACTAGTCACATATTAAGTCAAATTTATAGCACTACTTTAGTTATGCTTGTCTATGATCTATATACTGTGCTCCAAGTCGTCCATAACCGCGGACACGGCTTTCAGAAAGTTTTACCCTACAGGGGTGCACAAATAGCAACACACACTCGATCAACCTCGGAAAAACCAACTCAAAACCCAACGAGGCCTTCATGACAAAGCAATCACATGATTCATAAATTATTTCAGGGGGCCACCCCACTAAGTTACCCACAACAAAGTTGGCCGGCTCCGGAACGGACCCAGGGTTTGCGACGACGGTTGTAAACGACTGGGAACTCGAAAGTGTGACTGAGCTTGTCGATAGTGCGAAAACGTGGCGCGATCCAAAACAGTACAGGTGTTCCACGCACAATCTTAAATAAAGTAGTAAACATGGCATAAGTACAGGATAGTAAATAAAACCCCAAACTAGTTTGTGGCCCCAAGAAATAGAAATGAATCAAGCTCTGGCTCAGGGGGGTCCACGGCCTCCCGGATGTGGATAGTGCGAAAAATCAAGGAACAGGTATCAAGTACTCGGGGTCCTACGGGACACAAGTGAGCGTGGAAGAACCAAATAACAACTATTGCCAACCGATGCCTCTGCATTAGTTATATCTAGCATTTTAATAGTTGTATTTAAAGTCATGATCATCTCCACCGTAAACATCTGCCAGCATTCCAACAACTGTGGCACTTGACAACATGAGATCGCACCTGAGCAAGCAACTACGACTCGCAAGGCTAGCTATCTACCAAACGAAGGTAATAGGAGGTGTCCAAGGCAATATAAAGGCTGCGCGGGATTTAACTGGTGTACGGAAACTAAAGCATCGCGACACGGATAGCAATAGATCAACAGGAGGAAATAAAGACTATAAATGCAAAATAGGTAGAAGGGGGAGAGATGCTCGCCTGGGAAAACACTGCCGAAGGATCATATCCGGAGAACTTGTCGATACTCGCATCCACTCAACGGTCTAGTCCGCGAAGAAGCAAACACTAGAAGAAACACCGGATGCAATATTTAATACTACGGCAGAAGATCCGGCATGATCATGATATGATGCATGGCATGGCAAAGGTGCGATGCGACTAGACAACATTAAGCGGAACCGGGGTCCCGACAAATAATTATATGGTTTAAGTTATTTATCTACCCCGCAAATTACATGTTGCCTTAACAAGGCAAAACATGGCATCGGTTCTCTACACAAATTTAAATGGAGTCCAAAACAAGACAAAGATATCCCACATATAGACTCCTTATTTAAGTTAGGTGAATCGACTATTTAACCCAACCCACCAGATGACATGTATGCAAGCATGATGATTTAATGATGCGACAAGTATATGTCATATTATAAAGATAGAGGCTTAGGGTCACACATCTATTTTTGGAAGATCTTGGGTTCCGGGGGTCCGGGGTTCGGTCTCAGGGTTCGACGGGATCGGTCTTCGGAGGTTGTCGAAAGACTTGGTTTAGCGTCGGAGGATCATCGGACTCGCCCCAGTCGGTGTCGATCTTGACGTCGCGAAGATCTTGTCGGTTCCGTGGATCGGGTCGATCTTGGCGTCTGTGTCGAAGATCATGGTGTTCCGTGCGGTCGATCTTGCCGTCGATGGAAGAACTTGAATGGATCGGGTACTGATGGTCTTCGGATCCGTGTAGAAGATCTTGACGCCTGTGACGAAGAACTCGGATACGGGAGGAGGTCTTGGCGTTCGGGATGAAGAACTTGGCGTTCCTTATCAGAGATCTTGGGGTGTGGCGCCATATGGTCTGTGTAGAGGTCCTTGGTGTTCCACCACGACGACCTTCGGGTTCGGCTCCGAGAAGAAGTACTTGGCGTTCCGACGAGGGGATCTTTGGGTCATCGTCTCCGGGGACGGTCTTGCGGTCATCGGAAAGACTCGGCGATGCCCTCGCTTTGCCGACTCGACAGCGGATCGAGGCTTCGGGGTTCCGTGTGATCAATCTTCGAGAGAGCCCAAACTGTGTTGGAGAACGTGTTTATTGATCATCATAGGCCGCACATGTAGTACCACGTCGTCACGACTTCACCAGATCAACACACACGGGCAGCCGAACAACCACACAACAGCCTGGCGCAACAAGGCAGAGAAAAATAAAAGAAACACATCAACCTCCTTCCTTCTATTCCCGACGAACACGGGCAAGCAGGGCAGAGATGTCCTGGGCGCGCGCGAGATCGCGGAGTTGCGCTGTAGAAGGGGAGGCAACTTCCGGTGCCGCTGCAGAGAAGGTTCGGCGAGGCCCTGCACAGTGGCGTGCAGGTCGAAGTGGCGCCGGACAGAGGGTGGCGCTTGCGAGGCAGAGGCCGGGGTCGGCGCGACGGGAGCGACGCGGACACGCGGCCGAGCGAGCGGAGGCAGCTGCGGAAGGGCATTGCGGGGCTCGTGGAGGCAGCCGGGGCTCGGAGAGGGGAGGCCTTGGGCGGAAGAGCACGAGGGGGGCGAAGCACATGCACGCGGTGTCGAGGCCGAGCTCTGAATGGCGGCGAGGCCGTCCGAGAGCGATGGCGGCGACCGGGAGGGAGACGAGGGAGGCGGCGAGGTTGGCTCGAGGAAACCACGGCAGAACGGCGGCTCGGTGACGCGGGCGAGGTGGCGGAGGCGGGGTGAGGCAGAGATGACTGGCGACGGCGGACCTCGCTGCGGGTGTGGCACCCCACTGAAACCACTACTAGAAAATCGCCAGTTATTTCTACTTTGTGCATCATCATGACATCATAAGGCATCATCATCATGTTCATCATCTCACCCTGCATGGAACACCTTTTAATTGTTGCATTATAATTTAACTCTTACATTTGGTTCTTGATAATTAAAGTTGTCATTTCTGTTTGCCTCTTTCATTTTATCCTCTCTCTATTCTAATGCTAGTGGGTGTCATTTGATATGGAACCATGATGTCTAATTTTATCCTTTAGAGTCTTGTTTTTCTATTTGACAGTAATGCCCAAATTGATTTGGGGCATCATCTTTTAAATCTATTCTATCACTAACTTGTGGTTTCAAATCTTGCCATATGATCTATTCTAATTCTACCACATATGAGATAGATGGGTTCTTTTTATTTTTGTCTTATGGATTTTAAATCAATCCCATTGGGAAATATGTGGATCCATTCAATACTACCATCCTTCTTACTCTAGTGCCTATTCTCTAATTCTCTCAAACATACATGTGACCATTTTGTCATATCCATATTTTTTTTATGTTGTCAAGTTGGTTATTCTTTTGTGCCACGTGAACTTCTCTCTAATGCTTCCATATAAAGCTCATGTGGTTTTTCTATTCGATCTTGCAAATGACCTTGTCATCGTCGTGCATTTTTGGTAAAATTTGAATTTATTAAATCCTATTTTTGTTTTCTAATATACACATATAGTTAATACATATAAAACCATTTTTTAATTAAAATTGTAATAGATACCGGACCGTTATAAGAACATAAAAGGTTTTCTTATTTTGCTAAAATAAAATTAGGCAAAAAGCCCGTCTAAAGTTTTAGCCTAAAACTAGTCCCATCTAGTCTACTTTAGACTAGATATATATCCTAATCCCCTTCTTTCTCCTTTCCAAACCCTAACCCCCAAATCTGAGATCTAGATATTGTCAAAATTCCCCACCTTTCTGCCAAGCTCTTCCTTGTCCACTTCACCGTGCTCACGCGAGAGGCCACCTACCACGCACGCGACCACGATGCCTAGGTCAATCCCCTCCAATGAGCCGCCTCCTCTCGTCCGTCTGTCTCGCTCGCTAGGGAGCCTGAGACCCCGCCGCTGCTCTGTCGATCGCAGGAGTGCGCCTCCGTCCCTAGTCCTGTTCCGTTCTCAACGTTCCAGCTCACTCGCGGGAACCTGTAGCCGTCTTCTGCCTCTCGCTGCCATCCCCAGCAACTGCGACTTCGCCCGGCCACCACCAGCTTTAGGGTGAGAACCACTCTGTCTCCCTTATTATTTCAGCTCCTGTTCGTCTTAGTAACCATGCCTTCGACGGTGTCCGCCGTGCACCAACGTCCATCCTGAAGAACAGCAACGGCTCTGTTATTTCTTTAGTTTCTGTCAAACAAACACCGCCAAGATACTCCTCTTAATCCGCTGTCTTCCCTATGGTCATCAACCGCCAATCATCCTGGTGGTACCAGGCACCATATGCAAGCGAGTGCGCACAAGCTCAAGTCCCAACTCCCCCTGCACCTGAGCAATCCCAATCTTTTTTTTCCACCTTTTATTCGTGCAGACCTTGCTGTCAGTATTCAGGTTCAGTACGCATGCCTCTTCTTTGTCAGAACTAAAGTATCAATGCTCTGGTAGCACGGCTCGCCCAGATCGATGTGGCCGGGGATTAATATAGTACAATCGTTGCAGCAATTGAAACTATTCTTTTTTTGTTTATATATCCATGCAAACTCACGCTTTGGCGGTACGAAGTTATCAACGCATCCTTCTTTTACAAATCCAAAGTGTAGACCTACTCGTCTGTTCTTTTCCAAAGCAATCCATCATCTGGAGATCCAAATTCCATCTAGCACAAATAAAATCCTTCTTTCCGACCCGAGCCTCTATTTGTCGCCACAGCCGGCCATCCGGCCATTCTTCCTCTTGTTTCCTTTATATATATATGTTTGTCAATCTGTTTAATTTGTACTCCTAATTTACAGCTCTTCTCAAAATGAGTTATATATGAATTTGGATCACCGTAATGCATAGATCATTAATTTCTCATCCATATACTTTTTGCATCATATATCTTGTGGTTTGGGGTTAATTAGTCGATTCACCTAATAATTAATATGGAGTCCACCTGTGGGATATCTTTATCTTATCCCGGACTCTATTTAAATTTGTGTAGCGAACCAATGCCATGTTTTGCCATGTCAAGACAACATTTAAATTGCGGGGATCTAAATAACTTGAACCATTTAATTAATTGTCAGGACCCCGGCGCTTAATACCACCTAATTGCACCGCATCTGCATCATATCATAAGCATGCCAGATCTTCTGTCGTAGTATTAAATATTGCATCCGGTGTTTCTGCTAGTGTTTGCTTCTTCGCGGATTAGACCGATGAGAGGATGCGAGTATCGACAAGTTCTTCAGATATGAATATCCGGCAATGTTTCCCAGGCGAGCATCTCTTCCCCTTCTACCTATTTTGCATTTATAGTCTTTATTTCCTCCTGTTGATCTATTGCTATCCGTGTCACGATGCTTTAGTTTCCGTACCCCAGTTATATCCCGTGCAGCCTCTATATTGCCATGGACACCTCCTATTACCTGTGTTTGGTAGATAGCTGGCATTGCGAGTCGTAGTCGCTTGCTCAGGTGTGATCTCGTGTTGTCAAGTATCACAGTTGTTGGAATGCTGACAGATGTTTATGGTGGAGATGCTTACTGGTGGATTTGATCATGACTTTAATTAAAATCATTAAAATGCTAGATATAACTAATGCAGAGGCATCGGTGCGCAATATATGTTATTTGGTTCTTCTACGCTCACTTGTGTCCCGTAGGACCCCGAGTACTTGATACATGTTCCTTGATTTTCCCACTATCCACATCCGGGAGGCCGTGGACTCCCCTGAGCCAGAGCTTGATTCATTTCTATTTCTTGGGGCCACAAACTAGTTTGGGGTTTTATTTACTATCTTGTACTTATGCCATGTTTACTGCTTTATTTAAGATTGTGCGTGGAGCACCTGTACTGTTTTGGATCGCAACACGTTTTCGCGGTATCGACAAGCCCAGTCACACTTTCGGGTTCCCAGTTGTTTACAACCATTGACGCAAACCCTGGATCCGTTCTGGAGCCGGCCAACTTCGTTGCGGGTAGCTTAGTGGGGTGGCCCCCTGAAATATTTCTGAATCATGTGATCGCTTTGTCGTGAATGCCTTGTTGGGTTTTGAGTTGGTTTTTCCGAGGTTGATCGAGTGTGTGTTGCTATTTGTGCACCCCTGCAGGGTAAAACTTTCTGAAAGCCATGTCCGCGGTTATGGACGACTTGGAGCACAGTATCTCGATCATAGACAAGCATAACTAAAGTAGTGCTATAAACTTGACTTAATATACGACTAGTAATCAGATTCAACTATAATGGAATGGATATTAAAAATGCCAACAGCTGGTGGATCTGGGTTGTTTTGTGACATACTATATCTGCCTAGTAAGTATTGCAACTCCAATGGAATGTGATAAAAGTGTCAACAACCGTTGGGTTTGGGATACCTCGGGACAATTATATCTGACTAGTAAATGTTCCAACTACAACGAAATGTTAACTAAAACTGCCCACTACTTATGCTATCAGGATGACTCATGCTATCTATATCTGACTAGTAATGCTGCAACTATAATGGAATGAGTAAAACTGCCATCTGTGTGAGTTCCTCGGTTTGAGTTCCTTGTTAGGTCTCGAGGGGGAATGCCAGGATGGGTATGTTTGGTGTTAGCTTCAGGTTGGATCCAAATAGGTCTTTCTTATCCCTCTCTAATAGCCGCCAGTGATACCGAGTCTCTATATGTTGTTTAGTGCCGCTGCGCTGCCGCTTCAGCCCACCATACCTATGTAGGCGAGAGCCGCCGAATTCTAGCCTCGCCGTGTATTGGCCTCAGTACTGACGCTCCTCTTTTTCCTTTGTCCTTTGTCAGCACCCCTTTTGTTTTAGCAGGTTTGAGATCGCCGTCGTTAGCAGGGTTACCCTTCCGGGTTGGCCTGGGCAGGGTTATGGACGCCATTGGTTATTCTTCAGGGCTCTTAGCCCCATTTGCATCTTGTCCGTAGTCTGACGCCCATTCTTTTTTAAGGTGATTTGGATCTTTGTATATTATATCTGTATTCTTGACTCATGGAGTCGCTGATGTATATATATGTTCTGTGGGTCCCATCGAGGACTGTTGTGTAATGGTATTACTTTGTTTTCCACCCGCACGAAAGTGCCTGGTGGGCGTCCTTGAATCGTTTCTATGCGGGTTTGGCGGAAAGGGCTAAAACTTGCATAAGGCCGATTTGAGGGTGTTACAGCGGGGAGGCGCGGACGACGACCGGCGGCGAAGGGAGCGCGGGCCGGGCGGCGAGGAAGAGAAGGAGGCGCGGGCGTGTCGGGGTCCGCGTGGGGAAAAGTGGGACGGGGTCGGTATCGGGAGGTGGGGCCAGGTTGGGGTGGCGTGCGGGAGTGGACGGTTGGAGGCGGCTGGCGACCAGGTGGAGTGGGGATGCACGCAGGGGCGGCAGGGTTGAGCGGGAGCGTGTCCACATGCGCGTGGGGCCGGGCAGGGCAGGTGGGGAGGCGTGCAGGGGAAGGGAGGCTGGGCGGGAGTTGGAGAGGGAGTGGGGCCAGGCGGCTGAGGTGGCGGGCCGGGGTTGGTTGGGGTGATGTTGAGGGTGGAGGCAGGTGGCGGCTGGGTAGGGAAATATGTGGGGTGGGTTCGGCTGGGTGAGAGGGATTAGGATTAGGGTTAGGGGAGGAACTAGATAGGGTTTTGGTTAGGCTAGGATTTTATTTGGAGGTGGCCGGCTGGGCTTTCGGGCCTGGCGGGCTGCCTCCTAAAAAATAATATAAAATTTTATTTATTAACAACAAGGCTTTTAGAATCCATTTTTAGACGAAACGAAATATTCCGGAGACCCGGGGTTGTAATTTGAATAAAGACGGGAATATTTAGAAAACAAAACTAGGCGTTTCGAAAATAGTTTTTGAATAAACCATGCAAGATGATGATGATGCTCAAATGCAATGTGGCAGGATGACATGAGCATGCGGTCATGATGATGCAATGCACCAAAAACACAGCGATTTTTTAGTAGTGGTTTTAGCGGGATGCCACACAAGTGACCCTCAGCAAGTGTCCACCCTCTCCTGTTGCCTTTCCTGGGCCTCTCCGGTTAGACCCTCTAACTCGGATGCAACTGCGTTCGCCACCCTAAGGTTCTTTGCCGAGGTACTGTACCTCTCCAGCCCTCTTGTCATGATCGTGGTTGTCTGACCCGGCCTAGGCTCGTATTCCTTGTGAATCTCAGTAATCAGGTTTCTACCTCAGATTTTCACCCGTCTATGTGGTTTGCCTTTGCATATTGCCTCAAAGTGATGTTCAAGGACTGCTGTAACTCCGCTACTTTCTTTGCGCCAGCCAACATTTTCTGCCTAGTTTCCTCCAACTCCGCCTACGCCTGATCCGAATCTACTACAGGAGCTATTGGCATCGCTAGGCTATCTATTGCTTGCTGGAGTACATTCTCTGGCCTCTCTAGTGGAGGAAACCTAGGTCTTGCTTATTCTGGCGTGACATCCGGCTCTGGCGCCAGGTCCTTGCTTGCTCCCGCGTCTGGCGCGGCCATCATGACCTCAATGATGCTAGCAGGGCGAGTGATACGCACACCACGAGCCACGCTGAGAGGCGGTTCGCCTCCCTCGATGACGTGTCACGGATGAATGCAGGACTCGTCCACACCGACGTATATCTTGTGCGTGCCAAGATTGATGAAGAGGCCGTTGCACGGAGGAGGATGCCTGCCGAAGCTCCCCGCATTGTCGCTGACGTAGTCCAGTGCTCCAAAGCACTGAACCAGGACGGAAACGACGCGCTCGCCGGTGTTGGAGATGCTTCTTGTCCGGATTTTCACCCCTGCTAGCCTCTCTCGCCCCACGGTGGACACCAACTGTCGTAGTGGTGGCACGGGAGATGCCATGGATAGGCTAAAGATGGGGCCAATGAGTGCTAGGGAATCCAGGGAGGGAGAATGTGGTGATTCCACTCATAGATGTAGTTGTATTTCCTATATCAATGGTGGATACAAGTGCTCCTCCAGCTGTTCGTGAGAAGGAGACTATGTCTCTTACTCCCCACAACCTAGCTTTAGAGTTCTACCTTACACAGAGAAAATGATCCATCCCCTTCTATGGAGGCCCTGGTGCTCCTTATATAGGGGAGCCCGGGTTACAAAGGTAGGGCACACGTGGCAGCATATTTCCCGAATATGCCCCTTGGTTAAAGCTAGATGCTTCTTTATTCTCTTTAACGGATCGTCCGGACTTTGGACGTAACCCATTGCATAATCCTCGCCTTTAAGCGTCACCAGACACGGGCTACGTCAGCCGACACTGCCCGCGTCATCTTGGTCGCCCCTGCCCCGCTGGTCCTTCCCTCTGCTTTGCTTCTCTCATGATACAGCAATCAAAAGCCACCTTTTGACCAGCGGGAGATTCCTTCCTTCTCTAGGAAGCCAAGTGGTAGTCCGGCTAGCATATGGCTAACCCGACTATGAGGATACCTACGTAATAGATAGACAAACATGGCTGACATAAATTTTATGTCGGCCGGGTTAAGGCTAGGGAGATGCTCCACGGGTGGGGTTACTCCATAGATCGGCCTGCCTTGAGGTGACCCGGCTAGCACTTGCTTTGACCGTGCCGTACCTCGGCTAACTCGGCCTTTATACCCTAGCGTTACCTTTACCCGAGAGTATTCCCCCAACAGAATTGTAATTCGCTCTTGACAAAATTTCCAAAAATCAGTTCTACTGTCGACAATGCAGAAAACAATTCCTTTTTCTTCAAGGAACTGGCGCAGCGCCGGACAATTCTTGTCAGTCCTGAAAGTATGTAGTTTGTCATCACCAAAATTTGTAACTACAAATGTTTTGTCAATGCAAGATCATCATCTGAATATAATTTTAAAAAGTTGAGTAAATGCAAGATCAAGACTCTCAACATTAGCTTGTCATAATTTATTTGGTCCTAAATAAAATTCAGTAGTTGCAAGATGAGCAAATGGATAAAGAACAAGGGGAGAAAACCCTAAAAGCGTTTACTACAGCGAGCAGATCTACAAACCGAGAGAAGTGGTAGATGAGGACATGTTTTCTCATGGCCAGTTGAACGACGGCGACTTCATTCCCTTCATATGGGTTCTCTGGGGTGTACTCGAGGTCTAATCCCACAAACTTGTCCTCGTCTATCTCAAGCCAACCCTCATACATCCTTAGGACTCGCACTAGTGTCTCCTCCTTGTTGGTATAGATGACGTCTATCTTCTTATTATCATGGGCAATGAAGATTGTCTCTAGAGTGCGACGACCTTCCATGGTGGCAAGGAGAAGAAGGAAAGACGACAGATGACAGGAAGAAGAAGCTGCGAGACAGGGGAACGGTGGAACCGTCAACGCGTTTCTAAGGTAGTGGTTAACGACGGGGACGGAAGTCCAATGGAGAGACGGGTGGCGGTTGCCGTTCCAGCTTCTGAGTAAACATTAAATAATAATAACGAGGATATATGTGCCATGTTTTGTCACGTCAATACACTGGGCCAGTCGTGTTGTCCTATCCACTGTGCCAGCGCTGCAAGCCTACGTGACAGCCACCACACCTAAGCGACGGGAGCGACATAACGACGAACACTGACAAGGGGGCCCAACTTGACGGCCGTTAGCCTGATATTTTGTATTAAAATGTAAAGTTGAATTCGTGCTGAAAAAGGCCCTCTGAGTATTTGACACGCCAACTATGGTTATCGTGGCTGATTACAGGCAACTTGGGTACCACGTTGCCTGGGCGCCTCAACTTTCAGGCCACAAAATGATAATCTCTAGGTTGGGCCGGCTGTAGGCCGTGACAAAGCTTGTCTGCGGCACGTGAGGGTAGTAGGTAGAGAGAGGAGAGGTGGGCCACATGGCTTGGTTGGTCTGGATCCATTTATTAGCTAAAACCTTTTTCTTTTGTGTTTTCTATTTTCCCTTTATAATTCCATTTCAAAATTGTTTTTGGGCATTTCAAAAATGTCGTAGATTTTGTAAAGCATTTAAAATAATGTGAGTCCCTTGTAACATTTTGGGCTTCACAACTTTATGTTGTTTTCAAAATTCAAAACCACTTTTGAATTGATTTGAGAGAGAGAGGAAACTAAGGTTTTAGGGTTTCACATTTTCTTGTCTACATTTATATTTTATCTTATCAAAAGATAATGCTCATGCAATGCACAAACAAACCCAAAATTACGGATTGGCTAAAACTGAGGTGTTACAGCTCTATCCCCTTACGAGAATCTTGACCCGAGATTCCAAAGGTAGGAAGAAGGAAGAGAAATAGGGTCACTCTAAGGATAAGAGGGAAACACACTAAACAACACAGAGTATCTCATGGTCAACTCATGAAGGAGTATTCAGAAACAACTCTAAGATGATGACACAAAACACGCCAAGATAACGGAGGAAACAAAAGGAGAAGGTTTCAAGGTATTAGATAGCTGGTCTTCATAAGTATTGAGACCATGGAACTTCAGAAGAATTTAAGCTTCTAAAAGGTCTTCCGACTGATTGTGTCAACCATTACGTCAATCATGCTGTTGCGAAGAGACCTATGTCAAAACCTCGAAGGACACAAACGATCATATCTGCTTGAGATTCAGATTTGGTTAGGTGTAATGATACTTTAGACTTAGCATGTCCAAATAGAAAGCTTGCAACATTTATCACAAGGTAAATTTACTAGAATCTCAAGACATGGACTACAATATCAAGCTCCAAAAGACTGATCTGGATTGCTAGACCCATGTATTAACAACTTGTCAAAGGACAATTTCTCATACATCGATTACTTGCAATGCAATACACATAGGTCCTTAAGGGAACAAAGATAACTCTACTGGAATCCACGACGACATCTTTCAACATTTGCATGTGAATTGGAAAATATCACTTCTAACATCCAGAATACTTCGAGATGACCCGAAGATGATTCTTAAAAGTTTTCCAACATTATTGCCCACGTTTCCATATGAATATGTTCTAGTGTGGAGAATATAAGGATATTGTTGATGGCCTCAAAAACAAACTTATCGAGATACTCCAAGATAATGGACTCATATGAATAAGGAAAAAGTATTGGTCAGACCAAACATGAGGATGTACTCAAGTGAAACATCACGAGTAGAAACACCATCAAGATAGTCCCCGGTACTGAGTTTGATTTGATGTTAACCCAAATCAAATCAAAGACAAGGGAAGATAACATATCCACGAAGGAAATACTATCTTTCTTTAGCACAAACAAAACTAGACATCCATTTAAGACGAACTAAATCAGATAGAACTTTTGTCTTTACAACTCTACAAGTTGTTTTTTAAGCTCTACTAACCAGTTTAGGGGTATTTGGTACAGATTCTTGGAGAAAGGAATAGTTCAAAGAACTTTATTGATCGAGAACTTCACAACACGGTCATGTGGTAACATGGCGATACTTCTACGAAGACCTCCAGAATATCATGAACCACCGATATGTCACCTAGTTCAAGAGAAAACTTGCTTGGTAAGGCAAGAAGACATAGTCTCGGAGCTTCGGCACAAGCCTAACGCTTTGATCGAAGAGAGTGCACCTGGATAACGGACTTGGTAGCACAATCTTACTTTGCTTAGTGATAGGGTTAATCATCACGCTAAGAATGACTCAAATGTCCTTGTTAGGGTCCAAAGCAATAATGATTGCTAAGAATCTCAGATGACCACATTATTACGACACGCATCATTCACGAGCCGGAAAGCTCGAGGGAAGGGTGGGTAAATATGTGTAAGAGAATCACTTCATTAAGAGGGTCATGAGACTCAACACTACCTCTTAATATAAAGCAGTGTGATACTCTAAGGTGGAACATATAGAAGCTAATCAAGCCTCTTGATCTACGGATTACAACACTCCAAGATATGACAAGGTACTAGAGTTTGTTTCTCCTGACATCCCAAAACGGTTTATCATGACAGACCGCAAGAGTATCTTGCATCGGAAGACATCGATTCACATTACTACTTGGCTACCAACTGATAGACAAAGGTGAGAAACAACAAGGGAAAAGGAACATGCTCAGGATAGAATCCCAAGATGTGGATGCATAGATTATCAATCTTCCGAAAACCAATGCATAGAAAGGAGGGTCTAGCAGAGTCACGATATAGATGCGAGACTCATGAGGAGTACTCTTGTCGTGGTCCATTTGGTTCCATTAAATAACATCTGCTATGGCTAGTGGTATGGGAAGTCCTCAATTGTCGAGATTCAATCGCGACAAAGACCACAAGCTTGAAGGCTAGAATTGTAGTACCAGCTGATGACCCACAAGTATAGGGGGTGTATCGCAGTATTTTCGATAAGTAAGAGTGTCGAACCCAACGAGGAGCAGAAGGTGCTTGCTACTGGTATGGATCAGGAATTCTCAGCAAATACTTAGCCAACGGATTTTTAGGGGTTTTTGATAATGCAAGTAAATAAAGTACGAGTAAATAAAAGACAATAAGAATAAGTGCAGCAAGTGGCCCAATCCTTTATGCAGCAAAGGACAAGCCGTTTGTATTACTTAAGATGACAAAACATTCTCTAGGACACATGGGAAGACTGCCAAGTGCTTTCGCTTCATATAGTTGATTAATCTTCTTTAGCTTGCTAAGTGTTGTGTGGGTGAACCTGTGCTAATGTACCGACCTTTCTAGGACTTATAAATACTTGTGATTATACCCCTTGCAAACATCCGTAAGTATAAAAAAGTAATTAAGGTAGAAACCTAACCACAACTAAGACCCTGATGTCCCTTGTGTAATGGTTTCCTAACGGGGGTTCAGGTTTCTGTCACTCTGGCAACCCCTACGATTAGTAGCCAAACACACAATGCATTCCCCTTGGCCCATATAGGTGAAGTGTCGTGTAGTCGACGTTCACATGACACCACTAGAAGAAGTACACCACAACTTAAATATCAAACTATTGAATCTTTCTCAACATAATTCCACTACTAACAACATGACTACTCCCATGTCCTCAAGAACAAAACGAACTACTCACAAGACATCATATGGATCATGATTAGAGATGGAATAATGATGTATAACAATCTGAACATAAACAATAATTCAACGGTTCACTCAATAGCATCAACTACAAAGAGTAATCAACACCGGGAAAGTTTCCCCTAAGAACTATGCAAGATTCAACTCAATTGTTATAGCAATATGGAGATGGTGATGATGGTGCTGATGGTGATGATGGAGGTGATGATGATGATGATCCCGATGAAGTCCAGCTTGATGGTGGTGTTGATGGCGACGATCTCCCCTCTCCGGGAAGGAATTCCCTCAGCAGAAATCTGTCTACCAGAGAGATCTTTCTCTCTCGGTGTTTTCCGCCCTGCAGAGGCGGCGGAATCTTTCTGTGGTTGCTCCCCGAGTATTAGGGTTTCGGGAGGATTATATATGCTAGAGGGGAGAGCTAGAGGTGAGCCAGGGCGGCCACACCACCTGGTGGCGCGGCCCAGGGTAGCCCGTGCCAGGGGTGGTGTGGGCCCCCTATGGCCCATCTTCACTCCTCCTTCTGGTAGCCTTCGTCTTCTGGAAAAATAGGATTTTCCGTATATTTTCCCGGATTTTCTGATCTTCGCCAATTTTGCCTCCAAACAGCACCTTTTCCATTAGAATCCTGACTGCAGCGGTCCATGCTCCAAAAGTCATCAACCATGCAAAAACAGATGAAATTACATAAGTATCACCTATTAATATGAAATATAGCAATGAATAACAGTGGATTATGATATAGAATAGTGATGCAAAATGGACGTATCAACTCCCCCCAAGCTTAGACTTCGCTTGTCCCCAAGCGAAACTGAGCTCAATAAACATGACCTCAGGTTTATGGAGTGAAGAGTCGATACAAGAATACGGATAAGAAGCATCACGTTCATCAATACATAGATCATAATAGAAGACAACTCACTATTATATAACGATACAAGAATACGGAAAAGAAGCATCACGTTGATCAATACATAGATCATAATAGAAGACAACTCACTATTATATAACTTAACTTGCAATAAGTAAATGAAACACAATAAAGATACATAAAGTAAATCATAATTGGTAATGGCAAACTTAGCTCTTGGTCGAAGAATAGTTGATAAATTGCTGGAGTTCACAAATAACTGGTTTTCGATGATAGCTTTCAAAGTAGTAGTCACCAACATAAGAGCAATGTGCAAACACAAGGAACATAAGAAACATGATTGAATAAATCATCATATGAATGAATGAAACACAACAACACAAAATACTTGCTGAGATAGAAAGGAATAGGTTTACTGACTCAACTAAAAAGTAAAAGAAAGGCCCTTCGCAGAGGGAAGCAGGGATTTCAAGTTTCATAAAGAGCTCCCAAAAATTATGATACTTATTAGCTTTCAGCTCTCATTGCCCCTATCATAGGCATATTTAGGTGATTAAGGTTAAAGTGATCAAATACGAGGATATGCTTGACAAGTTGTAAATTGAGAATCTCATGTCCCTTGAATACGAGGGTCGCTCCTCATGCTACTCAAGTTTAGTCACCGGTAAGTTCTTGTCATCGTAAGCATATGTGTATCATGGAGAACCGCTAACGGGGTACCCGTTGCCCGATGATACGGAAGAATCCCCATATCAAAATGACAAGGCAAGCAGACAACAAGCATCTCAGCAATCTTCTTATTTACCATGGGAATATGGTACTTTTTTCTCTCTTTCCTCTTTTCATAATATCTCTTTTTTTCTCTTTTTCTCAATCTCAGATCTCTTTTTTTATAAGAAGAATGCTTCATAGATGCTCATTATGGTTACGCTGCAGGTTTCCACCATGACAGCATGGATTAGACCAGCATCCCAGGCGTTTCTCTAACACACATGCATAACTCCATAGACTTACAAGCTCCCCTTTCATTTCACACCGACGACATCCATAGACAAAAGAACATGATATCAACTAGGTACAAGTACCAGTGCAATGTTGAAAGCGTTCCCCATGATAGCATGGTTCTGCTAATTCACAACTTACAAAGCACAAGCATATACGCAACATAGGTGGGCACAATGGTTCAAGTTTATTAAGTGCAAGAAAGTAAAGTGTGCCATCAAGTTCGTGAGAGCTTTAATCACTAAATTTCACATAACAAGTTTAATTTGGAAGGTAGATAAAAACAAGAATTTACTTGGAATAGCAATAATGCTAATAGATAGGTATGGTGGACACAAATGGCAAGGGTTTTGGTTTAAGGATTGGATGCACGAGAAGAATTCCCTCTCAGTACAGGTTTTTGGCTAGCAAGGCTGGGTAGCAAGTATAAGAGTTGAAGGAAACAAACAAACATACAAGTGATAAAAACAAACATGCAATCTTCCTTGGAAGCACAAAAGATCTTAACTAGAGAATACTAAACTTATGAGCAAATCAAGAAAGAAAGATGATGAAATTATTTTTCTTTAGAGTACTTTTATCTTTTCATTCAACTCTCAGAAATAGTGTTGCTACTGACCGAGCCAGGTTTGCCAAAACCAACTAAATTAACTCAATGATCCCAGAGTGATACCAATACTAACGACAAGATCAATCATATAACCATGAATTGAAAACTAATATAAGATATGCAAAAGAGTAAATGATAGAACTTCTCATTAATATTCCATAACGGCAACTCACACCAAGGGATACATATGTAATGAGAGAGGGGACACTTCCATAATGCAAACCATCCTACATGATAACTTCTCTATTCATGATATGACTCTACTAAAAAGGTAAAAAGATAGAAGATAGTGATGTGATACCGCGGCACTCCCCCAAGGTTGGATCAAACCAAGGAGATGCCAAACCTGATGACAAATTACTCCTTCGTTGGTGGTGGTGTTCTCTCAGTTGGCCCAAGGAAATCTTCCAGCATCTTGTGAAGCCTATTATTGTCCTCTTGAAGCATATACACCTTCCTCCTCAAGACTCGTTACTTGTCGCAGAACTCATCAGTGCCTCGTAGAGCTTCCACTACTGCAGGGCAAGAACTAAGATCTAGAGTTGGTGGTATCAGCCCCTTCATGCCTGCTGTCATGTCCTTTACTTCCTCCCTGCCGTTCCGATCCATGTCTTGGTGCTCAAGATTGTGATGGAGCTCGCGGCGGCGTCGCAGCTCGTAATCCTTTGAAGATGAACCCCTGAACGACATCTAAACAAAACAGATCGAAACAAAACACGACGAGAACATGATATACGAACCTCGAGGAATCCGGGGGATTATATATTGAGAAGTTTCATGGCAAAAGGAAGGTACTGGGAGAAAACGGGTCGGAGACGGAGTCCGGAGTGGCCACACCACCTGGTGGCGCGACCAGGGGTGGGCCCGTGCCATAGGGTGGTGTGAGCCACCCTGGCTCCGTTTCCGTCCCTCTTTTGCTTCATAACTTTCCTTATTGGCTAAAAACTACAAAAATATAGTTGGATAGTATTTTCGCGGAACTTTTCTTACTAGAACTGTTACCTATTTGAAAACGGACTCTACAGGTCTCCGAATTTGGTCCTTGATAAAAAAAATCGGAGTTATAACTTGAAAGGCATCAACATCTTCATTGTAAGAATCGCCAGCAATATAGTGCTTGAGTCGCTGCCAATTCACTACTTGTGTAGTATTGTGTTTTAAAGAAGAAATTTTTATTGCTCCCAAGCGGTACACTTCTTCAATAACGAAAGGTCCTTCCCATTTTGACAGTAGTATTCCTGCAAAAAATCTGAGACGAGACCTATACAATAGAACTTTCTCACCAACATGAAATTCTCTCTTAAGTATTCGCTTGTCATGCCATCTTTTGACTTTTTCCTTAAAGAGTCTAGCATTCTCATAGGATTCACCCCCCCACTCATCCAGAGAACTTAAGTCAAATAATCTTTTTTCACCAGCAAGCTTACAATCTCTATTAAGTTCTTTAATTGCCCAATAAGCTTTGTGTTCTAATTCTAAAGGTAGGTGACAAGCTTTCCCATAAACCATTTTATAAGGAGACATCCCCATAGGGTTTTTATAGGCAGTCCTATAAGCCCATAAAGCATCATTCAACTTTTTAGCCCAGTTTTTTCTAGATCTATTAACAGTCTTTTGCAAGATGGATTTAATTTCCCTATTTGATAACTCTACTTGCCCACTAGTTTGAGTGTAATAAGTTGAAGCAATTATATGATTAACATCATATTTCGCAAGGGTCTTTCTAAAACCACCATGAATGAAATTAGAACCTCCATCCGTCATGAGATACCTAGGCACTCCAAACCTAGGAAAGATAACATCCTTAAGGATTTTTAGAGAAGTCTCCCCGTCAGCACTCTTCGTAGGAATGGCTTCTGCCCACTTAGTAACATAATCAACGGTAACAAGAATATGAGTATAACCTTTCAAGGGAGGAAAAGGACCCATAAAGTCAAATCCCCAGCAATGAAAGGGTTCAATAACTAGAGAGTAGTTCATAGGCATTTCATTGCGTCTAGAAATATTACCAACACGCTGACATTCATCACAAGATAAAACAAATTTTCTTGCATATTTAAAAAGGGTAGGCCAGTAGAAACCTGATTGTAGCACCTTTTGCGCAGTTCTATCTCCTGCATGATGTCCTCCATAAGCACTACCATGACATTTACGCAATATCTCCTTTTGTTCATATTCTGGAACACATCTTTGCATAATACCATCCACTCCTTCTTTATATAAGTGTGGGTCATCCCAAAAATAATGCCTCAAATCATAAAAGAACTTTCTTCTTTGCTGAGCTGTAAAAGTTGGAGGCAAATACTTGGAGAAAATAAAGTTAGCATAATCAGCGTACCAAGGGCTCCCTCGCAAGCATACCCCTACCACAGGCAACTGTTCATTTGGGAAACTATCATTAACATGCATAGGGTCAAAAGAGATGTTTTCCAATCGAGATAAATTATCAACTATAGGGTTTTCAGCACCTTTCCTATCTACAATATGCAGATCAAACTCTTCTAAAAGCATCACCCATCTAATAAGCCTAGGCTTAGCATCCTTCTTTTTCATAAGGTACTTAATAGCAGCATGATCGGTATGAATGGTGACTTTTGAGTCTACAATATAGGGTCTAAACTTATCACAAGCAAAGACGACAGCTAGAAATTCTTTGTCAGTAGTAGCATAATTCCTTTGAGCAGCGTCTAGAGTCTTACTAGCATAATGAATAACGTTTAGCTTTTTATCAATTCGTTGCCCAAGGACCACACCTACAGCAAAATGGCTAGCATCACACATTATTTCAAAGGGTAAACTCCAATCAGGTGGTTGAACGATAGGAGCTGTAGTTAAAGCCTTCTTAAGAGTTTCAAAAGATTCCTTACAATCATCGTCAAAAACAAAGGGTACATCTTTTTGAAGAAGATTAGTGAGGGGTTTTGATATCTTAGAGAAATCTTTAATAAACCTTCTATAGAAACCAGCATGACCAAGGATACTACGAATACCTTTGATGTCTCTTGGGCAGGGCATTTTCTCAATTGCCTCGATTTTAGCTCTATCCACTTCTATGCCTCTTTCGGAAACCTTATGCCCAAGGACAATCCCTCCATTAACCATGAAGTGGCATTTCTCCCAATTAAGAACAAGATTAGTTTCTTCACACCTCTGCAAAACTTTATCAAGGTTGTGCAGACAATTATCAAAAGAAGTTCCATAGATAGAGAAGTCATCCATGAACACTTCCACAATTTCCTCACAAAAACCATGAAAGATAGCAAACATGCATCTTTGAAAAGTAGCAGGAGCATTACATAAACCAAAAGGCATACGTCTATAAGCATAGGTTCCGTAAGGGCACGTAAAAGAAGTTTTTTCTTGATCTTGTTGTTTAACAGTAATTTGAGAGAAACTAGAATATCCATCAAGAAAACAAAAATGGGTCTTTTTAGACAACCTTTCTAACTTTTGATTAATAAAAGGAAGCGGGTAATGATCTTTCTTAGTAACCTTGCTAACTTTCCTGAAATCGATACACATCCTATAGCCTACTACTATTCTTTGGAGAATAAGCTCATCACTATCATTAGGCACAACAGTAATACCTCCCTTTTTAGGGACACAATGAACAAGACTAACCCATTCACTATCAGCAATAGGGTAAATAATACCAGCATCAAGGAGTTTCAATACCTCATTTCTTACCACTTCCTTCTTCTTAGGATTTAAACTTCGTTGGTGCTCTACCACTGACTTTGCATATGGTTCTATATTGATAGCATGCTGACATATAGTAGGAGAAATGCCTTTTAAATCATCCAGGGTATAGCCCATAGCCCCTCGGTGTTTCTTCAGTACCCCCAATAACCTTTCTTCTTCCTTCCCTGAAAGTTTAGAGCTAATAATAACAGGATATATCTTATTATCATCAATGTAAGCATATTTAAGATCATCGGGTAAGGGTTTTAGATCAAAGACCGGATCCTTTTTAGGTGGCAATGTGGTACCCAAGTCTTCTACAGGCAAGTTATTCTTAAGCATCTTAGGTTGATTACAGAGAATCTCATCAATCTCGTTCCTTTCTTCCATGAAGATTTCACTTTCATGATCTTCCATAAATTGTTGCAAAGCATTGTTAGGAGCAAGAGAAATAGAAGCAAGTTGTTTAACTCAAAAATATTCATTATGGGTTTCATCTTCACAAGGTTCTTTAGTAAATTTTGAAAAATTAAACTCATAAGATTCCCCATCAAACTTAGTCTAGATTTTCTCCCTTTTGCAATCTATAATAGCTCCACAAGTACTCAAGAAAGGTCTACCAAAAATGATAGGATAAGTTTTACTAGCAGCTAGACCAAGTACTAGAAAATCAGCGAGATACTTAATCTTACCAGAAAGAACTTCCACATCTCGTACAATACCAATTGGAGAGATGGTCTCACTGTTAGCAAGGTGAATAACAACATCAATCTTTTCCAATTCGCAGGGACTGATTTCATGCATAATTTCTCTGTAAAGCTCATAAGGAATAGCACTAGAACTTGCACCAATATCACATAAACCATAATAGCAATGATCACCAATTCTAAGAGAAAGCACAGGGACACTAGCCTTTTTAATTCTATTAGGATGCGAAACAATATTAGAAGCATCTTCACAAAAGACTATGTGTCCATCTTCTATGATTTTAGTGACAAGGTCTTTCACAATTGCTACAATAGGTTCAATGTTTATTTGTTCATCAGGTTTTACAGTTCTCTTTGCACTTTTAGTGATTACACTAGTTATCATAGGATGGTCCTTTAGTTTCTCCGGGAAGGGTTTCTCGATAAAAAGTTCAGGTAAGATGTGATCAATAGTGTAAAAATCAGTACTTCCAACAGGAACACAGTCAACAATATCTTTATAAGGCGCATGGTACTTGTTCCATCCCTTTTTTGGAATTTCAATACAAGAAGCAAAAGCCTTAAAGCAATTTGTAATAACTTGTAAATCAAGACCATAAGCATTACTAATATTATGAAAGCCATCAGTTCCCATAAATGATTCAATGCATTCATAATCATAGTTTATACCTGACTTTCTACCTTTGTCATTCTCCCAAGCTTCAGCATTGTCTTGAATACGGTCCAGAAGGTCCCATTTAGCTTCTTCTTCCATGCGAGTGAATGATCCAGCACAAGAAGCATCCAATAAATCCGTATCATGTATAGAAAGCCTTGCATAAAAGTTATTGATAATAATATTGTTGGGGAGCTCATGAATGGGACATTTGAGCATTAGTAACTTCAATCTCCCCCAAGATTGAGCTGTACTCTCTCCATCAAGAGGCCAAAATTTGTATATTTGATTCCGATCTTTATGAATCTCACTAGGAGGGTAAAACTTTGAATAAAAGAGAGGTACTATTTCCTCCCATTCAAGAGCTTGACCATTCTTCAGTAGCTTATACCATTCCTCAGCTCTTCCTTTCAGCAATAATGAGAATAACTTCTTCTTAACTTGATCTGTAGTAATACCTGCACACTTGAACAACCCGCATAATTCGTGTATAAAGAGTAAATGATCACCGGGATGGAGAGTTCCATCCCCAACATAGTAGTTATCCATAACATGATCAATAATTCTTGTAGGTATTTTCAAAGCATCATTCTCAGCAGGTGGTGGTTCATCTACTACCTTAGCAGTGGTAGTAGCATTACCAAATAAGAAACTCAACGAATTATCCATAACAAAAATAAAGTAACTAACAGAAGTAAACAATACTCACTCCAATAGCGCTTCACTCCCCGACAACGGCGCCAGAAAATAGTCTTGATGACCCACAAGTATAGGGGGTGTATCGCAGTATTTTTGATAAGTAAGAGTGTCGAACCCAACGAGGAGCAAAAGGTGCTGGCTAGTGGTATGGATCAAGAATTCTCTGCAAATACTTTGCAAGCGGATTTTTAGGGGTTTTTGATAATGCAAGTAAATAAAGTACGAGTAAATAAAAGACAATAAGAATAAGTGCAGCAAGTGGCCCAATCCTTTATGCAGCAAAGGACAAGCCGTTTGTATTACTTAAGATGACAAAACATTCTCTAGGACACATGGGAAGACTGCCAAGTGCTTTCGCTTCATATAGTTGATTAATCTTCTTTAGCTTGCTAAGTGTTGTGTGGGTGAACCTGTGCTAATGTACCGACCTTTCTAGGACTTATAAATACTTGTGATTATACCCCTTGCAAACATCCGTAAGTATAAAAAAGTAACTAAGGTAGAAACCTAACCACAACTTTAAACTCTAAGACCCTGATGTCCCTTGTGTAATGGTTTCCTAACGGGGGTTCAGGTTTCTGTCACTCTGGCAACCCCTACGATTAGTAGCCAAACACACAATGCATTCCCCTTAGCCCATATAGGTGAAGTGTCGTGTAGTCGACGTTCACATGACACCACTAGAAGAAGTAGACCACAACTTAAATATCAAACTATTGAATCTTTCTCAACATAATTCCACTACTAACAACATGACTACTCCCATGTCCACAAGAACAAAACGAACTACTCATAAGACATCATATGGATCATGATCAGAGACGGAATAATGATGTATAACAATCTAAACATATACAATAATTCAATGGTTCACTCAATAGCATCAACTACAAAGAGTAATCAACACCGAGAAAGTTTCCCCTAAGACCTATGCAAGATTCAACTCAATTGTTACAGTAATATGGAGATGGTGATGAGGGTGCTGATGGTGATGATGGTGGTGATGATGATGATCCCGATGAAGTCCAGCCTGACGGTGGTGTTGATGGCAACGATCTCCCCTCTCCAGGAAGGATTTCCCCGGACAGACATCTGTCTACCGGAGAGATCATTCTCTCTCGGTGTTTTCCGCCGCGCAGAGGCGATGGAATCTTTCTGTGGTCGCTCCCTGAGTATTAGGGTTTTGGGAGGATTATATATGCCAGAGAGGAGAGCCAGAGGTGGGCCAGGGCGGCCACACCACCTGGTGGCGTGGCCCAGGGTAGCCCGCACTAGGGGGTGGTGTGGGCCCCCTGTGGCCCATCTCCACTCCTCCTTTTGGTAGCCTTCGTCTTCTAGAAAAATAGGATTTTCCGTATATTTTCCCAGATTTTCTAATCTTCGTGAATTTTGCCTCCAAACAGCACCTTTTCCATTAGAATCCTGACTGTAGCGGTCCATGCTCCAAAAGTCATCAACCATGCAAAAACAGATGAAATTACATAAGTATCATCTCTTAATATGGAATATATCAATTAATAACAGTAAATTATGATATAGAATAGTGATGCAAAATGGACGTATCACCAGCCATCCAGAGGTAATGTGTGAACACTTACGTTAGGGGTCAACAAAAATGGATCTTGGGTTAGAGGGAAGCTTCATGTACTAGATTTACAACACTAGAATCTCGTACAATCCGGGACCTTTGATTCAAGTCCTAGGGTTAAAAACCGAGAAAGAGGTAACTACTACTTGAATGACAAAGCGTACGCTACAAGATAGTAACCATGAGGTAGCTTCCAAGAGAAGGAAGAACTCATGAAGTACCCAACAAACAAAAGGGAGGCACACGAGGTGAAAGGAATCCTCGAAGCCTAGAAAAAAACACTATGGAACATTGTATTATAAGTTTCATAAGATAGAGAGATCATGATGGAAGGAATCACAGCTAAAGCAGAGCAAAGGGGAACAAGGAACACAAAACACACACAACTCTAGAGAACTCAACACTAGGTTAACTGTTTGAGGAACGACCTACCAAGAAGGCACCTAAGTTTTGAAAGACTAGGAGAGATATCAAAACTTTTCCAAATCAACAAAATAAGATGACCCAGAGTTAGAGTGATACCAGATGAGGAGCAAAAGAAGCATACTAGAGTTTTTGCAAATACTTTTCAGCTTTAAAAATAGTTTTCACAAGCACTAGACTCATCATCGATCAATAGCAAGGTTTTCCTATGGTCGGTACTGCACTGATACCAAATACTGTGACACCCCCGAGATCAAGGTTAAACAAATCTCAGACCTTAGCCTAACATAAGCCTAATCTAGAGCTCGAGAACATTAGCGAAGAATCGGTAACACAATAGTAACCCTGCGATACAAAAATTATTACAGCAAGCTCATAACTGAGAAAAGAGCAAAAATATTACAAGCATAGGTCATTGACTACAAACATCAAACAATGGAAGGAAAATTATGCTATTAAGTATAGAAAACTTAACGAAGGGCCTAAGAAGCCTGAAGCATAACGATGACATCCCGACCCATAGATTCCAGGCTACCGGCTAGGAACCCCAAGCTACTCGTCAGTGTCGATGTCATACCAAACTTGTCTTCAGGGAATGCTAGCTTACTCTGCTAAAAAGTATCAACAAACCAAGGTTTAGTACAAGGTGTACTCCGTAAGACTTATGGCTGATGGGGTTATTTTGCATAAAGCCGTCTTTGTTTATAAAAGAAGAGGGAGAAGAAGCTCGTCTAATTAGAACATTTTAAAAGGGGATAAGAAAGCGACATCTCCAAAGAATTGATCATCATCTTTTGATATCCACCAAATCAGCACCATCACCTATCAACTAGGATCACCCCCTCGTACCCATGAGGAAGCATTCTTAAGAACAAATTGATATGCCAAGTTTTACGATTAGGTTGATGTTCTCTATGATCTTAGAATTCGGTCACCAAGCATTCATAACCATGAACACGGATTTTCCAAAATATTTAACCTTGTAGGGGTGTGCAACTTTACCCACACATACCAACCGACTCTTAATGGCACATGTTTAGCCCTCTTCCTTAGAAGGCCGACAGAGGTTTGTTGGCCACGAACTTTACCTTGCTTTTGCCAAAACCATGAGTCATGCCCTAAGGATGGTTCCACCGTAACGGGTCAAGTCCCGAAGTCGGTCCCTTAATATGTGAGGCGAGGTTGGTTTATCAGGGGCTCCGTCGACCCCAAGCAACCCTGACCATGTTTACCTACCTGTTATGATGCACCTCACCTGCAAAAAACTTTCAAAAAAAAATTCTCTGCATATGTTAAATGGAACGCCCGAACTATGTGACTCATGGAATCTAGTAGGCAACTTAATCAGCGGAGGGGTTCCCAAGCCCCATGTGGCTGTACGCTCGTCTTGGTCCAAAGGCAAGAACTCAGTCCCTAGTGGTGGAGAGCATGGGACTACAAAAACCACATCCCAACATGGCCTCCCATACAAGCCTTAGCATGTTTAACATTTACCACTGATCTCACCTCATCAGTATACCTCATTCTCCTATCATACTAGATTCTCTGCATCAGATACATCATCTAGATGAACCATCACAGACAGCTAAGCATGACTAAGAAAGACACAGATAAAAGCTGTAGCAGTGCACACAAGCCAAACCTAGTCATGCTAGGAGCAGTGGATCATGTAATATAAGCTCAAAGGGAGTAATACAACAGATACGATATTTTATCTATCGATAAAAGACCACGGTACAATCGTATGCATTATGGCAAGAATTGAAATACTTTCAAAGCATAGGATTATTTTATGTGTGGGGCTATGCTCGCCTTTGCCTATTGATGACCAATAAGCAGGTCTTCGGACATCTAGTACTTGAATTGGCTATAGTTGAGCAAGTATTATTCGTCGATGTTCGATGGTGTTGATCTCGGTCTTCGATCTCGATCTTGATATCGTATTCTTCCGAGGAAGAACCAAACACCAGAAAGAAAGGGGAAAACAATCAACTCTTGTAATCGATGCAATGCTCAAGCAAGGATGATGATATTACAAGTTAAATAGAGTTTAAATGTAACCCTAAGGCATGCTTGAAAATTTAAGCGGCATCCGAGGGGTGCAAACTCGAATACAGGAGAGACCCCGGAATCAGCTACGAAGGTTCAATTATTCTTCTAATTGAAGTTTCTATTAAACTTGTTGAACATTGCATGATTTTAATGCTAAAGTGTAGATCTCATTTTTTTGAACATTTTGATATATTATACATATTTTCTGACTTATAAATAATTAGTTATTGAATTTATAAGATTAAACCAATTTCTGAAATTATTATAAGGGATTTATTGCATCAGCATGACGTCAGCAGAGCAAACAAATTCTTTTTACACCACGGCAGAAGCTACACATAGTGACTGACGCATGGGGTCTTGGCCACGTCAAGTGCCATCGTGGTGGTCAGCGGTCAAGGCGGGACCCGGAGCCACGTCAGCGCCATGTGGGTGTGATGTCACATCGTGGGTGGCTCCCAAATCGTCGGCAGGGACAATGCTAGGCAGCGATCTAGCTAGCGTGAGTTGGCGTGATCGAGTGAGGCGGCCGAGGCATTCCTAACTAGGGCGGCTCCGTTGTGTTTGTGTCACCTGAGCATCAGCGTGAGCTACCTACTATGGCAGCAACGACGGAGCAATGGCGAGAGCATGGTACAGAGAGGGAGGGAGAGGGTGGGGCTCTGGAGAACCGCCAGCTGACCTGGATGCTCATGGTGAGGTCATAGAATCAGGGCAAGGTCAGGTGCTGCCAGAATCGGTGGTGAACGCAGCGGCCAGAGTCGGGGAGGGAAGTCGCGATTCTATCAATTGAGGGATCTTTGGCTTGCACACTTGAAGGAGGAGAAAAAGGCGAGCACGGTGGTCACAGCGGCAAGCTCAGAATGACGAGCAGAGGCCAAGGACGGCGGTGCTATGCTGTGGCCGAAGCTAGGGTTCGTCAATCTCACAGGGGCTAGAGGGATAGAGGGAGAGGAGGGGATAAGGCCAGCAGGGGAGAGGAATACGAGCATGGCGACCTTCTTATCTTTGGGGACCACAGCAGCGGCACGGATCATGGCGCGATGACGGCACACGGGGGTAGAGCGGCCACTGAGCTGCTTCTCTCCTTTGTTCGTGAGGAAGAATAAAAGAGTAGGACGAAATGGTATGGGACAGGTTGGGCCGGCCACGGGTTATGGAAAAGCTTGTCTGCGGTGCGCGAGGGCATCAGGTAGAGAGAGGAGAGATGGGCCACGTGGCCTGGTTGGTATAGATCCATTTTTTAGTTAAAATCTTTTTATTTTGTGTTTTCTATTTGCCCTTTATAAATCCATTTCAAAATTGTTTTGGGGCATTTCAAAAATTCCATAGATTTTTTAAATCATTTAAAATAATGTGAGTCCCTTGTAACATTTTGGGCTTCACAACTGTTTGTAGTTTGTCAAAATTCAAAACCCCTTTTTAATTGATTTGAGAGAGAGGAAACTAGGGTTTTAGGGTTTCACATTTTGTTGTTTGCATTTTTACTTTGTCTTATCAAAATATGATGCTCATGCAATGCACAAACAAACCCTAAATTAAGGATTGGCTAAAACTGGGGTGTTACAACCACACTTCACCACTAATCACACCTCATCAACAACTCTCGTTCTCTTGTTATACTAGATTCATTTGCATCTGATACATCATTGGGATGAACTAGCACCAACATCTAACCATGATCATCATCACCTGTCAACTAGGATCAACCCCTTTGTAACATCTCAAAACTCTAATCCAAGGTTATCAAGATCAAATCTACCCAATTTAGGGTTAACAAAAACTTTTCCATTTAAAATAATTAAGCATTCATATGTGTGTGCATTTAAATTAGGAGTTGTTTTGTATTGCCCTGTTTGAGTGATCCATTGGTTGTAATATAATTCTAAGGTGAATTAAACATCATCTTGATCATTCCCAGGCAAATCCCAAAGAAAAACAAATCAAAAAGAATAAAATAAGCAAATGGTCACTTTTGCCATTTTAATCACCTAGCCTACTTTGGCTATTCCTAGAACTCAAATCTTAACAGAAACAATTGTGGTTCTTTGCACCCCTTGCTAGTACAAGTAGTGATGTACCAAGGCCCACTTTGTTGCATCCCAAAAACTTTCAAACACTAAATATAAATGACATTTGAAAATTGAGTGTAGTTCATATGTATAGATCACACTTATTCAAAAACCCTTCAAATGAACTCCATTTTTAAATCCCAAGCAAACCTAGATGCTTAAGCATAAGTTACATCACTCCACCAAAAATCAGCTCAAAATTCAAATATTTTGTTCATGCGGCCATTGTGTCGAACAGGTGGCAGGCAGAGATCATCTGCCTAACTATTATTGTTGCTAAGTTAAACCTTTGTCCCCCATTGCACCCTCTCTACTCTCCTCTATCCCCCTGAAGCCAACCAAGTCCCCAACCAGCTTCCCCCTTAGCCGTTGCAGTTGTGGCGCGCTGCCCAAATGAGGTCATTGTCGTCCAGACATGGGCAGCATGCCAGGGACTGTGCCGCGCCAAACCAGCATGCCCACTAGCTCCGCCCAACCCTACCGCTGCCCATGGTCCACCCCTTGATCAACCCCAGCCCCTGGACCACTCCCCAGCATCGCCTCCCTTTCTCTCTGCGAGCAAGCCAGAGCACGCTAGAGCGCGATTGCCGCCAGCATGCAGCAGACCGCGCCTCGGCACCAAATCCTGCACGCCGCTCCGCCTCGACCCTAGCACCCCGCCAGACATGACCGTGCACCGCCGCGACACACAGTCGTCGTGATCACCGTCGAGCACCGCCTATGTCTCGTAGAGCGTGTGACGCTCCCGACCAAATGCCAATGCCCCTAGCTGCGCCATAAAGCTAAAGAGAGCTGCCAGGAGGCAAGCCATTGTCTGCCTACGCCGCCCATGCCGATAGCACCCTGTATCGTCGTCACTGACGAGCTCACTGTCGCCCCCTCGGTCCCCTCCTCGAGCCTATATAAGTAGGCCTTTCCCAGCCTCAACCTCCACACCATTCGACTCCCCTCACACTCCCAGTCCTTCCCCACCTCTTGCCGGAGCAGCTCAAGCAGCAGGCCGCTAGAATTTCACCAGAGGTAGCCGCTGCAGAGGAGGAGAAGTCCCGGTCGATTTCATCCACCTTAGCCCTTGCCGCGGCCTCGCCTGAGCTTGTCGTCGCCGTCCAGTTCGATCGCCCGCCTCGCCGCACTAGCTGGAGCCTTAGTATGTCCCTAGTAGACCCCCACCGGCCGTTTAGGGTTCTGTCTCGTCGGCGACGAGTCCGTCGTCCACGACGACCATGAGCCATTGATCCGCGTTCTAATCGTGTGGCCCAGATCGCTCGATACCGTTTCGGGTTTTAAGTCTCGCTGACAAGCAGGACCAACCTGCCAGCCGCCCTCTGCGCCGCTGAGCGTCACTGGGCCGGCCCGTTAGTTTTCCCGCGCTAGCCCACAAATTCAAATAGGTGTTTTTCTATTTAGACTTAAAACCATTTCTGTCCCCTAGTTCAAAAATCAATTTAGGAAGATTTACTAAACCAAATTGAGTGATTCCAATTTTGTTGGAAAGCTTCTAAGAAGATCTATCCAAGCCCATTGGATTTAAATCATTTAGAGTTAGAGATCTCTCCTAGTAAAAATAACAAGACAAAAGCATTTGCACATTCCAACATTTTTCTAAAATCAACCATAATAGCTTTTGAGTTGATTCCAACTCTCAAAAATCACATTTAACCATACCTATCTGAATAAGTAACAATATTAAGGTTTACATGCAGTGACTTTGGACTAGTACCAAAATAATGCTATATAGGCATTTCTAGTCACTTTAAATCATAATTTATTAAACTTAAACTTATTAAAATGTGATCCAACCCTTAAATCACATTTCCATATGTTAGAATATGTGGTGATGACATCTGTCCACATGATCCCATATTTTAATTGGAGAATATTAAATCTTAGTTAATTTCAATGAGTAGAAAATACTTTTCTTAAATAAAAATAATGAAACTAGTTAATAAAACCTTGTGATGCTTGTGATGATAATAGATCATCAAATGTGTGGCTTAGTGTGCTAAGTAGACTAGTTAAGTATTGTTTGGTGATTGTGTATCCCGTATGTATTTATAGACGATAGTACCGACCAAGCTTTCGAGGAGGAGGAGTTCTACCAAGAGGAGGAAGAAAACTTTAACCACTACACTGTCAACACCCGGATTTTTAATCCCAGATGCCCGTTATGCCATACCTCGCAATCCCATGATTACCATTTTTGCGAGACATAACGGATTGGATATCACGGTACATCATCCATTACAAACCATAAATAAGGTTTTACACAAATAAGGATCTCATGATCTAGTCTTAATACAACAAGCAGCGGAAATAAAAGATAAGCGTAGCGGTGGGGTCCATCTTTAGGGGCATAGGCAATGCTGACGAAGGCAGATAGTCCTAGTTATCATAGTCGTCCTGATGGCCATCATCTTGGTAGTCTCCTTCATAGTCTGGCCATGAGAATAGCTAGGGACAAAAGCCATGAGTACTCTTTAAGTACTCGCAAACTACCACTAACAAGTAAAAATAGTTCTAAGTTAAAGTGCTAACTCTAAGATTAACTATAAAGTTAAGTTTGAAACCTAAGCTGAGCTCAGAAGCAAAGAAAGATAAAATAAAGTTCAAGAATCACTTAAGTTGGGAAGCTAGTGTCATAATCACAACCCTGCTGTGGTCAAGTCAAGATTCATCATTTCTTTCATAAGTCATTTTGAAAACATCTGACAACGAAACAGTATGGCCATTGCAACTGTCCATAACCGCGGACGAGGCTATTCGAATAGTTTGACACTCTGCAGAGGTGGTACACTTTCACCACAAGATTTGATACATCTGTCAGGGATGACCCTGAATCATCATACTTTGTATGCAGATAACCAAACATAACCTTTCCTTTACACACCCTAGTATAAGCACCTCTCCTATGAGCATGGCCTCCCAACCATGACCATCAGTCATCTTGGGCACTACATAGGTAGACAACATTGAGAGGTAGCCTCAGCTCAAACCTCTCCCACGAGGGAACTAATACTAATGCATATAAACTTCCGGCTAAGCCTTACCCAATTCAGGTAGTGTGGTTGTATAGTAAATTTGGAATGGTATCACATCCGAATCCAACCATCAGTTTTATAAAAGGGTTAAGGCTCATGCCTCAACATTTTCACCATCCTAAACCATTTGTGTTTCTCAACACATATCAAAACATCTCAATAGACTGACTCATCATTCCAAGGTTTTCATAATTCATTTTCACCAAGTGTTCCCATCTAAAGTGACTCAAGTTTTTGATCTACTCTAAACTACTAAGTTAAGAGTGTTCACTAAGGTGGAAATCATGGGATCAATATCATGCCATAGAATGACATCTAAAGTTATCTAAATAGGTCAAATTTTATACTCTTTATGCTACCTTCAAAACAAGTAAAAGACTTTGTGTAAAGTAAAGTAAAGAAGGAAGGCTTGAAAATAATACTTGGGATAAATACTAGTCAAAGTAGTATAACTCAAGCATGCCTAAAGCATATTTGTTAAACCATCTAGTTTAATCCTAGCTTGCTAAGCATTATACTTGCAACTGTTAGCTTGAAAATAGTAGCTTACTTGGTTGGTGCAGTGGTTGAAGTTTTCTTCTTCTTCTTATTGGTAGAACTCCTCCTCCTCAAAAGCTTGGTCGGTACTATCACCTATAAATACATACGAAGTACACAATCACCAAACAATACTTAACTAGTCTAATTAGTACTCTAAGGCATACATTTGATGATCTATTATCATCACAAGCATCACAAGTTGATTTCAATAGTTTCCTCCTTTTTATTTTATAAAAGTAATTTCTACTCATTAAAAAAAATAACTAAGATTTAATATTCACCACTTAAAATATGGGATCATGTGGACACATGTCATCACCACATATTCTAACATGTGGGAATGTAATTTAAGGGTTGGATCATAATTACTTTGGTTTAAGTTCATTATTTAATGATTTAAAGTGACTAGAAATGCCTATATAGCATTATTTTGGTACTAGTCCAAAATCACTGCATGTAAACCTTAATATTATTACATATTTAGATAGATATGGTGAAATGTGATTTTTAAGAGTTGGAATCAACTCAAAAGCTAACATGGTTGAATTTTGAAAAAAAAATTCAAGGTGCAAATGCTTCTGTTTTGTTATTTTTATTAGGAGAGATCTCTAACTCTAAATGAATTAAATCAAAAGGGCTTGGACAAATCTTTTCAGTAGCTTTCTAACAAAATTGGAATCACTCTATTTTGATTTGTAAATCTCTCTAAATGGAATTTCAAACTAGGGGATAGAACTATGTTTAACTAAAAAGGAAAAATCCTAATTCAAACTAACTGGGTTGCGTGGGAACGCTAACGGGCCGGCCCAGTGACACTACGCGGCGCGGGGCTCAGCTGATAGGGGGTCCACTGGTCAAAGGCTCATAACGTGCGAAGCAGTACAGGGCAATGTGGGCCGTTAGATTAGAACGGGGATCAACGGATGAGGCTCGTCGTCGACGACGAACGTGTCGCCGGCGAAATCTAACCCTAGCGGCTCGGTGGGGGTGCTCAGGGGGCGTACCAGGGCTCTAGCGACGACGGCGAGGCAGGCAAACAGACTGGTGGTTGACGGTGAGCTCAGGGACGGTCGAGGCAGCTCCGGGGGTGGTCGCAATCAGCGGTGCCCTTTCCTCCTCTACTACGGGATACTCCGGCCAAATTCCGGCGAGCAAGTGCTCGTGCTGCTTTGGCTAGAGGTCGGGAACGGTCATTGAGGTGAGGGGAGGTGAGTGGTGTCTCGAAATGGGCTGGGGTGGCCTCTATTTATAGGACGACGACGCGACTGAGAGGGATGGGCAGGCAGCTCTGGCGAGGGCTGCATAGCGTGCTAGCGTTATGGCTTGAGGTAGGGGGCGGTTGCTGGTCTCCTGGCGGTGCTCTACATGATCAATGTGGGACTAGGGGCGGTGGTATGTGGTCGGGCAGTGCTGGTGCTCTGAGCAGCAGAGGCGGCAGTGTCCACGGCGAGCGGTGGTTGTGGTGCGTTGGGCGGCGAACGGGCATGTCTGGCGTGTTCCCTGGGTCATGGTGGAGCGGTGGCCGTGGGCTGCGGTCGAACGGTGGCTTGTGCACGCGTGTCAGGCGTGGCGCTCTGGCGCGTGCTCGGCATGGCGCAGTCGCACTGGGCTCGGCGGTTCCTCGGTGGTCCATGCTCTGGCTTGGCTCGGGGAGGGGACAGAGGGTGGCGGTGAGGTGAGAGCTAGCTAGTAGACATGGCGAGAGAGAGGGGGACGGTCTGCTGGGGCGATGGCATGGTCGGCCGGCGAGTTGGTGCTCGGCATGGCCTTGCATTGCCACTAGGGTTAGGGGAATGGGGTGCAAAGGCTCTAGTTTGATCAAAGGAGGACAAAGGGATTAAATGGAGATCAAATGGGGCAAAACCCTATTCAAAACGGTGAGCTAGTTTTAGAGTTTAAACCCTGCCTGCCATGTGTTTGATGAAATGGCCACAAGAACTTTCTTTTTGTATTTTGAAAATATTTTTGGTGGGTGTGCTAGTATTAAGCTTGAGACTTTGTGGGTTCTTTGGTTTTGAAAATTGAGCTTGTTTGAGTGGTTTTTGAAATAGTGGGATCTTCCTATATGAAATAGATTCAATTTTCAAATGCCAAATAAATTTAGTGTTTGAATGTTTTTGGAAGATCACAAAGTGGGCCTTGGTACATCATTAGGTGTACTAGCAAGGGCTGCAAAGATCCACATTTGTTTCTGTTAGGTTTTGAGTTCTAGGAATAGCCAAAGTAGGCATGGTAGTTAATTTGGCACAAATGACCATTCACTTCTTTTATTCATTTTGAATTGTTTTTCTTTGGGATTTGTTTGGGAATTATTTAGATGATGTTTATTTCACCTAAGAATCATTTTACAAGCAATGGATCACTTAATCATGGCAATTCAAATCAACTCCTATTTTAAATGCACACACATATGAATGCTTTAATAATTTTAATTGGCAAAGTTTTTGTTAACCCTAATTTTGATGATTTGGATCTTAATAACCTTGGATTAAAGTTTTGGGATGTTACAAACCTTCCCCCCTTAAACAAAATCTTGTCCCGATATTTACAAAGAAAACTAGGAACTAAAGAGATCTGGGAACTCTATCCTAATGTAATCTCCTCGCTCCCAAGTGGCTTCCTCCTTGGTATGGTTGCTTCAATGAATCTTGAGAAACTTGATACTCCTGGCCCTGGTGGTTCCGTAAGCTTCTTCTAGGATATGGATGGGCACTTCACGATAGGTCAGGTCATTGTTTATTTCCATAGCTCTGTGATCGATGTTCTTGAAAACTTCAGTCTTCTCTGGCACTTCCAGGCATTTTGAAGTAACGAGATATGGAACACATTATGGATGGCTGACATCTCTTCAGGCAGTTCCAATTGATACGATACTTCTCCTTGACGATTCAGAACCTTGAAGGGCCCGATATATCGGGGGGCTAACTTGCCTTTCAGACTAAAGCCTTGGGTTCCTTTCAATGGCGAAACCTTGAGATATACAAAATCTCTGACATTGAAAGTCAGGTCTCTCCTTCTCTTGTCAGCATAACTCTTCTGTCTGGACTGGGCGGTCTTAAGGTGCTCACGGACTTTGTGAACCTTCTCTTCGGCTTCTCGGAGAATATTGGGTCCAAAGATCCGACTCTCTCCTACTTGTGATCAATTCAAAGGGGTACGACACTTTCTTCCGTATAGGAATTCAAATGGTTCCATCTGCAAACTATCTTGATAACTGTTGTTATATGAGAATTATGTGAAAGGCAGGTAGTCTTCCCATTTTGATCCGTACTCTAACACATAAGCTCTAAGCATATCCTCTAAGATCTGGTTGACTCTCTCAGTCTGTCCATCAGTTTGCGGGTGATAAGCGGTGCTGAAGTTCAACTTGGTTCCTAATCCTTCCTGAACTTTCTGCCAAAATCTCGAGGTAAACTGAGTTCCTCGATTTGATACTATGGTCTTAGGGGTTCCATGCAGACTAACAATCCTAGCCATATACAGTTCTGCTAGCTTCGCACTCTGGTAGGTAGTCTTGACAGGTATGAAGTGAGCAACCTTGGACAGTCTATCAACTATGACCTAGATTGAGTCATTTCCCCTACTAGAAGTAGGCAAACCAGTGATAAAGTCCATTCTGACGGAATCCCATTTCCATTCCGTAATCTGCAATGGTTGCAACAGTCATGCGGGTCTCTGGTGCTCTGCTTTGACTCTTTGACAGATGTCACATTTGGCGATGTATCTTCCGATTTCTCTCTTCATCTTGTGCCACCAAAATTGCTCTTTCAAATCCTGATACATCTTCGTTCCTCTGGGGTGGATAGAATAAAGAGTATCATGAGCTTCCTTCATGATAACTTGCTTCAGTTCCGAATCTGCTGGCACACATATGCGTCCTTTGTACCACAGAACTCCTTCTTCGTCTTCAGTGAATCCAGGTACCTTTCATGTACCAAACGACATTTGATTCCGTCGATACTTTCATTTCCCTTCTGGGCTTCCTTGATTTGGCTAATCAAAGTGGGTTTAAGTTCAATGCTAGCTAAGAATCCTTGGCTAACTACTGCTCCAACTCCTCATACAAACTTGGCTTCTTCTCCTTGATCATAGTGTTTAGCCTACACGGCAATCTGCTAAGAGCATCCGCTACCACATTGGCTTTGCCGGGGTGATAGTGAATGTCAAGGTCATAATCCTTGATTAACTCTATCCATCTCATTTGCCTCATATTCAGCTCATTCTGAGTGAAAATATACTTCAAGCTCTTGTGATCTGAGTAAATCTCACAGTGATTACCCATCAGATAATGACGCCATGTCTTCAATGCCAAAACTACGGCTGCTAATTCAAGATCATGGGTCGGATAGTTCTGCTCATGTTGCTTCAGTTGTCGAGACATATAAGCGATGACTTTGCCTTCTTGCATCAATACACATCCGAGACCAATCTTGGATGCATCACAATATACATCAAACGGCTTCTTGATGTCTGGCATGACTAATATTGGGGCTGATATCAATCTCTTCTTCAGTTCTTGGAAACTGGCTTCACATTTGTTTGTCCATTCAAACTTCTTGTCCTTCTTCAACAATTGGGTCATGGGTCTGGTGATGCTCGAGAATCCTTCTACGAACTTGCGGTAATATCCCGCTAATCCAAGAAATGCACGGACTTGGGTTTGAGTGGTTGGGGCTTCCCATTCTTCGACATCTTTGATCTTGGCAGGATCAACAGAGACTCCTCCGGCAGACACAATATGTCCTAGGAATCCTACTTCTTTCAGCCAAAACTCACACTTGCTAAACTTGGCATATAACTGATGCTCTCTCAAGGTTTCTAGGATGATTCTCATATGTTGCTCATGCTCTTCTTCTGACTTGGAGTAGATAAGGATGTCGTCGATGAATACAACTACAAACTTATCTAGGAAATTCATAAAGATCTTATTCATGAGATTCATGAAATAAGCAGGGGCATTGGTTAATCCAAAAGACATAACCGTATACTCGTATAATCCATAGCGAGTGGTAAAGGCGGTCTTCGGAATATTCGTTGCACGAATCTTAAGTTTGTGATAACCAGTCCTAAGATCAATCTTTGAGAATACCTGGGCTCCAGTCAACTGATCAAATAGATCCTCTATCTTTGGCAAGGGGTACTTGTTCTTGATGGTGGCATCATTCAACTTTCTGTAATCTATGCACAAACGATTGCCTCCATCTTTCTTGTTGACGAATAACACTGGTGATCTCCATGGCGATACGCTTGGTTGAATCAAGCCTTTTTCTAACATAGCATCCAACTGCTTCTTCAGTTCCACTAACTCTGAGGGGTTCATACTATAGGGTCTCTGGGCTATGGGTCCGGTTCCAGGGATTAGTTCGATAATGAACTCAATATCCCTATCCGGGGGCATACCTGGCAATTCATCTAGGAATACGTCGGGGTATTCACAGACTACTTTGACTTGGTCTATGGTGGGTAGGGCTAAACTCTTGTTGCACTTGAATTGACGGGGTAAGGTTTTAGATATATGCTCTACTGTGACTCCAGAGCTACTAGTCATGGTGATGGCTTTCTTAGCACAGTCTATCAGTCATTTATGCCTTGACATCCATTCCATACCTAGTACTACCTCCAATCATTTGGTTCCAAGTACAATTAGGTTGGCATAAAAATCTATCCCATGTATTCTGATAGGTACAGCTTTGGAAATTTTTTTAGCTTTGGTTGTTGAACCGGGGATTTGAACTATCATGACATGCTTCAAGTTGGTTGGGTGAACCTTACTAGTGCATGCAAATTCTTCGGTGATAAATGAATGCGATGCTCCCGAATCAAACAATACTCTTGCTAAAACTGAGTTGACAGAAAACATACCCAGCACTACATCTGGCGCTTCCTAGGCCTCTTCTACGTTCATGTGGAAGAGACGACCATTGCGGTTGTGAGGGTTCCCTGGGGCAAATCTTCTTCCTGGTTGAACACGACGCTGCTGTTGAGCTAGGGCATTCACATTGGCAGTGGCTGCAGTATTCTTGGGACACTCATTGGAATAGTGACCCTTCACTCCACACTCGAAATAAGTGATCTGGGACTTGTCCTTGGCTGCGACAGGTACAACATTGCTGCCAGTTTTGGGTGCAATGTTGTTGTTGTTGTTGTTGTTCTTGGGAGGTGCACGGTTGAAATTGTTGGCATTGCCGTAGTTGTGATTGTTTCCTCTAGACTTCACATTGCCTCCGCTACGGTTGGGGTAGCTTGGGCGAGACATTGGGGGTCGATTGTTCCTTGGTGCATATCCTGGTGAGGGGTTTGGACGGTACTTCTGGTGACTGCTGGATTCAGACTGCTGCATCATATGACGTTTGCGGTTGTCGTTTGCGTGGTTAATCTTCCCTTCCATCTGAATGGCAGAGTCGACTAACTCTTCGAGATCCTCAAAACAGATGTTGACGAGGACAGTCTGCATCTCATCATGCAGTTTGTTCAAGAATGTCTCCTTCTTCTTTGCCTCGGTGTTGATCTCATCAGGTGCATACCTGGCAAGTGACAAGAACATGTCACGGTACTCCACCATAGTCATTCTTCCTTGCTTCAATTCGCGGAACTCATCCCTCATTCGGGTGACTCGACCCTGCGGCACGTGGGTGCGGCTGAACTTGACTTTGAAGGCTTCCCATGTCATAACTTGACAATGGTTCATCAGGCGGATACTATTCCACCAAGCTCTTGCGTCTCCTGCTAAGTAGTGGGTGGCAAAGAGAACTTTCTCATTGTCATCAACTCTAGCTACCTCCAAGTTATTCTCCATCGTCTGCAACCAGTCATCAGCATCTAATGGGTTTTCTGACGTGCTAAAGATTGGGGGATTCATATTCTGGAAGTTCTTCAGCTTGGATCCTTGATGATCCTGATTTCCATGCCCTTGGTTGTTGAGAGCCATCTGGGAGATCTGCTGCAATGTTGCTAAGTTGACTTGGAGCTCTGCCCTGCTTGCTTCTCTGTCTGCGATGAGATTCTGCAAGATCTGCAGCATTGGGTCTTGCGACGAGCTGCTCCCTCCTTGGTTTCCACGAGTCATCTAAAGATTGAGGTAGATACAGGGGTAAGAGGGAAAGTTCTAAGGTTTATGGTTTTGGTTTCAAGCTAAAACTTTGAGTTAGACTCAGGTTTTTCAACTAACTTCATTTCATTCATGCAAACATCACACGATACAAACACACACCACAATAATCAAAGGAAAACAGATGGTTTGAAGAACCATTCTGCAAGCTACAATACAGTGGGACCGATACATCTCATGCTACGACAGTGCTCTAATGCATCTACTCATCATCGATAAAGTCAGAGTCCTCATCGTCAGTGTAGAAGTCCACGGCATCCTCTTCCAGAAAGTCATCATCATTGCTGAGGTAAGAATCCATGTCGCCCTGGATGTCTTCACCCTCCTCTTCTTCCTCCTTTGCTGCAAGCTGAGCTTCCTGCTCCTTGACGGTCTTCTCGAGGTCGGCCACCTTCTTTGCACGCTGGTGGCGAAGAGACTGGCGATCCTGGACGAGCAGTGCGAAAGTCTGGGCCTTCTGGTCAGCAATGGCACTCTATCGTGCAACAAGAAGTCAAGATTCTCCACTTGACGCCTCAACTCTAGGTGACTTGGCATCTCCATCGGCATTCCCATGAAGTCACGTCTTGCATAGTGAGCAAAACGGGTTCCTTGGATTTGGTTGACACTGAGGGCACATAGACGTGCGAGAGCTTCATGCATTGCCCTGGCTAATCCATCTAGCCAGTTGTTCTCTCTCACGGAGAATAGGATTCTCCCGGAAGTTGGTGCTTCGATGCTTCCTCTAAGATCTGCGGTGACTAGCCACTGTAGGTCTCATCCTGGGGGTCCTGGAAGTTGAGCTCCAAGAAACTCCGGGTGCGGGCGTCCCAATAACTCCGATAGTGAATCCAGATCCCTCTCAAAGATCAGCTGACCTCCGTTTCCCAACTGGTAGAACTTGTTGAACTGAGTCTCCATCTACAATAATTAAGGATGAGGAAGTTAGTGAAGTGATCAAGTGTGTCAAATTTTAAGTAGTAATTGTAAGAATGTTTCAGGAGCATGAATTTTTGAGAGAAAGAGTGAATTCCCAAGGGTAAGAGAGGAAATAGTTTTTCATAAATACTCACTTTGGTTTTGAAACTAAGTTTTTGTTTGGACGTCCATTCTAACTAGGGTCTCCTATGGTCAGGATGGCTCTGATACAAACTTGTCAACACCCGGATTTTTAATCCCAGATGCCCGTTATGCCATACCACGCAATCCCAGGATTACCATTTTTGCGAGACATAACGGATTGGATATCACAGTACATCATCCATTACAAACCATAAATAAGGTTTTACACAAATAAGGATCTCATGATCCAGTCTTAATACAACAAGCAGCGGAAATAAAAGATAAGCGTAGCGGTGGGGTCCATCTTCAGGGGCATAGGCAATGCTGACGAAGGCAGATAGTCCTAGTTATCATAGCCGTCCTGATGGCCATCATCTTGGTAGTCTCCTTCATAGTCTGGCCATGAGAATAGCTAGGGACAAAAGCCATGAGTACTCTTTAAGTACTCGCAAACTACCACTAACAAGTAAAAATAGTTCTAAGTTAAAGTGCTAACTCTAAGATTAACTATAAAGTTAAGTTTGAAACCTAAGCTGAGCTCAGAAGCAAAGAAAGATAAAATAAAGTTCAAGAATCACTTAAGTTGGGAAGCTAGTGTCATAATCACAACCCTGCTGTGGTCAAGTCAAGATTCATCATTTCTTTCATAAGTCATTTTGAAAACATCTGACAACGAAACAGTATGGCCATTGCAACTGTCCATAACCGCGGACGAGGCTATTCGAATAGTTTGACACTCTGCAGAGGTGGTACACTTTCACCACAAGATTTGATACATCTGTCAGGGATGACCCTGAATCATCATACTTTGTATGCAGATAACCAAACATAACCTTTCCTTTACACACCCTAGTATAAGCACCTCTCCTATGAGCATGGCCTCCCAACCATGACCATCAGTCATCTTGGGCACTGCATAGGTGGACAACATTGAGAGGTAGCCTCAGCTAAAACCTCTCCCGTGAGGGAACTAATACTAATGCATATAAACTTCCGGCTAAGCCTTACCCAATTCAGGTAGTGTGGTTGTACGGTAAATTTCGAATGGTATCGCATCCGAATCCAACCATCAGTTTTATAAAAGGGTTAAGGCTCATGCCTCAACATTTTCACCATCATAAACCATTTGTCTTTCTCAACACATATCAAAACATCTCAATAGAATGACTCATCATTCCAAGGTTTTCATAATTCATTTTCACCAAGTGTTCCCATCTAAAGTGACTCAAGTTTTTGATCTACTCTAAACTACTAAGTTAAGAGTGTTCACTAAGGTGGAAATGATGGGATCAATCTCATGCCATAGAATGACATCTAAAGGTATCTAAATAGGTCAAGTTTTATACTCTTTATGCTACCTTCAAAACAAGTAAAGGACTTTGTGTAAAGTAAAGGAAGTAAAGCTTGAAAATAATACTTGGGATAAATACTAGTCAAAGTAGTATAACTCAAGCATGCCTAAAGCATCTTTGCTAAACCATCTAGGTTAATCCTAGCTTGCTAAGCATTATACTTGCAAGTGTTAGCTTGCCAATAGTAGCTTGCCTTGGTTGGTGTAGTGGTTGAAGTTTTCTTCTTCTTCTTATTGGTAGAACTCCTCCTCCTCAAAAGCTTGGTCGGTACTATCACCTATAAATACATACGAAGTACACAATCACCAAACAATACTTAACTAGTCTAATTAGTACTCTAAGGCATACATTTGATGATCTATTATCATCACAAGCATCACAAGTTGATTTCATAGTTTCCTCCTTTTTATTTTAGAAAAGTAATTTCTACTCATTAAAAAAATAACTAAGATTTAATATTCACCACTTAAAATATGGGATCATGTGGACACATGTCATCGCCACATATTCTAACATGTGGGAATGTGATTTAAGGGTTGGATCATAATTACTTTGGTTTAAGTTCATTATTTAATGATTTAAAGTGACTAGAAATGCCTATATAGCATTATTTTGGTACTAGTCCAAAATCACTGCATGTAAACCTTAATATTATTACATATTCAGATAGATATGGTGAAATGTCATTTTTGAGAGTTGGAATCAACTCAAAAGCTAACATGGTTTAATTTTGAAAAGGGTTTTCTATTTCCGTGCCCTTGGGTCCTTAGTTGTACTCAGTTTTCCCCAGCTCCTTAGTTTTTCCTCAGTTTTCCCCAAGTCGTTGTTTGAAACCCGCAGAAGGAGCTCAGACAGCAGGATTCCCGTTTAGTTGACCGTTCCGTGCTGACGTGTGGGGCCGCGTCGCGTGGGGCTGGTAGAAAGGGATCGCGTGGGACAGGATGAGACCGCGTTTGGTTGCACATGAGCAGGAGCTGGGTTTTGTCTCTCTCGGCCCAAATTGGCATTTTCCCTTTTAAGAGTACCTTTTCCCCCTCCTTCTCTCTGTCTTTTTTCACCTAATTAGTATCAAATCTAGAGAAGCTTGCATTTTTGTCTTTCTTCAATTATTTGTGCCTTTTGGCCCTCGTTGTTTGCCCAATATGGCAGCAAATCTAGTACTCTATCTGGTCCATATGTATGTAGTTAAATCTAGAAGAAAATCTACAGGGTAATGTACGATAAATTCACACAGTCATATAGTAGAATAGGGATAGATAATAGGGATCCCTCCCTAGATAATAAGCTGCATACAGCAGCCAAACATAGTAATAGGTTCGAGGTTCTTCACAGCACCATCATACTAACAACATAACAACAAGGGATCCCTAGCTAACAACAAAATAGGAGGCAGCAGCAGCACACGTCCAGGACTCCGCCTACCTCATCTGCCTCTGCCTCCACTTTTGCTCCCCTTGGGAGCCTTGGGCTTGAGCGGAGGCATGCGCCCGGTGGAGATCTCCACCTGCTGGAAGCTGCGGAGGTGCCTGCCGAGCGCCTTGTGCTTGGCGCGGAAGGAGTAGGCGTTCACCGTCGTGCCGACCTTGGGAAAGGTGTTGCCGATGTTCTCGACATGCGTGAGGAGGCAATTGAAGTCAGTGCCGCCGAGTCTCCTAGTGCAGAAGGGGCACCTATAGACACCCTTGGCGAAGTAGGAGATGTACTGGCCGACCTGCAGCCTCCGCAGCACCTGGCGAGTCTTGGTGTCATGGTGCTCGTCGTCGCTGCCGACGTCGCTGCCAGACACCTGATCCATATCAAACGGAAACTATGAGTGAATGAGTTGCAACGATGACTAACGTGCATGATAACAAAGTTAGGAAAAACAGAGGCAGCCTCAGTTAGAGTGGACACGATTATATATCTACAGGGATGGTGTTAGCGAACCAAAGCTCATGCACAACAGATTTGTACACAGCAATGGTTCGCCGAACCCCAAATCTTAAACGAAATCAAGAAGGGATCAAAACAAAATGGAATAAAATCGGCGCAAATATTAACCCAATACTCATCCATCTACAGATCCATCTACACCAGCAAAAATAGGGTTCAAAAAGGAATGGGAAACAAAAAAGGAAGCAAACCGTAGTTACCTCGTTCCATGGGTCCTCCATGGAGGTGTCGTAGGGGTTCGGGGGCGGGACATACGGCACCTCCTCGTAGGGGTCCCATCCTGGCGGGATCTGACCGCCACCGGCGGCAGCAGCCTCCGATGCACCGGCGGCGGCGGCGGCGGCCGTTGAGGGGACGACATCGAAGAGGGAGGCGTCGCGCTTGGAGCCGACAGCGTCGTGGACGATCGGATTGGCATTCTCCTTGTCCATCTCGCCGGCAGAGGTGAGGGAGAGGGAGAGGGTTTTTTGCTTTGGAGAAGATGATGGGACGTGAGAGAGGCGGCGTTGCGTGAGCGAGTGAGAGTGACAGAGATAGTGGGAGGAGGCGTCTATAAAGGCGAGGGGTGGTTAATGCGACCCGCTTCCTACGCGTCCACTGTTGCACGTCTGCATGTCTTGGACTTCTGCAACGCGACACGCGTCCACGATTGCACGTCTTGGACTTCTGCACCGCGACCCGCGTCTACGCGTCAACAATTGCACGTCTTCCATTTCTGCACCACAACACGCGTCCTTGAGTCTAACCCTGGAAATTTAGATATACTCAGGTATACCCTCGAGTCTTATACTAGCATTTTTTGTGTGCTCAGTTTTCCCCTTGAGTGCTAATACTGGCTAGTGCAATATGCTCAGTTTTACCCTCATGTGGCTGGTCAACAGAGAGTCAACAAATGGGATTAACTAGTTAAATGAGTCATTTAATGTGCAAAAAATTCCGAAAAAGAGTGGCACTTACTCATGGAGTCTTTACCACAAATTGCCAATTCTCAAATCATAGATAAGTCATAGATAAATCAAGTTTTACCACAAATTTCCACTTCTCAAATCACCTAGTAGCTATGAAGGTGCATGTTTTTCCACAATAAGCCCTTCCCAAAACAACTTTCCCCAAAACATACTTTGTCTAAATGAGGCCACAATTCTCACACTCATGTATATTTGTATTGCAAATAGTTTGAGGTAGGCCAAGATGGGTTTCATTGTACAAAACACGCATTTTCCATTTTTTAAATCTCATATTTGAATCCCTTAGTCTGTTTACTACTCAGGTGCCCTTGGTTTCTTGATACTACTCAGTTTTGCCCTCTCCCTTCACAAATTCTCGCAGACGTGCAACATTGCCCTGATTGGTCTAGACCATGTCACGGGGATCATGCCCGCCGACCGTTGATCGTATGATCTAACGGGCAGGATAACCCCTCTCTCTCTCTGTCGGCGGTTAGCTTCCACCCTCTAAGTATGCTAACGGGCGGTTTTCTATATTATTTTTCACGCGCTAAAAATTATAAACTCTTTTAGGCATTACTTTTCACGCAAAAAATGATAAACCATCACCGATTTGTTGTAGCCATTACTTTTCACGCAAAAAATGATAAACCATCACCGATTTGTTGTAGCCATTAATTTTCACACAAAAAATGATAAACCATCACCGATTTGTTGTAGCCATTACTTTTCACGCAAAAAATGATAAACCATCACCGATTTCTTGTAGCCATTAATTTTCACGCAAAAAATGATAAACCATCACCGATTTGTTGTAGCCATTACTTTTCATGCAAAAAATGATAAACCATCACCGATTTCTTGTAGCCATTAATTTTCACGCAAAAAATGATAAACCATCACCGATTTGTTGTAGCCATTACTTTTCATGCAAAAAATGATAAACCATCACCGATTTCTTGTAGCCATTACTATTCATGGTAAAAATGATAAACGAAACAATCTATCTATCTCTGTATTTGAAGTTTGGGAGGGTTCACCATCTACTTATGTTAACTTTCGAGGTTTTGACCTGAAAATCAAATGGGTATTATAAAGGGAAATAAAAGTTCAAAAAAAATGTAAAAACGAAACAATCTACCTATCTTTGTATAGGAGATCGTCTGTATGATTTTTTAGGTCATTTAGAGAAGGTTGAAAAAAATCCCTTTTGAGAAGGTCGAAAAAACCTAACTTGTTACAAAAGCTGGTTTCAGTGAGACCTAACCAAGTTTGGCATACATGATGCCATACCTATAACAACACGGAATATCTAAAAGGGAAAGTTTCACAAAATTTGAAATTTAGGGTGAAAATGATGCCATACATGATGCTGTTTTTCGAGGTTTTGACCTGAAAATCAATTGGGTATTATAAAGAGAAATAAAAAGTTTGAAAAATGTAAAAACGAAACAATCTATCTATCTATTTATAGAAGATCAGTTGTATGAAATTTAAGGTCATTTAGAGAAGGTAGAAAAAATCACCTTGTTAGAAAAGCTGGTTTCAGTGAGACGAAACGGCATGCGCTTAAGCAAAGTGATTTTTTCGAACATCTCCAAATGACCCCAAATTTGCCATCCATGATGCCATACGTGTAACAACAAGGAACCCTATCTAAAAAGTGTCAAAAAAGTTTGCCCAGCCGTATAGCTCTATCAAAAAGAACCTCACCATGGAGCTAGTATAATTTTTAGTTACAAACTTTCGTTACCTAACCTTCAACATGAAACTTGTTTCAAATTCATTTTGGCGTACAAGAAACAAATCCCACCTTGATTCGAGCACCACAGCCTCCAAACGATGCCGATGCCGATATTGGCATGGTCAGAACGGCTATGCTCGCTCCCACTGCTAGGTCACCGTCGGGATGCACCCTCAATCCCGTCCCCTCATTCGATCACTGACACACCAGAGATACCGTTGAGGCCAATGCCGAACGTACATGCCGATGCCAATGCCGAACATGCATGCACGCCGCCCCGCTATGCTGGACGCCACAGACCACCACGAGGTCTTTCCCTTCGCCACCACACTCTTCTAGCACCCATCTATACACGCCAGAAAGGAGAGACACTAGTTTTCTCTACATTGCTCACGTTCGTGTCCGACACGGTCAGTCAAAGTTTTGAGGTAGTCGTCGATGTCGTCGACCATTTCTTCTCTTCTTTGCATGGTTAAACGCGTCTAGTTCATATCTATCTAATGCGTCTGGTCTCGCCTCATGCAGTTCTTTGTGGACGTCGATCTCATCTCGGCACCCTGCAGGCCACCTCCTCCGTGCCATCGCTGTAGAGCTCCGTTTAAAAATCTAATCCTACCCGTGTATTGCCCCTTGTATCAGCGTCATGGCCCCACTTGTCATTCGATATACCAAAGCCCCACTCGTTCGCGTTTTGGTCAGGGATACAGCGATGCTTACGGTCAAACAAAGATGGATGGTCTGACGTGTCTTTGCGGGCTCTACGTGGCCCCACTAGTCAGAAGATAACGGTCAACCGTCGGGCAACCGGCCGTTACAGCACCTGTGATTGTTTCAGACAAGGTCTTGGGGAAAACTGAGGAAAAACTAAGGAGCTGGGGAAAACTAAGCACAACTAAGGACCCGATGTTGGGTCCGCAGCATAGAAAACAAAAAATTTCCTACGATGAGAACTATACGCCAAGATCTATCTACTAGATACAGAGCAACGGGTGGACATACATCCATGGAGACCTTATCCTTGAAGACAACGAGTTTTGTTAACGAGTAGGAACTCGTGGTTGATGTAGTCGTACGCTTGCCGATCTCAAGATCATGTGGAAGTCCGAGCGCCGCAAAACAGCAGCGCATCTGTCCTCGCACACACGTTCAAGCCACCGGACAACCTCCACCTCCTCGCTCCAGCGAATCAGCGGAAGCAGCAACTCCTTCCAGACGCAAGGCCACTGGGAACATGTTTCTCGCTAATCCGAGACCATGGGGGAATATCTAGAGGGGGGAGAGATCCTTCACGAGGAGGTGTGAGGATGAAGGAGGGAATGGGTGGCCTTTTATAGGAGGAGGGGGGTGCCCCCTCTCTCCATGGCCGGCGCATGAGGAGGTGACCCCTCACCTCCCCCATTCATGTGGTGGTAACCCCTCCACATTAAAATGCCCCTTAACATTCTCTTTTAAAGTCTCCACTTTAAATGCATTAAATTTCTCCAAATTTAATGCTCTCTCATTTAATAAAACTCTTTTATTTATTTTATTCAGAATTTTGTTAATTACTTTAATTAACAAACATTCACATAAAACCCCTTGCAACATTTCAATATTACATGCAGAACCACTTTCTGCAATTTCACCCAAAACAATTCCTGCGCTTTGCAAACCTTTTGTCTGGAACATATGTGCTCCTAAATGGTGTCCGGCAACCCTTAAGTGTGTCACCCTACGGTTCGCGAATAATGCAGACATGATTGAGACTCCTCTCAGATCAATAATCAGAAGTGGGACCTGGAGATCCATACTAACTCCTGCACATTCAACGATGACTTCTGTGATCGTGAGAATCTTTAACGTCAGCAATTTAATCCCTTTGTCTCATGATATAATACATGTCCGAGATTCGCTCATCTGTATCCAAATACCTAGTTTGATCTCGTTACTGACATGCACTCTTTTCTCGTTCCCGTGATATAACATTCTAGTGATCACATCACTTGCTTGCAAGCTATCTTAATGTGATATCACCGAGAGGGCCTAGAGTATATCTATCCGTCATCTGGATTGACAAACCCCACTCTTGATCCATGAGCCTCAACATAACACCATCGTAGTACTGAACCCATCTTTATAGTCACCCTGTTACGGTGTGACGTTTGATGTTATCAAGATACTCTTCCGGTGTTAGCAATTAACATGATCTCATGGTCTAAGGACTAAGACTACTTTGTATGATGTTATAGCAATATAAACATAATGACTTGATCGTAATGCTATACTTCGGATGAATGTTCATCACATCATTTCACAAATGCTGTGACCTTGTTATTAACAACATCCAATGTCCATGATCAGGAAACTTTGATCATCTTGTTAATCAACAAGCTACTCTATAAGTGAGGCATAACTAGGAACCCTTTTTGTTTATTAAACACACATGTATTGATGTTTCCTATCAATACAATTATAGCATGCAAAATAAACATCTATCATATACAAGAAATATATAATAACAACTTTATTATTGCCTCTCAGGGCATATTTCCTTCAGTCTCCCACTTGCACTAGAGACAATAATCTAGTTCACATAGTGATAAATCTAACACCCATGGAGTTCTGGTGTTGATCATGTTTTGCCCTAGGGAGTACTTTAGTCAACGGATTTGCTACATTTAGGTCCCTGTGCACTTTACAAATCTTTATATCTCCATCCTTGACATGATCGCGGATGGAGTGAAACCGGCGCTTAATATGCTTGGAATTCTTGTGAGACCTTGGTTCCTTTGCGTTGTCTATGGCTCCATTGTTGTCACAATAGATCACCATCGGGTCCAACGCACTGGGAACCACACCCAGTTCTGTAATGAACTCTTTCATCTAAACTGCCTCCTGCGGCTTCTGAAGCAGCAACATATTCCGCCTCCGTTGTTGATCCAGCCACCACAGGTTGTTTGGAACTCCTCCAAATAACTGCTGCTCCGTTCAAGAGAAATACGTATCCGGATTGAGACTTAGAGTCATCCGGATCAGTGTCAAAGCTAGCATCAACATAACACTTAGCGACTAGCTCTTCTTCACCTCCGTATATAAGAAGCATATCCTTAGTTCTTCTCAAGTACTTGAGAATGTTCTTTACCGCTATCCAGTGTTCCGAACCTGGATCAGATTGGTACCTACTAGTCAAACTAATAGCATGTGCCACATCCGGTCTTGTACATAGCATGGCATACATTATAAAGCCTATGGCCGAGGCATAGGGGATCTTATCCATCATCTCTCTTTCTTCCGCCGTAGTCGGACTTTGAGTTTTACTCAATGTCTTGCCTTGCAACATAGGTAAGAACCCCTTCTTACTTTCGTCCATATTAAACTTCTTTAATATCTTATCAAGGTATGTACTCTGCGATAGCCCAATTAGGCGTCTTGATCTATCTCTATAGATTTTAATGCCTAATATATATGAAGCTTCACCAAGGTCCTTCATCGAAAATTTGCTGTTTAGATAACTTTTAACACTGTTTAAAAGATCTATATCATTTCCAATCAATAATATGTCATCCACATATAATATCAGAAATGCCACATTGCTCCCACTCACTTTCTTGTAAATACAAGCCTCTCCATAAGTTTGGACAAATCCAAACTCTTTGATCATCTCATCAAAGCGGAGATTCCAACTCCGGGATGCTTGCTTTAGTCCATAGATGGATCGCTGAAGTTTGCACACCTTATTAGCATCCTTAGGATCGACAAATCCCTTTGGTTGTATCATATACAACTCTTCTTCAATATTACCATTGAGGAACGCAGTTTTGACATCCATCTGCCATATTTCATAATCAAAATATGCAGCAATTGCTAACATAATCCTAACTGACTTAAGCATCGCTATGGGAGAGAATGTCTCATCGTAGTCAACTCCTTGAATTTGTCGAAACCCCTTTGCGACAAGTCGAGCCTTATAGATGGTTACATTACCATCAGCATTAGTTTTTCTTTTGAAAATCCATTTATTCTCAACGGCCTTTCGATCGTGAGGTAAGTCCACCAAGGTCCAAACCTGGTTTTCGTACATGGATTCCATCTCGGATTTCATGGCTTCTAGCCATTTGTTGGAATCAGGGCTCATCATCGCTTCTTCATACGTCGCAGGGTCATCTATTTCATCAATCATGAAATTCATAACAGGATTGCCGTACAGTTCAGGAGCTGCACGTGTCCTGCTTGACCTGCGAGGTTCGGTAGTGTCCTCTTTCGGAGGTTCATGATCAATATCATTAGCTCTCTCTTCATTAGGTGAAGTCAACTCTGAAACAACTTCCGGTGCTACGCTACTCGCCATTTCATGAAGAGAAGGTTCAATAACCTCTTCGAGTTCTACCTTCCGACTACTCACACCTTTCGCGAGAAACTCCTTCTCAAGAAAGGATCCATTCTTGGCAACAAAGACCTTGCCCTCGGATTTGTGATAGAAGGTATACCCAATCGTTTCCTTAGGGTATCCTATGAAGACGCATTTTTCCGCTTTGGGTTCGAGTTTATCCGGTTGAAGTTTCTTCACATAAACATCACATCCCCAAACTTTAAGAAATGACAGCTTAGGTTTGTTTCCAAACCATAATTCATACGGTGTCTTTTCAATGGATTTAGATGGTGCCCTATTTAAAGTGAATGTAGCGGTTTCCAGTGCATAACCCCAAAATGACAGTGGCAAGTCAGTCAGAGACATCATAGATCGAACCATATCCAATAAAGTACAATTACGATGTTCTGACACACCATTACGTTGTGGTGTTCCGGCAGGCGTGAGTTGTGAAACTATTCCACACTCTTTCATGTGTGTGCTAAACTCGTAACTTAGATACTCTCCTCCACGGTCGGACCGCAGAAATTTGATCTTTCTGTTACGATGATTTTCCACTTCATTCTAAAATTCCTTGAACTTTTCAAAAGTTTCAGACTTGTGTTTCATCAAATAGATATACCCGTATCTACTCAAATCATCCGTGAAAGTAACAAAATAACGATATCCACCTCGCGCCGACATACTCATTGGTCCACACACATCAGTATGTATGATTTCCAATAGATCTTTCGCCCGTTCCATTGAACCGGAAAACGGCGTTCTAGTCATCTTGCCCATAAGGCATGGCTCACATGTATCAAATGGTTCAAAATCAAGTGATTCCAAAAGTCCATCAGAATGGAGTTTCTTCATGCGTTTAACGCCAATATGACCTAGACGGCAGTGCCACATATATGCAGATATATCATTATCAAGTTTAATCCTTTTAGCATCAACATTATGAATATGCATAATACTACTATCGAGATCCAATAGAAATAAACCATTCAACACAGGTGCATGCATAAAAGATATTATTCATATAAATCGAACAACCATTGTTTTTAGATTTAAACGAATAACCACTTTGCATCAAACATGATCCGGATACAATGTTCATGCTCAGTGCAGGCACCAAATAACAATTATTCAGGTTTATAACTAATCCCGACGGCATATGGAGAGACAGCGTTCCGACGGCGATCACATCAACTCTTGATCCATTGCCGACCCGCATCGTGACCTCATTCCTTGCTAGTTGTCGCTTGTTCCGCAGCCCCTGAACCGAGTTACTTATATTAGCAACCGATCTCGTATCAAATACCCAGGTGCTACTGCGAGTACTAGTCAAGTACACATCAATAACATGTATATCACATATACCTTTGTTTGCCTTGCCGGCCTTTTTGTCCGCCAAATACTTGGGGCAGTTGCGCTTCCAATGGCCAGTCCCCTTGCAATAGTAGCACTCGGTGTCAGACTTAGGGCCAGCTCGGGGTTTCTTTTCAGGCGCGGCAACAAATTTGCCGCCCTTCTTTCCCTTCTGCTTGCCTTTCTTGTCCTTCTTGAAACCGGTGGTCTTATTGATCATCAACACTTGATGTTCTTTCCTAATCTCCACTTCTGCAGTCTTAAGCATTGACAGAAGCTCGGGAAGAGACTTCTTCATGCCCTGCATATTATAGTTCATCACGAAGCTCTTGTAGCTAGGTTGCAGAGATTGGAGAACACGATGTATGCCTAAGTCAATGGGAATCGTTATTCCCAAGGACACAAGCTTATCGGCGTACCCAGACATTTTGAGTATGTGCTCACTAACGGAGCTGTTCTCTTCCATCATGCAGCTAAAGAACTTTTTAGAAGCATTATAACTCTCTACGACAACATGGGTATCGAAAATCATTTTCAATTCTCCCATGGTATCAAAGGCATTGCCATTTTCGAAACGTTTTCGAAGTTCTGGCTCTAGCCCATACAGTATGCCGCAATGAACTAAGTTGTGGTCCTCCTGACGAGTTATATAGACGTTCTTTTCCTCGTCAGGGGCATCAGGAGCTGGTGGGGGGCCTAGCGGCGCCTCTAACACATATTTCTTTTGTGCAGCAGTGAGGAGAATCCTCAAATTCATAGCCCAGTTGGTGAAGTTGCTACCATTCGCAGCAAGCTTCTCTTTCTCTATGAACACATTGAAATTAAAAGCAGGTGGTGCCATCTACAACAGAATTTGTAAAATATATTTAGACTAAGTTTATGATAGATTGAGTTCAGCTAATCCAAAATACTAATGAACTCCCACTCAAAAACGACATCCCTCGTGTCCTTCTGGTGATTACATGAACCAAATCCACTACACCAAGTCCGATCATCACGTGAGTCGGTGTAGCTTCAAAGGCGAGTATCTATATAGGCATCATATCAACTATATGACTCATGCTTAACCTTTCGGTCTGTGTTCCGAGGCCATGTCTGTACATGCTAGGCTCGTCAAGTAAGAACCTTAGTATTCGCGTGTGTAAAACTGTCTTACACCTGTTGTATGAAAGCGTAGAGTCGAGAACACCCGATCATCACGTGATGCCTCAAAACACGATCCACAAAACAGTGCATACTTAAGGAAGAACACATTTTATCTTCATATCTAAATGAGGGATCATCTTATAATGCTACCAAAAGCGCCAAACTAGCAATATAAGATGCTAACATCTAATGTGTGAAGTGAGGTGATATGGTCCATGCATTTGATCTCTATCATTTGCATCGTGGTATGATCTCTATCATTCCTTTGTGTGTAAGGCCAAGGTCTATGGAACTTACATGTTAAGTGAGTTGTAAGAGTATCTATCATACATCTACTTACAACAATACCATATCAAGACACTAGCCTAGCAACGATCTAAACTAGACGCCTCTAATTTATCAATTGCAAGTTTTACGGGGCTTAGGGCTTTCGGAGATAGAAACGGTCTTACCTACGAACATGAACCAAAACGAGGATAACCAAGTTATTAGCAACTCGTTGTAAATCAGATATTGACTATAGTAGGAGAGACAGACAACCGCCAGCCACTTATGCAAAACAAGTTGCATGTCAGACGTGGAAACGGTCTCATGTACGATGACATGTAAGGTTGGTCCGGGCCGCTTCATCCCACTATGCCACCAACATCCAAAGTACATAGAAGATGCAATAACATGATCATCATCGCCCACATATAAACATATGTGTACTACCCGTGCAAAGCACCTACGCATAGATCAGGCTCTGATACCACTGTTGGGTCCACAACATAGAAAACAAAAATTTCCTACGATGAGAACTATACGCCAAGATCTATCTACTAGATACAGAGCAACGGGTGGACATACATCCATGGAGAACTTACCCTCGAAGACAACGAGTTTTGTTAACGAGTAGGAACTCGTGGTTGATGTAGTCGTACGCTTGCCGATCTCAAGATCGTGTGGAAGTCCGAGCGCCGCAAAACAGCAGCGCATCCGTCCTCGCACACACGTTCAAGCCACCGGACAACCTCCACCTCCTCGCTCCAGCGAATCAGCGGAAGCAGCAACTCCTTCCAGACGCAAGGCCACTGGGAACATGTTTCTCGCTAATCCGAGACCATGGGGGAATATCTAGAGGGGGAGAGAGATCCTTCACGAGGAGGTGTGAGGATGAAGGAGGGAATGGGTGGCCTTTTATAGGAGGGGGTGCCCCCTCTCTCAATGGCCGGCACATGGGGGGTGACCCCTCACCTCCCCCATTCATGTGGTGGTAACCCCTCCACATTAAAATGCCCCTTAACATTCTCTTTTAAAGTCTTCACTTTAAATGCATTAAATTTCTCCAAATTTAATGCTCTCTCATTTAATAAAACTCTTTTATTTATTTTATTCAGAATTTTGTTAATTACTTTAATTAACAAACATTCACGTAAAACCCCTTGCAATATTTCAATATTACATGCAGAACCACTTTCTGCAATTTCACCTGAAACATAACACCTTCGTAGTACTGAACCCATCTTTATAGTCACCCTGTTACGGTGTGACGTTTGATGTTATCAAGATACTGTTCCGGTGTTAGCAATTAACATGATCTCATGGTCTAAGGACTAAGACTACTTTGTATGATGTTATAGCAATATAAACATAATGACTTGATCGTAATGCTATACTTCGGATGAATGCTCATCACATCATTTCACAAATGTTGTGACCTTGTTATTAACAACATCCAATGTCCATGATCAGGAAACTTTGATCATCTTGTTAATCAACAAGCTAGTCTATAAGAGAGGCATAACTAGGAACCCTTTTGTTTATTAAATACACATGTATTGGTGTTTCCTATCAATACAATTATAGCATGCAAAATAAACATCTATCATATACAAGAAATATATAATAACAACTTTATTATTGGCTCTCAGGGCATATTTCCTTCACCCGAGGGCACGGAAATAGAAAGCCCTTTTGAAAAATGTTGCAAGGTGCAAATGCTTCTGTTTTGTTATTTTTACTAGGAGAGATCTCTAACTCTAATTGAATTAAATCTAACGGGCTTGGATAGATCTTTTAAGTAGCTTTCTAACAAAATTGGAATCACTCCATTTGGATTTTTAAATCTCTCTGAATTGAATTTCAAACTAGGGGACAGAACTAGGTTTAACTAAATAAGAAAAATCCTAATTCAAACTAACTGGGTTGCGCGGGAACGCTAACGGGCCGACCCAGTGACACTACGTGGTACGGGGCTCAGCAGACAGGAGGGTCCACCGGTCAGAGGCTCATAACACGCGAAGCGGTACGGGGCAAGGTGGGCCGTTAGATTAGAACGGGGATCAACGGCTGAGGCTCGTCGTCGATGACGGACCTGTCGCCGGCGAACTCTAACCCTAGCGGCTCGGTGGGGGTGCTCAGGGGGCGTACTAGGGCTCCAGCAACAACGGTGAGGCGGGCAAATGGACTGGTGGTCGACGGCGAGCTCAGAGATGGTCGAGGCAGCTCCGGGGGTGGTCACAATCAGCGGCGTCCTTTCCTCCTCTGCTGCGGGCTACTCTGGCCAAATTCCGGCGAGCAAGTGCTCGCGCTGCTCCGGCTAGAGGTGGGGAACGGTTAGTGAGGTGAGGGGAGGTGAGTGGTGTGTTGAAATGGGCTGGGGTGGCCTCTATTTATAAGACGACGACGCGACCGAGAGGGATGGGTAGGCGGCTCTGGCGAGGGCTGCACAACGTGCTAGCTTTATGGCTCGAGGTAGGGGACGGTCGCTGGTCTCTTGGCGGTGCTCTACGTGATCAATGCGGGACTAGGGGCGGTCGGGCGGTGATGGCGCTCTGGGCGGTAGAGGCGGCGGTGTCCATGGCGGGCGGTGGCTGTGGTGCGTTGGGCGGCGAACGGGCATGTCCGGCGTGTTTCCTGGGTCGTGGCGGAGCGGTGGACGTGGGCTGCGGTCGAGCGGCAGCTTGTGCACGCGTGTCGGGCGCGGTGCTCTGGCGCGTTCTCGGCATGGCGCAGTCGCACTGGGCGCGGTGGTTCCTCGGTGGTCCATGCTCTAGCTTGGCTCGGGGAGGGGACAGAGGGTGGCGGTGAGGTGAGAGCTAGCTAGTAGACATGGCGAGAGAGAGGGGGACGGTCTGCTGGGGTGATGGCATGGTCGGCCGGCGAGTTGGTGCTCGGCATGGCCTTGCATTGCCACTAGGGGGTAGGGGAATGGGGTGCAAAGGCTCTGGTTTGATCAAAGGGGGACAAAGGGATTAAATGGATATCAAATGGGGGCAAAACCATGTTCAAAACAGTGAGCTAGTTTTAGAGTTTAAACCATGCCTGCCATGTGATTGATGAAATGGCCGCAAGAACTTTCTTTTTGAATTTTGTAAAGATTTTTGGTGGGTGTGCTAGTATTAAGCTTGAGACTCTGTGGGTGCTTGGGTTTTGAAAATTGAGCTTGTTTGAGTGGTTTTTGAAATAGTGGGATCTTCCCATATGTAATAGATTCAATTTTCAAATGCCAAATAAATTTAGTGTTTGAATGTTTTTGGAAGATCACAAAGTGGGCCTTGGTACATCATTAGGTGTACTAGCAAGGGGTGCAAAGATCCACATTTGTTTCTGTTAGGTTTTGAGTTCTAGGAATAGCCAAAGTAGGCATGGTAGTTAATTTGGCACAAATGAGCATTCACTTCTTTTATTTATTTTGAATTATTTTTCTTTGGGATTTGTTTGGGAATGATTTAGATGATGTTTATTTCACCTAAGAATCATTTTACAAGCAATGGATCACTTAATCATGGAAATTGAAATCAACTCCTGTTTTAAATGCACACACATATGAATGCTTTAATAATTTTAATTGGAAAACTTTTGTTAACCCTAATTCTGATGATTTGGATCTTAATAACCTTGGATTAAAGTTTTGGGATGTTACATGCACCAACCAAGGCAAGCCTAGCACTTCAACTAAACTGAGCAAGCTATTGTTAGCAAGATAGAATTAATCTAGATAACCTAAGGAAGGTGCATTAGGCATGCTTTGGTTATGCCACTTTGACTATTTACCTACCCCAAGTTTTATCTCCAAGCTTTTACCTTCTTTAATTTATTAAAGTCCTTTACTTGTTTGAAGGTAGCATAAAAAGTATAAAACTTGACCTACCTAGATAACCTTAGATGTCATTTTATGGCATGAGATTGATCTTAGTATCCCCTATTAGTGAACACTCTTAACTTAGTAGTTTAGAGCTAAATCAAAACTTGAGTCACTTTAGATGTGAACCCTTGGCGAAAATGAATTGTGAAAACCTTGGAATGATGAGTCATTCTATTGAGATGTTTTGACATGTGTTGAGAAACACGAATGGTTTTTGATGATTAAAATGTTGAGGCATGAGCCTTAACCCTTTCACAAAACTGATGGTTGGGTTCGGATGCGATACCATTCCAATTTTACCGTACAACCACAATACCTGAATTGGGTAAGGCTTAGCCGGAAGTTTATATGCATTAGTATTAGTTCCCTCGTGGGAGAGGTTTGAGCTGAGGCTACCTCTTGATGTTGTCCACCTATGCAGTGCCCAAGATGATACATGGTCATGGTTGGGAGGCCATGCTCATAGGAGAGGTGTTTATACTAGGGTGTGTAAAGGAAAGGTTATGTTTGATTATTTGCATATTAAGTATGATGATTCAAGCTTATCCCTAATAGATGTATCGAATCTTGTGGTGAAAGTGTACCACCTCTGCAGAGTGTCAAACTATTCGAATAGCCGCGTTCGCGGTTATGGACAATTGGAGTGGCCATACTGTTCCATTGTAAGATGTTTTCAAAATGACTTATGACATGAATGGTGAATCTTGACTTGACCACAACAGGGTTGTGACTATGACACTAGTTTCCCAACTTAAGTGATTCTAGAACTTTATTTTATCTTTCTTTGTTTCTGAACTCAACTTAGGTTTCAAACTTAACTTTACAAATAAACATAGAGTTAGCTTTTTCCACTAGCACTACCTTACTGGTTAGTGATAGTTTGCGAGTACTTAAAGAGTACTCATGGCTTTTGTCCCTGGCTATTACTATGGCCAGACTATGAAGGAGACTACCAAGATGAAGGACAGTTGGACAGCTATGATAACTAGGACTATCTTCCATCGACATCATTGCCTGTGACCCTAAAGATGGACCCCACCGCTACGCTTGTTATTTATTCCGATGCTTGTTGTATTAAGACTGGATCATGAGATCCTTTATTCATGTAAGACCTTATTATGGTTTGTAATGGATTAGGTACTGTGATATCCAATCTGTTATGTCTCGCAAAAATGGTAATCCTGGGATTGCGATGTATGACATAACAGGCATCTGGGATTAAAAATCCGGGTGTTGACAAGTTGGTATCAGAGTCATCCTGGCAATAGGAGACCCTAGTTAGAATGGATGTCCAAACAAAAACTTAATTTCAAAACCAAAGTGAGTATTTATGAAAAACTATTTCCTCTCTTACCCTTGGGAATTCATTCTTTCTCAAAAATTCATGTTCCTCAAATTCTTACATTACTACATAAAATTTGACACACTTGATCACTTCACTAACTTCCTCATCCTTAATTCTTGTAGACGGAGACTCAGTTCATCAAGTTCTACCAGTTGGGCAACGGAGGCCAACTGATCTTCGAGAGGGATCTAGATTCAATGTCTGAGCTCTTGGGACGCCCACATATGGAGTTTCTTGTTGCTCAACTTCCTGGACCCCCAGGAAGAGATTTATAATGGTTAGTCACCGCTGATCTTCGAGGAAGTATAGAAGAACCAACGTCCGGGAGAATCCAGGTCTCCGTAAGAGAGAACTACTGGCTAGATGGATTAGCCAGGGCAATGCATGAAGCTCTCGCACGTCTGTGTGCCCTGAATGTCAACCAAATCCAGGGAACCCGCTTTGTTCACTATGAAAGTCGTGACTTCATGGGAATGCCAAGTCACCCGGAGTTGAAGCGTCAAGTGGAGAACCTTGACTTCCTGCTGTATGACCGCCAGAAGGAATTGGACAATGCTAGGGAGTTCGCCAACCACAACCTTGCCATTGCTGCCTAGAAGGCCCAGACTTTCTCACTGCTTGTCAAGGATCGCCAGTCTCTTTGTCGCCAGTGCGAAGAGAAGGATCGCACCATCGACCATCTTCGCAACAAGGTGGCCGACCTCGAGAAGACCATAAAGGAGCAAGAAGCTCAACTTGCAGCAAAGGAAGAAGAAGAGGAAGGTGAAGACATCTAGGGAGATATGGACTCTTACCTCAGCAATGATGATGACTTTCTAGAGGAAGATGCCATGGACTTCCACACCTACGATGAGGACTCCAACTTCATCGATGATGAATAGATGCACTAGAGCACTGTCATAGCATGAGATGTATCAATCCCAATGTATTGTAGCTTGCAGAATGGTTCTTAAAACCATCTGTTTTCCTTTGATGTGTGGAGTGTGTTGTATCGTGTGCTTGTTTCAATGAATGAAATGAAGTTAGTTGCAAAACCTGAGTCAAACTCAAAGTTTTAGCTTTGAAACCAAAACCATGAACCTTAGAACTTTCCCTCTTACCCCTTTATCTATCTCAATCTTCAGATGACTCGTGGAACCCCCGGAGGGAGCAGCTCATCGCAAGACCCAATGCTGCAGATTATGCAAATGTTAGTTGCAGACCGTGAAGCAAGCAGGGCAGAGCACTAGGCCAACTTAGCAACACTGCAGCAGATAGCCCAGATGGCCCAAAACAACCAAGGGCATAGAAATCAGGATCATCAAGGATCCAAGCTGAAAAACTTCCAGAATACCAATCCCCCAATCTTTAGCAGTTCGGAGAACCCATTAGATGCTGATGACTAGTTGCAGACAATGGAGAACAATTTGGAAGTAGCCAGAGTTGATGACAAGGAGAAAGTTCTCTTTGCCACCCACTACTTGGCAGGAGATGCAAGAGCCTGGTGGAAGAACATCCGCCTGATGAACCATGGTCATGACATGGGAATCCTTCAAAATCAAGTTCAACCGCACCCACGTGCCGCAGGGCCTAGTCACCCGAATGAGGGATGAATTCAGAGACTTAAAGCAAGGCAGAATGATTGTAGTGGAGTACCGTGAAAAATTCCTGTCACTTGCCAGGTACGCACCTGATGAGATCAACACAGAGGCCAAGAAGAAGGAGAGATTCCTGAATGGACTGCATGATGAGATGCAGACTGTCCTCGTCAAAATCCGCTTTGAGGATCTCAAAGAGCTAGTCGACTCTGCCATTCAGATGGAAGGGAAGATTAACCAGGCAAACGACAACCGCAAACGTCATATGATGCACCAAGCTGGATCCAACAGCCACCAGAAGTACCGTCCCAACCCGTCTGCAGGGTATGCACCAAGAAACAACCGACCCCCAATGTCTCGCCCAAGCTACCCCAACCGTAGTGGAGGCAATGTGAAGTCCGGAGGAAACAACAACAACAACCCCGGCAACACCAACAATTTCAACCGTGCACCTCCTAAGAGCAACAACAACGACAACAACAACAATGCACCCAGAACTGGAAGCAATGATGTGCCCGTCGCAGCTAAAGACAAGTCTCAGATAACTTGTTTCGAGTGTGGAGTGAAGGGTCACTATTCCAATGAGTGCCCCAAGAAAACTGCTGCCACTGCCAATGTGAATGCCCCAGCTCCACAGCAGCGTTGTGTTCAACCAGGAAGAAGATTCGCCCTAGGGAACCCTCATAACCACAATGGCCGTCTCTTCCACATGAACGCCGAAAAAGCCCAAGAAGCGCCAGATGTAGTGCTGGGTATGTTTTCTGTCAACTCAGTTTTGGCAAGAGTGTTGTTTGATTCCGAAGCATCACACTCATTTGTCACCGAAGAATTTGCATGCACTAGTAAGATCCACCCAACCAACTTGAAGCATGTCATGATAGTTCAAATCCCCGGTTCAACTACAAAAGCTAGAAAAATTTGCAAAGTTGTGCCTATCAGAATACATGGGATAGATTTTTATGCTAATCTAATAGTACTTGGAACCAAAGGATTGGAAGTAGTACTAGGTATGGATTGGATGTCAAAGCATAAAGGACTGATAGACTGTGCTAAGAAAGCCATCACCATGACCAGTAGCTCTGGAGTAACAGTAGAGCATATATCCGAAACCTTACCTCGTCAATTCAAGTGCAACAAGAGTCTAGCCCTACCCACCATAGACCAAGTCAGAGTAGTCTATGAATACCCCGACGTATTCCTAGATGAATTGCCAGGTATGCCCTCGGATAGGGATATTGAGTTCATTATTGAACTAATCCCCGGAACCGGATCCATAGCCCAGAGACCCTATAGCATGAACCCCTCAGAGTTAGTAGAATTGAAGAAGTAGTGGGATGCTACGTTAGCAACAGGCTTGATTCAACCAAGCGCATCGCCATGGAGATCACCAGTGTTATTCGTCGACAAGAAAGATGGAGGCAACCGTTCTGCACCGATTACAGAAAGCTGAATGACGTCACCATCAAAAACAAGTACCCTTTGCCAAAGATAGAGGATCTATTTGATCAATTGACTGGTGCCCAGGTATTGTCAAAGATTGATCTTAGGACTGGTTATCACCAACTTAAGATTCATGCAACGGATATTCCAAAGACCGCCTTTACTACTCGTTATGGTTTATACGAGTATACGGTCATGTCTTTTGGATTAACCAATGCTCCTGCTTATTTCATGAATAAGATCTTTATGAATTTCCGAGATAAGTTTGTCGTTGTGTTTATCGACGATATCCTTATTTACTCCAAGTCAGAAGAAGAGCATGAGCAACATCTGAGAATCATCCTAGAAACCCTGAGAGAGCATCGGTTATATGCCAAGTTCAGCAAATGTGAGTTTTGGCTGAAAGAAGTAGGATTCCTAGGACATATTGTGTCTGCCGGAGGAGTCTGTGTTGATCCCGCCAAAATTAAATATGTCGAAGAATGGGAAGCCCCAACCACCCAAACCCAAGTCCGTGCATTTCTCGTATTGGCGGGATATTACCGCAAGTTCGTAGAAGGATTCTCGAGCATCGCCAGACCCATGACCCAATTGTTGAAGAAGGACAAGAAGTTTGAATGGACCGACAAATGTGAAGCCAGATTCCAAGAACTAAAGAAGAGATTGATTTTAGCCCCAATATTGATCATGCCAGATATCAAGAAGCCGTTTGATGTGTTTTGTGACGCATCCAAGATTGGTCTAGGATGTGTATTGATGCAAGAAGGCAAAGTCATCGCGTATCTGTCTCGACAACTGAAGCAGCATGAGCAGAACTATCCGACCCATGATCTTGAGCTAGCAGTTGTGGCTCTAGCGTTGAAGACATGGCGTCATTATTTGATGGGTAATCGCTGTGAGATTTACTCGGATCACAAGAGCTTGAAGTATATTTTCACTCAGAAGGAGCTGAATATGAGGCAAAGGAGATGGATAGAGTTAATCAAGGATTATGACCTTGACATTCACTATCACCCCGGCAAAGCCAACGTGGTAGCGGATGCTCTTAGCAGATTGCCATGTAGGCTAAACACCATGATCAAGGAGAAGCAACCAAGTTTGCATGAGGAGTTGGAGCAGTTTAGAACTAAGCTAGTTAGCAAAGGATTTTTAGCTAGCATTGAACTTCAACCCACATTGAACAGCAGAATCAAGGAAGCCCGGAAGGGAAATGAAAGTATCGACAGAATCAAACGTCGTATTGGTACAATAAAGGTACCTGGATTCACCCAATGACGAAGAAGGATTTCTGTGGTACAAAGGTCGTATTAGTGTGCCAGCAGATTTGGAGCTGAAGTGGGTTATCATGTAGGAAGCTCATGATACTCTTTATTCTATCCACCCCGGAGGAACAAAGATGTATTAAGATTTGAAAGAGCAATTTTGGTGGCACAAGATGAAGAGAGAAATCGGAAGCTACATCGCCAAGTGTGACATCTGTCAAAGAGTTAAAGCAGAGCATCAGAGACCCGCAGGACTGTTGCAACCATTGCAGATTCTGGAATGGAAATGGGATTCTATCGGAATGGACTTTATCACCGGTTTGCCTACTTCTAGTAGGGGAAATGACTCAATCTGGGTCATCGTTGATAGAATGTCCAAGGTAGCTCACTTTATACGTGTAAAGACAACCTACCAGAGTTCAAAGCTAGCAGAGTTGTACATTGCTAGAATTGTTAGTCTGCATGGAACCCTCAAGACCATAGTATCAGATCGAGGAACCCAATTTACCTCGAGATTTTGGCAGAAAGTCCAAGAAGGATTAGGAACCAAACTGAACTTTAGAACCGCTTATCACCCGCAAACTGATGGACAGACTGAAAGAGTCAACCAAATCCTAGAGGATATGTTGAGAGCTTGTGTGTTAGAGTATGGATCAAAATGGGAAGATTGCCTGCCTTTCGCAGAATTCTCATACAACAAGAGTTATCAAGCCAGTCTGCAAATGGCACCATTTGAGTTCCTATACGGAAGAAAGTGTCGTACCCCTTTGAATTGGTCTCAAGTAGGAGAGAGTCAGATTTTTGGACCCGACATTCTCCGAGAAGCCGAAGAGAAGGTTCACAAATCCGTAAACACCTCAAGACCGCTCAATCCAGATAGAAGAGTTATGTTGACAAGAGAAGGAGAGACCTGACTTTCAATATCGGAGATTTTGTATATCTCAAGGTTTCGCCATTGAAGGGAACGCGACGCTTTAGTCTAAAAGGAAAGTTAGCCCCCAGATATATCGAACCCTTCAAGATTCTAAATCGCTGAGGAGAAGTATCATACCAACTGGAACTGCCAGAAGAGATGTCAGCCATCCACAGTGTGTTCCATATCTCGTTATTGCGCAAATGCCTAGAAGTGCCGGAGAAGACTAAAGTTTTCAAGAACATCGATCACCGAGCCGTTGATATCAACAAGGATCTAACGTATCGTGAAGTGCCCATCCGTATCTTGGAGGAAGCTTACAGAACCACCAGGACCAGGAGTATCTCAAGATTCAATGGAGCAACCATAACGAAGAAGAAGCCACTTGGGAGCGGGAAGATTACATTAGGACAGAGTTTCCAGATCTCTTTAGTTCCTAGTTTTCTTTCGTAAATCTCGGGATGAGATTTTGTTTAAGGGGGGAAGGTTTGTAACATCCCAAAACTCTAATCCAAGGTTATCAAGATCAAATCTAACCAATTTAGGGTTAACAAAAACTTTTCCATTTAAAATAATTAAGCATTCATATGTGTGTGCATTTAACTTAGGAGTTGTTTTGAATTGCCCTGTTTGAGTGATCCATTGGTTGTAATATGATTCTAAGGTGAATTAAACATCATCTAGATCATTCCCAAGCAAATCCCAAATAAAAACAAATCAAAAAGAATAAAATAAGCAAATGGTCACTTTTGCCATTTTAATCACCTAGCCTACTTTGGCTATTCCTAGAACTCAAATCTTAACAGAAACAATTGTGGTTATTTGCACCCCTTGCTAGTACAAGTAGTGATGTACCAAGGCCCACTTTGTTTCATCCCAAATTCTCTCGAACACTAAATTTAAATGACATTTGAAAATTGAATGTAGTTCATATGTATAGATCACACTTATCAAAAACCCCTCAAATGAACTCCATTTTTAAATCCCAAGCAAACCTAGATGCTTAAGCATAAGTTACATCACTCCACCAAAAATCAGCTCAAAATTCAAATATTTTGTTCATGCGGCCATTGTGTCGAATAGGTGGCAGGCAGAGATCATCTGCCTAACTATTACTATTGCTAAGTTAAACCTTTGTCCCCCATTGCACCCTCTCTACTCTCCTCTGTCCCCCTGAGTCCAACCAAGTCCCCAACCAGCTTCCCCCTTAGCCATTGCAGCAGTGGCGTGCCGCCCAAATGAGGTCATCGCCGGCCAGACACGGGCAGCATGCCAGGGACCGCGTCGTGCCAAACCAGCGTGCCCACTAGCTCTGCCCAACCCTACCGCCGCCCATGGTCCACCCCTCGATCAACCCCAGCCCCTGGACCACTCCCCAGCATCGCCGCCCTTTCTCTCTGCGAGCAAGCCAGAGCGTGCCAGAGCACGATTGCCGCCAGCAGGCAAAAGACCGCGCCTCGGCACCAAATACCACATGCCGCTCTGCCTCGTCCCTAGCACCCCACCAAACACGGTCGTGCACTGTCGCGTGACCCACAGTCGCCATCATCACCGTCGAGCACCGCCTCTGTCTCCTAGAGCGTGCGACACTCCCGACCAAATGCCACTGCCCCTAGCTGCGCTATAAAGCCGAAGAGGACTGCCAGGAGGCAAGCCATCGTCCGCCTACGCCACCCATGCCGATAACACCCTGTATTATCGTCACCGATGAGCTTGTTGTCGCCCCCTCGGTCCCCTCCTCGAGCCTATATAAGGAGGCCTTTCCCAGCCTCAATCTCCACACCATTCGACTCCCCTCTCACTCCTAGTCCTTCCCCACCTCTCGCCGGAGCAGCTCGAGCAGCAGGCCGCCGGAATTTCACCGGAGGTAGCCGCTACAGAGGAGGAGGAGTCCCCGTCGATTTCGTCCACCTCAGCCCCTGTCACGACCTCGCATGAGCCCGCCATCGCCATCCAGTTCGATCGCCCGCCTTGCCGCACTAACTGGAGCCCTGGTACGTCCCCCGTAGACCCCCACCGGCCGTTTAGGGTTCAGTCTCACCGGCGACGAGTCTGTTGTCGACGGCGACCGTGAGCAGTTGATCCGCGTTCTAATCGTGTGGCCCAGATCTCTCGATACTGTTTCGGGTTTTAAGTCTCGCTGACAAGCGGGACCAACCTGTTAGCCGCCCTCTGCGCCGCTGAGCGTCACTGGGCCAGCCCGTTAGTTTTCCTGCGCTAGCCCACAAATTCAAATAGGTGTTTTTCTATTTAGACTTAAAACCATTTCTATCCCCTAGTTCAAACATCAATTCAGGAAGATATACTGAACCAAATTGAGTGATTCCAATTTTGTTGGAAAGCATCTGAAAAGATCTATCCAAACCAGTTGGATTTAAATCATTTAGAGTTAGAGATCTCTCCTAGTAAAAATAACAAGACAGAAGCATTTGCACATTTAAAATTTTTTCTAAAATCAACCATAATAGCTTTTGAGTTGATTCCAACTCTCAAAAATCACATTTCACCATACCTATTTGAATATGTAACAATATTAAGGTTTACATGCAGTGACTTTGGACTAGTACCAAAATAATGCTATATAGGCATTTCTAGTCACTTTAAATCATAATTTATTAAACTTAAACTTATTAAAATGTGATCCAACCCTTAAATCACATTCCCATATGTTAGAATATGTGGTGATGACATGTGTCCACATGATCCCATATTTTAATTGGAGAATATTAAATCTTAGTTTTCAATGAGTAGAAATTACTTTTCTTAAATAAAAAGAATGAAACTAGTTAATAAAACCTTGTGATGCTTGTGATGATAGTAGATCATCAAATGTGTGTCTTAGTGTGCTAAGTAGACTAGTTAAATATTGTTTGGTGATTGTGTATCCCGTATGTATTTATAGACGACAGTACCGACCAAGCTTTTGAGGAGGAGGAGTTCTACCAAGATGAGGAGGAAGAAAACTTCAACCACTACACCAACCAAGGCAAGCCTAGCACTTCAAGTAAACTGAGCAAGCTATTGTTAGCAAGCTAGAATTAAACTAGATAACCTAAGCTAGGTGCATTAGGCATGCTTTGGTTATACCACTTTGACTATTTACCTACCCTAAGTTTTATCTCCAAGCTTTTACCTTCTTTAATTTATTAAAGTCTTTTACTTGTTTGAAGGTAGCATAAAAAGTATAAAACTTGACCTCTCTAGATAACCTTAGATGTCATTCTATGGCATGAGATTGATCTTAGCATCCCCTATTAGTGAACACTCTTAACTTAGTAGTTTAGAGCTAAATCAAAACTTGAGTCACTTTAGATGGGAACCCTTGGTGAAAATGAATTGTGAAAACCTTGGAATGATGAGTCATTCTATTGAGATGTTTTGACATGTGTTGAGAAACACGAATGGTTTTTGATGATGAAAATGTTGAGGCATGATCCTTAACCCTTTTACAAAACTGATGGTTGGGTTCGGATGCGATACCACTCCAATTTTACTGTACAACCACAATACCTGAATTGGGTAAGGCTTAGCCGTTAGTTTATATGCATTAGTATTAGTTCCCTCTCGGGAGAGGTTTGAGCCGAGGATACCTCTCGATGTTGTCCACCTATGAAGTGCCCAAGATGATAGCTGGTCATGGTTGGGAGGCCATTCTCACAGGAGAGGTGCTTATACTAGGGTGTGTAAAGGAAAGGTTATGTTTCATTATCTGCATACTAAGTATGACGATTCAGGGTTATCCCTGATAGATGTATCGAACCTTGTGGTGAAAGTGTACCACCTCTACAGAGTGTCGAACTATTCGAATAGCCGCGTCCGCAGTTATGGATAGTTGGAGTGGCCATACTGTTCCGTTGTTAGATGTTTTCAGAATGACTTATGACATGAATGGTGAATCTTGACTTCATCACAACAGGGTTGTGACTATGACACTAGCTTCCAAACTTAAGTGATTCTAGAACTTTATTTTATCTTTCTTTATTTCTGAACTCAGCTTAGGTTTCAAACTTAACTTTACAAATAAACATAGAGTTAGCTTTTTCCACTAGCACTACCTTACTGGTTAGTGATAGTTTGCGAGTACTTAAAGAGTACTCATGGCTTTTGTCCCAGGCTATTACTATGGCCAGACTATGAAGGAGACTACCAATATGAAGGAAAGAAGGAAGACTATGATAACTAGGACTATCTTCCATCGTCAGCATTGCCTGTGACCCTGAAGATGGACCCCACCGCTACGCTTGTTATTTATTCCGCTGCTTGTTGTATTAAGACTGGATCATGAGATCCTTTATTCGTGTAAGACCTTATTATGGTTTGTAATGGATGGGGTACTGTGATATCCAATCTGTTATGTACGCAAAAATGGTAATCCTAGGATTGCGATGTATGACATTAGAGGCATCTGGGCTTAAAAATCTAGGTGTTGACACCCTCGTATCCATGATGAAGCATCCTTAAGCAGACATTTTTCTGCCAAGTTTTCTGATTGCGTTGATGTTGTCTATGATCTCACGTTCATTCCCAAGTCGTCCATAACCATGGACATGACTTTTCAAAAAGATTAAAACCCTACAGGAGTGTACAACTTTACCCACATGTACTAACCAACTCTTAATGCCATAATCATTAGCCATCTTCCTTGGAAGGCCGACAGAGGGTGGTTAGACATGACCTTTACCTTGCTTTCGTCGAGACCATGAGACATGCCTTAAGGAGGATTCCGCCACAATGGTTCAAATCCCGAAGCTGGTCCCTAGAGATGTGAGGCAAGGTTGGTTTACTAGGGGCTCGTTCTATCCATCCCAAGCAACCTAGTCCACGCTTCCCTACCTATTATGATGCACCTCCTTCTCCGCCTACAAGAACAACTAAAACGCATATGTCGAATGGAATGCCCAAACTATGTGCCTCGTGGAATCTATTAGGCAAGTTAGTTACTTGTGGGGTTTTCTAGGACCCGTGTGGTTGTACGCTTGTCTTGGTTCTGAAGGTAAGAACTCCTGGATCCTAGGGGTGGTGACCATGGTACTAGAAAAACCACATCCCACCGTGGGCTCCCATACAATCCTTATCATGTTTACCTTTTTACCAATGATCTCACCTTATCAGTATATCTCAATCTCCTATCATACTAGATTCATATGTGTTTGATACAGCATCTAGATGAACCATCACTAACAGGTAAGCATAGCTAAGCAGGACACATATATAAGCTCTAGTAGTGCACACAAGCCAAACCTAGTTATGCTAGGAGCAGTGGATTAGGTAATATTAGCTCAAAAGGGAGTAATGCAACGGATAGGATACTCTATCTATCAATAAGATACCACAATAGATACGTATGCAACATGGCAAGAATTGAATACTTTGAAAGCATGGGATTGTATAGTGGTGGGGCTCTGCTTGCCTTAGCCCATTCATAACCAATAAGAAAATCTTTGGATACCTTGTACTTAACTTTATCATTGTTGGTCAAGTAATAATCTCGATCTTCGATGGTGTTGATCTCTGACGTTGATCTCGGACTCGATCCCGTAATCTACCGGGAAGAAGAAGAAACACCAGAAAGAAAGGGAAACAATCAACACATGGCATTGATGCAATTCTCAAACAAGAATGATGATATGACAAGTGGAAAAGTATTGAAATGAAATACTTCAAAATTCTTGACAAATTAAACAGGGTCCGAGAGGTTTAAACCCTAAAATAGGGAAACCTCAGAAGCACCTGTGGGGGTTCATCATTTTCTTCTAATTAAACTTGTCATGAAAGTTGATGAACCATGCATCAATTTGATACTAAAGGACATATCTCATTTTTCCAAACATTTTGATATGTTATACATATTTTTATAAGTTACAGGATAAAAGTTATTGAAGTAACAATATTAAACCATTTTTCTAAAAATATTAAAGGATTAATGACGTTAGGCTGACATCAGCACGTGCCTTTACTATTTTTTACACAGGCGCTGGGGCAAGCCACAGTCAATGACGATCGGGCCCCGTGGACATCTTAGCATGCCACGTTGGAGGACAATGGGGTGGCCACGTCGACGCTACGTGGGCACCACATTGGTCCCACATGGGCACCACGTCGTCACGCCGGCGAGCGCCTCAGACGGTGGAGGGGACGGCGATTGCATGCACGCGGGCGTGCACATTCGAACAAGAGAGCATGGTAAAGCTAATGATGCTTGCGCTGCTACTTCTTGGTCACCCGAGGGGTTGCATGATGGCGGTATGTGGTAGGGAGCGATGGTGCACAACGCATGCACGAACTGCAGTGAGACGGGAAGGGAGGAGGAATCGATGAGGTTCATTTCTCACCCTCGATGCGTGTATAGCCTTGATGGGCTCAGAGGAGGTCAGTAGCAACATCAATGGCGGTGTCGGAGCTCAGACAAAGGTGGGTAAGACCGGGGTCGTGGGTATAGATTCCATGTGTCTCGTCTTGATTCTATTGGTAGAGTAGTAGAGGACGACGAGGCGAAGATTCCTGCATCCTCAGCTGTGAGCGAGGAGAGCTAGAGTAGCGTCGATTCAATGGTGGCAAGAGCTAGGGTTCGGGTTCTATGGAAGATGAAGCAAGGGAGAGAGGGCGTGGGAGTGAGAGAGTAACAGGAGAAGACGAGCATGTCACGGAGGGTCTTATCCTCTTCCAGGGGCGGCGGCGTGCATCACGGCAACGAGGTGGCATCGGGCGACAGCGGCGACGATAGGCAGCTGCTTCGCTTAGAAGGAAGATGATGAAAGGGAACACCGACGGGGTATTGGGTCGGGGTGCGCCGCTGTGGGGTTGCAGGCTGCGCGCTGAGTGGGAGATAGAGGGGAGAGGAAACTGAGCTGGCCTAGGAGGGTAACTTTGTAGTCTTATTTCTTTTTTGTTTTGATCATTTTCAAAATACCAGAGGTTTGCAAATATTTTAGAAATACTCAGGGGGACCTTAAGATCAATTTGGAGTCCACATATTTTTGGGTTTTCAAAATATCAAAACCTTTTGAATTGATTTCAAAGAGAGGGGGAAGGTTAGGGTTTCGAGTTTTGCATTAATTTTGCTTTGTTTGTATTTTCCTTAGCAAAATAAATGATGCTCATGCAATGCACATCAAACCCTGATTACCATTTAACTAAAACGGGGGTGTTATAGCTCTATCCCCCTTACGAGAATCTCGACCCGAGATTCCTAAGGTAGTAAGAGAGAAGGAGACAGGGTCACTCTAAGGATAAGAGGGAAACACTCTAGACAACACACCGAGTATCTCATGGTTAGCTCAACGAATGAGTGTTCATAGCAATTCTGAGATGACAAACATGAAACACGTCAAGGTAACGGAGGAAACAAAAGGAGAAGATTTCAAATTGACGGATAGCTTGTCTTCATAAGAATTGAGACCATGGAGCTTGTAGAAGAGGTTTAAACTTCTGAGGAATAAGGATTCCAACAGAAAGAACATGATCGCAGACTTCAAGAGGTGAAACTCTACTAGACGTCTTAAGTAGAGAGTTATTTTTTTGTGGGTAAAACAGATTGTATTAAACAGAAAGGGTTATAGCTAGTTCCTGGTTACAGGTTGTAGCATCTCAATTGTCTAACAAATGTAATGCTACTTTCCTAGTCTATATATTGTTACTCCCTACATGTCATCTTTGCATCATCATTATATCATGCTCATGTCATCATGCCACATTGCATTTGATCATCATATAAAACCCTTTTTTTGGTTCTTCTCTCATATTCATTTGTATCCTTATTAATGGTACTTGCCTGTTGATACATTGTATTTGGTTCTTGAGATATTGTTTGATGTCCAAATTGAGTTGGGGGCATATCTTTTAATCCATTCGTTCACTAGCATGACACCACATCTTGATCTTGGTGTAGATCTACCACTTAATACATATGGGCTCTCTTTTCATTTGACTTGTGTTTAAATTCTACCCATATGATATTAAGTGAACTTCTTTTAATCTTGCCAAATTATATAGTGCCATGTGCACTAAGCTCTATGATTGTTGTCGCATGGGATATAGTACTCTATGTGAGATTCCATTCAATCTACATTCTTTTTGGGTTTGGCTTATTTTGAAATTGCTAAAAATTATCAACTTATCCTTTCCCCTAGCTACACCTCTTGTGGTTTTCCTTTATTTCTCTTTATGCCCACATGTGTTCATGCACACCTTTTTCCCACATGAAATGTAAGTGGTTCCCTAATCTTGTGCCACCCTTTTTAATTCCTTCCCTAAATTCTTTTATAAAATCCCTTCTAAGCTAAACCTAGTCGTGTGTGTGTATGTTACACACATGCATGTGCCATGCATGCACCTATACTCCTCTCCTTGATGGCTATGTAGTCGTGTTCCTCTTCTCTTGTGTGACCAAGAACCTAAGATCCCTCTTAACCTCACCTATTATCACCTTCCCCTACCCTAATCTACTGCTACCGAGACTCCCTCATCATCTCTTTCTCTACTATTGCAAGCCACCTAGTTAACTAACCTCCTTGCTACCTTTAACCAAACCCTAGTTCTACCCTATCTTTTCTCAACCCTAACCATCCATACCTAATCTACCAAGCCAAGTGGCCACCCAAACCACTAAACCTAGCTAACCTAAGCTAAGCCTAGCTAGCCCCAACCCGGTCGAACCACCCCAGCGTGCAAGCAGTAGCGCCAGCCACGCGTCTCCCTAGCACCACCCTCTCGCAAGCCCTATTTATCTTCTGAGTAAAATTCACGTTTAGTACCTGAACTTGGCACCCTTTCTCTATATGGTCATCGACCTTAGGAATACGCAACTTACAGTCACTAAATACGGCAGGTGTGTCATGACGGTCACTGGGCATGTGTATAGCGATGTATTCATCAACATGGCACTGAGTGGACCCAATCTGTCAGCCCCTTAAGCACTCAATAGACACTATTTTTGAATAACATAAACTCTCTAGACCAAATTGATAAACTGCCAGGGCCAAATTGAAAAAACACATTAGGGCCTCCACCCTACCTTCCGCTTGACCTGTGACCAGCGCTCTCGGCCTCCGCCCGCCGCTCGTCGGCGGCGCTGTCCTCGCCATGCTAGAGTCAAGCATATCCACAAGATCTTGGAGTCGTCGGCGGGGTGGTCAACGAGCTCTGTGGCGAGGATGACCGGGCCATGTGCACAGTGACGGACGCAAGATGGGGCATCTGGGTCATGGACTATGCCATAGCTTCTCTGACCACTTTTGTTCCTCCTCGATGCTCACGCCGACCTCCACACTGATGTCAGGGATGCGAAACATGGCCACCGTCCACACGCCGGCACCACCCTACAAGACATCTACATGGCCGAGGGCCACAGGGACGACATTCACCTACCGTCGGCGCCGCGTCCTGCCAGATCCCTGCGGTGGGAGAGTGTGGCGCCCCGCAAAAACCACTACTAGAAAATCGCGTTGTTTTTGTGCATTGCATCATCATGACCGCATGCTCATGTCATCATGCCACCTTGCATTTGAGCATCGTCATGTCATCTTGCATTTGTTTGCATAAAACTATTTTCGAAAAGCCTGGATTTGTTTTCTAAACACCCCGTCTTTAATTCAAAACCAAAACCCGGGTCTCCGGATTATTTTGTTTCGTCGACCAACGGTTTTCAAAAGCCCCGTTTTAAATATTAAAATATTTATTTCATTTTAGGGGGCAGCCGTACCGGGCCGATCCGACCCAGTCGGCCACCCCCAGTACAAAAACCAGAGCTACCCAAACCTTTTCCTACCCAATACTAGTCTACCCAGCCCTTCCCCTCCCTCCATCTCACCCCTGTCACATCACTCCGACCAATCCCTGTTTGACACCTCACCCACCCCACACACACACACAAACAGACAGAGCAACGCCCGCATCCCCACACCACCTGGCCACCTGCGCGCCTTGTAGCATCTCAATTGTCTAACAATTGTAATGCTACTTGGTCTAGTAATATAATGGCTACTTCCTATATACAATTGTTGCATCATAATTATATCATGCTCATGTCATCATGCCACCTTGCATTTGAGCATCATATAAAATCCTCTTTCTTTGGTTCTTCTCTCATATGCATTATTAATTGTATTTGTCTCTTGATATTGTATTTGGTTATTGATATATTGTTTAATGCCCAAATTGAGTTGGGGGCATATCTTTTATTCAAATCCATCACCTTTCTTTCCACCACCTTATAATTCCACCATTCCATTTACCATGGGCTTTTATTTTTTTTGGTATTCAATCTAGCTCATGGGAGATAGGATGGATCTAATTCTATAAATCCTTTTGCTTGACCTTTATTCCACTTCTTAGGAATGCATAAGAATAATGCCATATGATTATTATTGTTTTCACAAAATAAAACATGGCATTTATTATTTTGCATGGGCCATGCAAGAGTACCACCACCTTTAGCCCATTTGATTCCTCTTGGTTTTATTGGTTCTTTTCTTTGTGGATCATCTCCATACCTCTCCACCATCCCCATATTATCCTCAACACCATTGTAATCTTCTTCATGCATGATCAAATGAGGTCTTTTCTACATATCTCATTCCTCTCTCTTTTTCTTGGATTCTCCTTCACCTTATCTTTTGCTAATTCAAGCCCTCACTTATTCTCTTGGGTTGATCTTCTAAACAAATTTTAAAAACCTAAACACCTAATCTAAACCCTAAACCTAGTTTCCTCTCTTTTCTTTCTAACCCTAATTCTACACTAAACCCTAAACCTTAATCTCACTCACCTCTCTTACCTCTCCCTCTCTCTACCATGATGGCCCCACCTGGCCACCCTCTCTCCCAGGTCCCACACCCCATCCACCCCTCTCCTAACCCTAGCCCTAGCTAACCCGAGCTCCTTCTATCCCTAGCCTAAGTTACACCCGAGCCCCTCTCCTCCCTCTTTCTCTCTACCTGCCGTGCCAGCCCCACAACCACGCCGTCCCCACCTGGTTCGCCTGTCAGCACAACCCTACCTGCCCATGCCTGCCCAGCCCGAGCATGTGCGAGGAGGAGATGGAGAAAGGTGGCCGAAGCCACCTTTATCTACCCCGAGCCCACACGGCACCCTCTCCTCCCTCTCTCTATCACTTTACCTCCTTCCCCACGACTCCTCTGCATCACCAGATCCGCCCCAGAACCCCTGCCTTTCCTCTCCTTCTTCTTCACCGTCGCCAGATCCTGCCGCCAGTCCCCGCCAGCACCGCGTCGTCCCCTTGTTCCAGCCAGCAAGCTCGTCGTGGAGGTGGTCTAGGATACCAAGGAGATCTCCCTGCTGCTCCCTGTACGCGCCGACGTGGAGGAGGAGCCCCAAGATCGCCAGTACCCGCGCCGCCCGACGCAAATCCTAACCCGTCAGGACGCTAGCAACCCCGGCGATCCGTTGCGCCTCCGGTCGTGCCACCACCACCGACACCCCCACGGTGAGCGTCCGACCCTCCCAGACATCCTCGCCGTCGAAGCCATGCCCTGGTCGCATCGGACGTTCCAGCGAACGCTCTGTGCGCGTCGGCGGCCGCGTTCGTCTCCAGACCGTGGCGTCGTTTAGGTAGATCTAGCCGCCTGGCATTTTCCTCGCAGCAAGCCCAAGCTAGCGTAGTGGTAGTCGTCGCCGCGCGCAGGCACGAGGTCGCGGGTTCGGTCCCTGCACCGGGCTCTGCCGCTGTCTGCACGCGCAGCCGTCAGAGAGAAGAGGAAGAAAAACAGTGCCCCACCCCTTTTTGCACCTAACCCCCTGCGTCTTTAGCCGGCTCAACCCGCGATCCAGCTAGGTCCCACCTGTCATCGACACGGGTCATTTTACAAAAAGTTACCCGCCTTTCTGCACTCTCAACCCGCGCCCCAGCCCACTCCCCACCTGTCAGCCTCTGCGGGCTTACCCACTGTCACGTGGGCCTTAGCCAACTGGTCCCACCTAGCAGTCACATGGGCTAGCCAGCGCCGCGGTGGGAAAAGCCCTCTGCACGCTGTGTGGTCCAGTCAGCCGCTGGCCCACCCGTCAGCGACTGGGGCTAGGTTTGACTGAGTACAAAACGATTTCTGTTTTTCTGTTTTAAAATAAACTTTTTCAGTAATTGTTTAAATTCAAATTCAAACCAGATTTTAAATAACTTTTAAAATATAAATCCAAATAATACAAATGATATATGTTTTGGAATCAATTCAAATATGCCATTCAAAATATTGTTTGAACACTTTAAAAATTCGAGATGATTAAAATTACAATAAAATGCCCTTTTCTTAATAAATTAATAACTTTAATTCTATAACTCCAAATTGGGCAAATAATATGTCTAAATCGATCAGCGCGACGAGCCCGTTCTATATATGCAGTCCTTGTTCTGAATTGAAGCATGCATCATGTCATTATTAAACATCTGAACTGTTTATGACAACAAAATGGGACCAAATAAATAATAAAATGCTTTATTCTTGTACCCCACCCCTCACCATGCCATGCTACTTTAATGCCATGTAAATTGTGCATCATTCATCATGGCATGCTTGTTTGCTTGTCGCATTTTAATTCATATGCGTGTGCACTTTATTTATGTTGGCCCTCGTTTGGTTGGTTCTTCTTCGAATAGACGCCCATCAGGAGAATTACCAGGAATCACAGGAGTACTACCCAGATCCATCTCTCGCTTCAACTGAGCTGCCAGGCAAGCACTACCACATGCTTGCATACATTTAGTACCTATTGCCTCTATCTTATTCTTGCATCATTGAGTCACGATTGCATTAAATTGAATCCCAAGTACTGCATAGCCTTTACTTTTAAACCCCACCGAAGCTTGTTCCTCCATCCCATGAGCCATTACTACAGGAGTTGTTTGAGCCATGCGAGTCATAGAAAAGCATGTGTGGGGTATGTGAGTGTCTGATGAATAACGAGGTACCTAAACCACATCCGGGAGGCCTTATGGACCCCCCTGAGCCAGAGCTTGATTCATTCTTATTTCTTGGGGCCACAGTTAGTTTGGGGCTTTATTACTATCCTGTACTTATGCCATGTTACTGATTTATTTAAGATTGTGCGTGGAGCACCTGTACTGTTTTGGATCGTGACACGTTTTCGCTGTATCGACAAGCCCAGTCACATTTTCGGGTTCCTAGTCGTTTACCGCTGTCCACACAAACCTTGAGTCCGTCTCGGAGTCAGCTAGCTTCGTCGCGGGTAGCTTAATGGGGTGGCCCCCTGAAATATTACTGAATCCTGTGATTGCTTTGTCGTGAATGTCTCGTTGGGTTTTGAGTTGGTTTTTCCGAGGTTGATCGAGTGTGTGTTGCTATTCGTGCACCCCTGCAGGGTAAATCTTTCTGAAAGCCATGTCCGCGGTTATGGACGACTTGGAGCATAGTTTCTCGATCATAGACAAGTATAACTAAAGTGCCGCTTTTAAATTGACTAAGTACTTGACTAGTAAATAGTGCAATACTCATGGAATGGTTAATAAAACTGCCAACGGATGATGGGGGTTGTTCGTCCGCTTCCTCGTTGGTAAGCGAGGAGGAGGATGGGTCTGTTAATTATACTGTTCTAACTGCTGTTCTTAATTCACGGACATCCGTCTATCATTGGTTAGGCGGATGGTTAGCGAGCATCTATAGAATTGTTAGCTATTATCTTTTGCTGCAATTGCTTCACCCCAGGTTGTGTCCCCTTTAGCGGCATAAAGACTTGCTGAGTACCCCTAGGGTCTCACAAGATAAATTGTTTGATTCAGATGAACAGGTGTACCCGCAAGATGGATACTGGGTGGAGGAGACAGATGATGTTGGCAACGATCATTCGGTGTAGAGATTCCGGGAACGGGGATCCGTGAGATCTGTGGGCAGGATGTGTTTATTTATGTGGCATCTTATGCCGATTTGCTTCTTATCCGTACTCGGATCTTGTTTTCCGCTTCCGCCTGGTACTCTGATGTTTGATGTATGAGGAGCTATCCTAAATTATTATCTCTATCTAGGATATTTGAATCTTGCCGTATGGCGTTGCAATATTTCTATTTCTTTTAGATGGAATGGCTCTGAGGACTGTTGTATGTGGCTTGCATACATACTCATTTGTGTATGTAGTTGATCCCTTCGCCTACCGATTACGCCGCTCGTTCTTGTCCCGATGTTCTGAAAGTGGTTAGGACGGCCGAAAGGTCTACCGTGAGTGGCCCTAGGCCCCACCGTACTATTTTAACCACTTTCGTTCATCGAGGCATGTAACTAAGAGCGTAATCACCGAGGTAGTTACACGCCTCCACTCCCGTTTCCCGCTCCTGCTCCCTCCTTTTCCGCGCCCTGCACGCGTCCCACCCCCACCTGGTCGACCCGGATCCACACCCAGGCCCTCCACCTGCCGCCCGCACGCCACCTCCCAACCAACCCCGCGCCCCCAGTCCATCTTCCACCGACAGCCGCCCCGTGTCCCACCTCTCGTCTCTCTCCTCGCGCGGAACCTCGGCCGCCGCCGCGAGCGACCCGACCGCCACGGCCCTCCTTCTCTGTTCCGGCCTCACCCAGCGACGCCGGCCTCCTCTGTTTCAGCACCCCGCCGCTAGGACCTCATCGGCCTCGCCCATCTCCGCCGAGCCCCTCCCTCTCTGGCGGCCGTCCTCAAGCTCCCTGAGCGCCGCCGCTGCTCTCTTCCCCCGCCGCCAGGCACGACGGCACCACCCCCGCCATGCCCTCCATCATAGGCCGAGCAGCGCCGCCCGTCTCCACCTTCCCGCCCGTCTCCTTCCCCTCACCGGTGCCGGCCTCCGTCACGGAGTCCGTGCCAATGCCAGGACACCGCCCTGCTTCCTCCCCTCCCCCTCGCGTCCTCCTCCTTCGCCAGCCCAGCCTCTGCCTCGGCCGCCTCGCAAGCAACCGCCGGCGAGCTCCGTCGTTCCGTCCCCGCCGCCCAAGTTCCTGCCACCGCCGCGGGCCCCGCCTCGCCGACCTTCTCCACCTCAACGGCTGCCTCGGGTCCCTCCGCTCCACCAGCGCCAACCTCGCCGCCAGCGACCATGCCTCCCTCCTCCCTCTCGCTGCGGACACGTATCATCGCCAGGAGATCGTCGCGCCTGGCCGCTGCCCATGCTGTTTTCAGCCACCGCACCGAGCTCGCCCTACAGCCAGCGAACCACCGTGTCGACCGCAGTTCCTGCACCTCGTCGGCCGTTCCCTGCCACCGCCACGGACGTCCTCCTCGTCGCTCGCGAGTCCCATCTCCATCTGGTTCCAAGGCCGCCCCCTCTTGCTCAAGCCCACCGCAGCAGTGCTGTTCTACGGCTGCGCACGCATATGCCTATGTGTTCCTGCCTTTTTATCTGCTTGCTGTGGGGATGTCCTGGTGAGCCAAACGGTGTCGTTTAATCTTTGGCTCATGTGTACTTCTCTTGCGCACCGATACATACGTGCCTTCCTTTGTACCCGATGCACCAGAGGGATCCGAGAGTTACACCAGGTTCTTGAAAACCATCGATGTTGATTCAAGATCTCCACCGCCATCCGAAGCGGGAACCTAAAGTACTTCATCACGGGCTCAAGACCACACGCTCGGAACAAGTCCGTCATCGACAACAAAGCCGAAACCTCGAAGGCCAAACCCGGCGCCACGCCAAGCTCTCCTTCCCGGAAGCCAAAGACGCCGAGATCCCCAAGACCGATCTCGCCGAGACCCCGATACGACAAGACCTCCTTCCCGCATCGATGCCCAAGGACCGGACGCCAAGGTCACCGACACGGATATGCCAAGTACTTCCTCGAGGACGCCAAGTTCTTCACCCCGGACGCCAAGTCCGACCCGACCCGCGGATGCGACAAGATCTACCTCTCGTTGTCTGAAGACCGATCCCGCCAACCCTGTCGAATCCCGGAACCCCCGAAACCAAGACCTTCGCCCCAGATGTGTGACCCCTTTCTCCGAGACCCCTATTTTTATAATACGACATTATCAACTGTCGCATATTAATTGTTAATGCATGCATATCTGTCATGTGGGTTTGGGGGCATTATGTTGATTCACCTTCTAATTAAACATGGAGACTGTATGCGGGCTTTTCTAGTCTTATATTAGCTCTATTTAAATTTGTGTAGCAAACCGATGCCATGTTTTGTCTTGTTATTACAACATTTAAACTACGGGTACCTAAACAACTTGAACCATATAATTAATTGTCGGGACCCCGGTTCTGCTTAATACCGCCTAATTGCACCGCATCTGCATCATATCATAAGCATGCCGGATCTTTTGCCGTAGTATCAAATATTGCATCCGGTGTTTCTTCTAGTGTTTGCTTCTTCGGGGATTAGGCCGATGAGTTGATGCGAGTATCGACAAGTTCTCCGGATATGATCCATCGGCAGTGTTTCCCAGGCGAGCATCCCTTCCCCTTCTACCTATTTTGCATTTATAGTCTTTATTTCCTCCTGTTGATCTATTGCTATCCGTGTCGCGATGCTTTAGTGTTCCGTACCAGATATATCCCGTGCAGCCTCTATATTTCCTTGGACACCTCCCATTACCTGTGATTGGTATATAGCTGGCCTTGCGAGTCGTAGTTGCTTGCTCAGGTGCGATCTCGTGTTGTCGAGTACCCTAGTTGTTGGAATGTTGGCAGATGCTTATGGTGGAGATGTTTATGGTGGAGTTGATCATGACTTTAAATACAACTATTAAAATGCTAGATATAACTAATGTAGAGGCATCGGTGAGCAATAGATGTTATTTGGTTCTTCCGCGCTCACTTGTGTCCCGTAGGACCCCGAGTACTTGATACCTGTTCCTTGATTTTTCACACTATCCACATCCGGGAGGCCTTATAGACCCCCCTGAGCCAGAGCTTGATTCATTTCTATTTCTTGGGGCCACAAAGTAGTTTGGGGCTTTATTACTATCCTGTACTTATGCCATGCTTTACCGCTTTATTTAAGATTGTGCGTGGAGCACCTGTACCGTTTAGGATTGCGGAGTGTTTTCGCGGTATCGACAAGCCCAGTCACACTTTCGGGTTCCCAGTCGTTTACAGCCATTGGCGCAAACCTTGGGTCCGTCTCGGAGCCGGCCAACTTCGTTGCGGGTAGCTTAATGGGGTGGCTCCCTGAAATATTTCTGAATCCTGTGATCGCTTTGTCGTGAATGCCTCGTTGGGTTTTGAGTTGGTTTTTTCGAGGTTGATCGAGTGTGTGTTGCTATTTGTGCACCCCTGCAGGGTAAAACTTTCTAAAAGCCGTGTCCGCGGTTATGGACGACTTGGAGCACAGTATCTCGATCATAGACAAGCATAACTAAAGTAGTGCTATAAATTTGACTTAATTATATCTGACTAGTAATTAGCTTCACCATAACGGAATGTATATTAAAAATGCCAACCACTGGTGGACCTGGATTGTTTTGTTATACCTGCCTAGTAAGTATTGCAACTCCAATGGAATGTGATAAAAGTGTCAACAACTGTTGGGTTTTGGAATTCCTCAAGACAATTATATCTGGCTAGTAACTGTACCAACTACAACGGAATGTTAACTAAAACTGCCCACTACTTATGCTATCAGGATGACTCATGCTATCTATATCTGATTAGTAAGAGCTTCGACTATAACAGAATGAGTAAAATTGCCCACCGTGTGAGTTCCTCGGTTCGACTTCCTCGTTTGGTCTCGAGGGGGAAAAACCAGGAGGGGTTTGTTTGGTGATAGCTTCAGGTTGGATCCGAATAGGTCTTTTCTTATCTCTCTCTGATAACCGCCAGTTGTATCGAATCTCTATAGGTTGTGTACTGTCGCTGCGCTGCCGCTTCAACCCACCATACCTATGTAGGCGAGCGCCGCCGAATTCTAGCCTCGCCGTGTACTGGCCTCAGTACTAACGCTCCTCTTTTTCCTTTGCCCTTTGTCGGCACCCCTTTTGTTTTAGCAGGTTTGAGATCGCCGTCGTTAGCAGGGTTACCCTTCCGGCTTAGCCGGGGCAGGGTTATGGACGCCATTGGTTATTCTTCAGGGCTCTTAGCCCCATTTGCATTTTGTCCGTAGTCGGACGCTCTATCGTTTTCAAGGTGATTTGGATCTTTGTATTGCATATCTGTATTCTTGACTCATTGGATTGCTGATGTATATATAAGTTCTGTGGGTCCCATCGAGGACTGTTGTGTAATATTATTACTTCGTTTTCCACCCACACGAAAGTGCCTGGTGGGCGTCCTTGAATCGTTTCTATGCGGGTTTGGCAAAAAGGGTAAAAACTTGCATAGGGCCGATTCGAGGGTGTTACAGAGAGGGACCATGCCTGCTACGGATGTCCCCGGCCTGTGCAGGCTAGAGAGCGCCTCGGCGGCGCGACGAGGGTGTTGTGGGCGGCGGGCGCGGCCAGGGCGTCATGCTGGAGCAGGATGTCATCGGCGGCCCTTCCTCCCCACGCCCGCACTCCCCCCTTCCTCTCCACGCCGACCCCTTCCTCCCCATGCCTGCGCCGCCCCCTTCCTCCACCGGCGACCCTGCCTGGCTGCCTCCTCACGCCGCCCGCCCGCACGGAGCAGCACGGGCACGAGGTCGGATGCCTGACTCCGGCCACCTCTTCCTCGTTGTGCCCTCCTTGTTGCGGTGCTGCAGGCTGCACCGAGATAGAGAGGGAGTAGTGCCGATGCGGGGAGATATGGAGGGAGCAGCGCCGACGTGGGGAGGGCGGGGGGAGAGGCGCCAGGACGGGGAGGGTGGCGTCGGGGTGGGAAGGGCTGTACCAGTCACCGGAGGCAGAGGAGAAGACTACCTTATCTCTTTTGGCATTTTGCACTTGATTTTAATATTGTAAAATAGTTTCCTGTATGTGTGGTAGAGGCTGACAAATTGGGTCCACTCGGTGCCAAGGAAGCGAATACATCCCTATACACAAACCAGTACAGACGCCAGTGACCGGCATGACACACCTGCCGTATTTAGTGACCATAAGTTACGTTCCTAAAGTCGATGACCGTATCGAGAAAGGGTGCCAAGTTGAGGTACTAACCGTGAATTTTACTCTTATCTTCTCGTGCTCGATCATGTTCCCGGCCCCGTACCAGCCTCGGTCACGCCTCGAGCGTGCCCTCCTCTCTCTGCCCAAAGGCAGCAGCACAGCCGGCCTCCCCCCAGACCCGTCCAGATCGGGATCGCTTCCCCGGTCCACCTCGCCAAGCCCCACCTATCGCCGCCATGTCTCCGACGGCCACCAAAGCCCTAGCCCTGCCCTTCACCTGTCTACCTCGCTGAGGAGCTGCCACCGTGACTGGGGCGTCCCTCTGGTGCTGCTAAACACGGGATACCACCAGACGAAAGGATGATTCCGCAGGAACCCCGACGCCACCGTGCCGACGCGCTCGACGCCGACCACCGGGGCCTTGGCGTGCACCATCTCTGCCTCCTCCTTTCTCCCCGCTCTGACCAGCGGGGCTGGCCCACTAGCGCGCGGTGAGCCTCCTCACCGTTCTTAGCATCCTCCCTCCTCCCTGAGCCTCCTCTCCGCCACACGCGTTGCTCCCGCCCTGTCGCTCGCCGCACTCGCTGGGTAGCAGCAACAGCCGTCGCGCGCCCGTTCATTACTGCCGGCCTCCTGTTTTCCGTCGACCTAGCCCTCACCTCAGCTCCCCTCCAACCGCTGTTCTTGCACCCAATGTTCTCTATTGATCCGACTTGCCAGCGCTTCAAACCACGCAGCAAACCATGGCCTGAATCGATCGAGAGCTTCCGCCAAAGATCGGACGAAAATTGTCTGAACGTGTTCTGTTAGAACGTTTTTTGTCTCCAGTTCGTCATAGTTTTCCCGTAGCTACAGCCCTCCTCCGGAGAATAGCCCTGAACAAAACTTGTAGGCCTTCGTCTCCTCTCCGTTTTTCATTCTTGTGGCTTTGCGAAAATCGTAGTGGATTGCTCACCATCATCAATCGAAGAAGTCATCAGCTAACTCATCCCGTGATTCGATTCTTCAATTCGACAGAATTCACCCGAAGGTTTTCCAAAAGAGCCCCTGCAGTTTTGCAAACTCAACCCCCGTGCCCCTGGCTTCGCCACGTGTCACCGTCCTGATGGCTCGCGTGCGCAGTGGACCCAGGCATCCTTGGCCCCACATATCAGTGACCATGGGTAGGCTTCCCCTGAGTCGCAAAAGTTCTAGAACCTTTTTCTAATTAAATAAAAAATCTAGAAATTGATTATATCTTAAATAATTCATATCTTTTAAACATTTTGAATTTGACAAAATTTTCAAAAACAAATATGATTCAAATGTGGATTCAAATACAAATTCAAATTTGACCAGAGTCAACTTCGACTAGTCAAACAATATGACTTTTGACGCCCCTTTTTGAATTACTTGCATTTAATAAATGTTTTAGAATTCATAAATTCAAATATTACATGTTATATATGTTTTTGAATCAGAAAAATACTAGGAATTCAAATATGCCATACAAAATAACTTTTGAGCAATTTAAAATTTTGAAATTATATAAATGACAATCAATGACTTTTCTTAATAAATCTATAACTCTAATTTTGTAAATCCAAATTTGTCAAATAATATGTCTAAATCGATCAGCGCGATGAGCCCGTTCTGATTATGCATTCCATGTTATGAACTGAAGCATGCATCATGTAAATATTAAATAATCAGAACTATTTATGAGAGTAAAACATGCCTAAATAAATTAATAAAGTGCTTTATTATTGTTTTCACACCTCACCCATGCCATGCTATGTTATACCATGTAATTGTGCATCATTCCATCATGGCATACCTTGTTTGCTTGTGAATATGATTTATATGATTGTGCAATGTATTTATTTCGGCCCTTATGTGTTTGGTTTTTATCCGGATAGACACTGAGCAAGCAGAATACCAGGAGCCTTGGAAGTATTACTTTGACCCTTCTTATTATGCAACTAAACTGCCAGACAAGCAATTCCCCATGTTTGCATACATATAGAACCTATACTTCTATCTTATTCTTGCATCATTGAGTCACGATTGCATTAAATTGGAATCTCAAGTATTACATAGCCTTTACTTTTAAACCCCACTGAAGCTTGTACCTTAATCCCATGAGCCATTACTCCAGGAGTTGTTTGAGCCATGCGAGTTGTACAATTGCATGAGTAGGGTTTGTGCGAGTCTTTGGATAACGAGGTGCCTAAACAACTTAATTTGAGTAGTAATAGGATAACTAATGAAAGAGGCACCAGTGAGCATTATCTGCTATTTGGTTCTTTAAACTCACTTGTGTCCTGTAGGACCCCGAGTACTTGATTCCTGTTTCTTGACTATCGCACTATCCGCATGTGGGACCATGAATCTCCTTCACCTGAGCTTGATTCACACTTTATTTATTGGGGCCACAAAGTAGTTTGGGGCTTTATTACTATCATGTACTTATGCCATGTTTTACTGCTTTATTTATGATTGCGCATGGAGCGCATGTACTGTTTTGGAATGCAGAGTGTTTTCGCGGTATCGACAAGACCTGTCGTACTTTCGGGTTCCTAGTCGTTTACAATCACTGACACAAACCCTGGGTCCATCTGGGAGCCGTTCAACTTCGTTGTGGGTAGCTTAGTGGGGTGTCCCCCTAAATGATTAATGAATCATGTGAATGCTTTGTCGTGATGCCTCGTTGTGTTTTATTTGGTTCTTCCCGGGGTTGATCGTGCGTGTGTTGTTATTTGTGCACCCCCGTAGGGTAAATCTTTCTGAAAGCCGTGTCTGCGGTTATGGACGACTTGGAGCACAGTTTCTCGATCATAGGCAAGCATAACTAAAGTACCGCCTTGAACTTTACTAAGACATGACTAGTAAATAGTGCAACACTCATGTAATGGTTAATAAAATTGCCAACGGAGGAGATGTTCTTCCGCCTTCTTGTTGGTAAGCGAGAAGGAGGGCGAGCTATGTTTATTTATGTTGATTATATAACTATTGTTATTAATTAACAAGCACCCATCCATCTCTGGTTAGGCGGATGTGTAGCGTGTCTCTATAGAACTTTGTGGATATTATCTTTCGCTGCAACTGTGTCACCCCAGGTTGTTCCCTTTAGAAGAATTAAGACTTGCTGAGTACCCCTAGGGTCTCACACGATAAATGTTTGGTTCAGATGGACAGGTATACTCTCAAGAAGGTTACTAGGTCGAAGAGACTGGTGATGGTGGCAACGACTGCCAGGTGTAGAGATTCCGGGGAAGGAGATCCGTGAGATCTGTGGGCGGGATGTGCTTATTTTTAGGGCAACTTATGCCAATTTTCTTCTTATTCGTACTCAAATCTTGTTTTCCGCTTCTGCTTGATACTCTGATGTGTGATGTATGAGTATGTATCCTAAACTATTAGCACTATGTAGGATATTTGGATCTTGTCGTATGGCGTTGAATATTTCTATTTCTATTGTTTTTAGATGGTGTGGCTCTGATGTTTATTGTATGTCGCTGACATACATACTCATCTATGTATTTTTTTATCGCTTTAACTGTCGACTACGCCGCTCGCTCTTGTCCTGATGTTCTTGAAAGTGGGTGGGATGGTTGGCCGGTACCGTGCCCTGCTCCACGAGGTGGGCCTACTGTGTGTGGCTGTGTGGCCCCACGGTAGTACATCTTGTCGACTTTTGGTTCATCCAGGCTTGATCTTAGAGCATAGGGTTCGAGGTATTATACGGGTCTGCAAAACAATAAATGGACCCAAACCTATCCAAACAACAGAGATTTCAGGTTGCAAAGATATGGATAAAAAACCAACTATTGAATTACTTTTGATACAGAAGGATCACTCTTTCGTTCAATTGGAGGCGAAGTTAGAAAGGTTGTTTAGTGGAGAGGACTCGTAAGAGTCACAAGAAACATATAGAATGAGAAACTTATGATTACTAAAATCATAGTCGCTCTTCAAACATGTCTGAATAGAATGGCGGAAACTCTTTATTCATCCATGTTTATCAAAATCTTTGCCAAAGATCATGATATCACATTACACCACCAAGATGAATAAATAATAAGATTCCTGATGATGCGAGAAAAAGAAACTTCATTCTCGGACTTCAATTACTTGACACCACGAGACGCTTGCCAACATAGAGGGTCTGGAGGATCGACTGAGAGATATTTAGCAACACTATGTTAAATGTTCTCCTTGATGTTCGAGACATCAAACATCAAGTAAAGGTTGAACTTCAGATACAAAGGAAACCATGAGCTCAACTCCTACAATAAATCATAGAATAAGGCTCATGAAGAGTGGTTTTTATTACTAAATCAAGAGAATATGGCAGTAGGTCTTCTGAATAATTGTGTCAACCATTACATCAATCATCCCGGATTTACAAAGATACCTATGTCAAAACCTTGAAGAACACCAACCATCATATCTGCTTGAGATTCAGATTTGGTTAGGTGGGATAATAATTCAAACTTAGCATGTCTGAATAGAAAGTGTGCAACATTTACACAAAGGTAAAGTAACTAGATTCTCAAGACATGGACTTTAGTATTAAGCTCCAAAAGACTGAGCTACATTGCTATACCCATGTATTAACAACTTGTCGAAGGACAACTGCACCTACATGAAGTGTTAGCTACAAAAGACAATTGTGTCCTTGAGGGTACAGAGGTAACTCTAGTCGAATCCACGATGACATCTTTCAACAAATGCGGTGAATCAGAGAAGGTCGCTTCTAACATCCATAACACATACTTCGAGATGACCCAAAGATGGTTCTCAATGGTTTACAACATTAGTGCCAAATGTTCCATATGAATCTAGTCTAACATCGAGAAAATAAGGATATTGTTGATGAGCTCAACAACAAACTTATTGAGACACTCCAGGAATATTGACTCATACGTCGTATGAACAAGAGAAAATGTATTAGTCAGACCAAAGGACATGAAGATGTACTCAAGTGAAACATCACAAGTAGCAACATCGTCAAGGTAGTCCTTGGAACTGAGTTTCGTTTCACGATTACCCAAATCAAATCAAAGGTGGGGGAATATAACATATCTGTAAAGGAAATACTATCTTTCTTCAACATAAACAAAACTAGACATCCCTTTAAGAAGAAACAAAGTTGGATAGAACTTTGTCTTACAACTCTCCAAGTTAATTTTTTGACAACTCTCTAAGTTATTGTTTAAACTCAACCAACTAGTTCAGGGGTATCTAGTACTGATCCTTGGAGAAAGGAACAGTTCATAGAACTTGCTTGCTCAAGAACTTGACTACACGTTCATGTGGAAACATGGCAATACTTCTAGTAGACATCTAGAATATCACGAACCACCGATATTTCATTTAGTTGAGAAGAAACTTGCTTAGTAAGGCAAGAAGACATAGTCTCGGAGTTTCGGGACAAGCCTAACTCTTTGACCTAGGAGAGTGCACCATAATAACAGACTTGGTGGCACAATCATGCTTTTCTTAATGATAGGATTTACCAACCACAGTAAGAATGACACAAATGTCCTTAGAATTCAAAGCAATAAGAATTGCTAAGAATCTTAGATGGCCACATTATTACACACACAGATCATTCTCGAGCGCAAAAGCTTGGAGGAAGGGTGGGTAAGAATATGTAAGAGCATCACTTTATTGGTTAAGTAACTCAACACGACCTCTTAGTATAAAATAGTGTGACACTTTAAGGTAGAACATGTACAAGCTAATCCTTGGCTCTAGATCTGTGAATTACAACACTTTGACCTAGTCCTAGAAATGGTTTATCTTGATGGGCCACAAGAGTATCTTGCATCGGAAGACACCAATGCACATATATTACTTGGCTACTAGCTGGTAAACAATGGTCAAAAACAATAAGGGAAAGGAGGAACATGCTCGGGGTAGAATTCCCGAGATGTAGATGCATAGATTAACAATCTTCCGAAAACCAATGCATAGAAGGGAGGTGTAGCAGAGTCACGAGTACAGGTGCGAGACTCATGAAGAGTACTCTTGTTGTGATCTATTTGGTTCCTTTAAAGAACATCTACCATAGCTAGTGGTAGGGGCAGTCCTTAATTATCACAATTAAATTGTGCCAATAACCACAAGCTTGAAGGCCAGAATTGCAGTACCAGCCATCCTGAGGTAATGTGTGGACATTAGCAACATGGGTCAAAGGAATGGATCTTGGGTTCAAGGTTAGCTTCATGTACTAGATTCACAACACTATAAGCTACCACAATGTGGGACCTTCTGTTCAAGTCCAAGGGTTAAAACCCGGAAAATAAGTATCTACTACTTGAGTGACAAAGCGTACACTATAGGGTAGTAAACACGAGGTAGCTTACAAAAGAATAAACAACTTTAGAAGCATCCAAACAAATGAAAAGGAGGCACACACTACAAAAATACCCCATACCCGGCGGATTTGTGGGGCGGCACAAGCGAAAAGTACCTAAAAAAGTTGGATGCACGGGGGATGGGCCACAACACCAATTTGATGGGGTTCGTTGCATACAAAACAAAAAATCCTACGGTTTGCAACTGCCAAGATCAAATCTACGAGATACTTGTAACGGTTTCAGATGGACTTACCCTCGAAGACCGTAAAGCGGGATAACATTCCCGCAAACAAACTTGTTTGTTATAGACTGCACACGACCATCCTCAAGGACATGCAGACGATCAGCGCCACAAGAGGGCAGCGTCTCCATAATCGGTCACACATACGGTTTGTCGATGACTCTTGTCCCTTGCTCCATGTTGGGCAATGGAAGTAGTGGATCCTTGGGAACTCCAGCAGCACTACGACATGGTAGTGGTGGTTATGGAGAAGATCTTGAGCAGGGATTCGCCTAAGCACCGTACTCGTGGCAATGGACAAGGCTAGCAAGGGGAGGAAGATGCCATCCAAAGGGCATATGAGAGGAATTGCGAATGAGTGAGATGAGAGGAGAAGGAGGAGAATTTTTATAGGTGAGGGGGCACCCCAAAGGTCCATGGCGTGGCAGCCATGGTGGTGCCCCCACCTCTTCCCAAATTATGTGGGTGGACACTCCACTCATCAATATACTCCACTCATATTCCATTTAATTTGCACTCAAAAATCAAAGTTCTTTCAATTAAAGCACTTTAATTCTATTGGTTTAATGCAACCCAATTTAACGAATAATTCATTTAATGAGTACTTCATTTAATGAATACTTCATTTAATGAACACATTAACATTTTATACCCTTGCTTTGTTTCGATACTCCAAAACTATTTTGACAAATTAGACAGAACAAATTCCTGCGATGTCCATTATCTTCTCCTGCGTTCCTGATACATTGCAAATGTATCTATAATTTTTGATGTTCCATGCTTGGTTTTATCCACTTTTTTGTGTTTTGTCCACACTTTGGAGTACTTTTCATATGATTTCTTGGGCTAACCTATTAATAAGAGCCACAGTGCTAGCTGCCTGTTTTCTGCTGTTTTTGGTTCCAGGAAAGTCAGAAAATGAATATTCTCGGAATTGGACGGGACAAAGCCAAAGTGCCTATTTTTCGGGAAGTCCACAGATGCCAGAATACGACACGGAGAAGGGCCAGAGGGCGGCCACACCACCTGGCCGCGCGGCCAGGCTTGGCCTGCGCCAGGGGGTGGTGTGGCCAGCCCAGGCACCCCCTCGGCCTCTCCTTCCGCCTATAAGATGCCCTCGGGACGAAACCCTAAGTACCCGATAGAAAATCTATGAAAGAGGCTGTAGCAGCCGTCGTCTCCATCCCTAGATCGGGAGGGATCTGAAGCTCTTCCTGGCACCCTGCCGGAGAGGGGAATTCACCCTGGAGGCCTTCTTCATCACCATGCAAGCCTCCGGTGTGATGCATGAGTAGTTCATCCTTGGACTACGGATCCATGTAGTAGCTAGATGGCTGGTTCTCCTCCTTTGTGCTTTCATGTTTAGATCTTGTGAGCTCCGTTCATGATCAAGATCATCTATTTGTAATCCTGCATGTTGTGTTTGCGGGGATCCGATGGATATTGAGATGCTATTTCAGATTGATTATTGGTTCTATCATGTCTTTGTTATTTGTGATCTTGCATGCTTTCCGTTGTTAGTAGCTATCTTGGCCAAGTAGATGCTAGCAACTCCAAGAATTAGTATTTATGCTCGATAGTGGGTTCATGCCTCTGGTAATCTGGGGAAGTGACAGAAATCTCTAAGGTACTAGATGTGATGTTGCTACTAGGGAGAAAACAACAATCCTTTGTTCATAGAACAATCGTATTGTTTACTTTACACCTAGTTCATAAAGCAATAATCTGTTGCTTGCAACTTAATACTAGAGGGGGTTCGGATGATAACCTGAAGGTGGATTATTAGTCATAGATGCAGTTGGATGGCGGTCTATGTATAATGTTGTAATGCCCAATCAAGTTCCAAAGGAGTCAAGATGATTAGTATATGCATGTGTTGCTTTCTCAATGTTTATCAAATGCCCCGCTGTAATTTGTTCACCCAGCATGTTATCTATCTTAAGGAGCGCCACCTCTACTGAACTATGGATCCCGGTCCTTTTCTTTACATACAATCTATAAATTGTTTACTGCTTTGTGTTTACTTTCTGCAAACTATTACTTCTTTCCATTTGATACGTGTAATCCTTTGTTTTCAGCAAAACACGATGAGTTTGACAACCTCATCGCAAGTTGGGGACAAAGTTCTGTGGTTGTGTTGTGCAGGTCTCCACGTTGCTACTACCACCGGTAGTGCGTCCTGCCAAGGCTCAGCTAGCAACACCTTTGGGGTGTTTCCTTGCTCCTACTGGTTCGATTAAACCTTGGTTTCATAACTGAGGGAAACTTGCTGCTGTGCTCATCATACCTTCCTCTTGGGGTTCCCAACGAGCTCTACATCAACACTGAGCCATTAGTTCCCTATCCACTCAGTTGCATTGACCTTAAGTGTGTCTCCCTACGGTTCGAGAACTATGTAGACATGATTGATACTTTATACGATCAATAATCATTAGCGGGATCTGGAGATCCATAATGACTCCCACTAGTTCCATGAAAATCCAATGATCGTCTAATCCTTTTTCGCTTTAATCAAATTCCTTTTGTCTCGCGCTATTTTACTTGTATGATATTTGATCACTTGGTATCATCCATACCTTGTTTAATCTCGTTCCCGACAAGTACTCCTTTTCTCATTCCTATGATATAACATTCTAGTGATCAAATTACTTGCTTGCAAGCTATGTCAATGTGATATCACCGTGAGGGCCCTGAGTATATCTCTTCGTCATCTGGATGGAAAGATCCTACTCTTGATCCAAGATCCTCAACTAACACTTCCCATGTACCCGACGACACCTTTATAATCACCCAATTATGAATTGACATTTGATGTTATCAAAGTACCTCTCCAGTGAGTTATTACGAATGTGAGAGAAATATAGACTTGAGGACATGATTGTATTGCTACATCTACTTCTAGTGATTGTTCATCATATCATTCTCCAATGATATGACCCTGTTAGTAACAACATCTAATTTTCATGATCAGGAAACCTTTGATCATTTGTTAATCAACAAGATAGTATGAAGAGAGGCATTACTAGGAACCTTTTCTTTTGTTTATAAATCACACGCATGTTTCAAAGTCTATCATAAACATGGAATAAGATAATAACCACTTTATTATTGCCTCTCGAGCATATTCCTTTTAGTCTCCCACTTGCACAACAGTCACTAATCTAGTTTGAAAAACTTGCACATTCAACACCTATGGCAGTTTGGTGTTGTATATACGCATTTGCTAGTGGTAAACATAATCCCCAGATCTCACACTTTTAGGTCTATATGTATTTGCACGTCTTTGCATCTCTACGCATAACTCATTCTCAAATGAGGTCACTTTGTATAAATTTGGTGAGACCTTAGTTCCTTGGGTTCAAAACATGTTGATATAATTGTCATACAATATATCTTCATAGTACTATCCCATCGAACCACACCTAGTTCCTTTCCTGCTACCATAGCAGTATTATACTTAGACTTTCATTGTAGTATCCATCACAATGTCCATAACTTTGGGACTCATCCAAATCCTTCATGGAACTATCTTCCATTACATTGTGTTACCTTAACCTATAGCCTAAATTGAGATGAACTTAGTTTGTACCTTGTGAAAAAACTAGTACCAATCTAACTCTTTACAATGAACTACTTGTATAGTGCCAATGTAACACTTTACAATGAAGTATCTTTCTAGCATCATTGTAACACTTTATAATGAACTATTTGTATAGTGACAATGTAACACTTCACAATGAACTATCTTTCTAGCATCAATGTAACACTTTACAAGAACTATTTGTCACTTCTACATACAAAATATATTCTTAGTTCTTCCAAAGATCATAAGAATATCCTTACTATCGTCCAATGGTCATCTTATGAGTCACCCTGGTATATGCTCATAACATTTAGAGCATAGGACATATATGGATATGTACATATCACAGTATGATTGATTAATATATTCATGTTATTTCATTTCACCAAGTGTCAAAACATTTGAATCTCGTTTATCAAGATATCCATGAGATTTTACTCACCAAGTGTCAATACACTTGAATCTTGATTTATCAACCTTTTCCATATGGAAAGAACCTTTCTCGTCTTTTTTATATTGAGCTCATTCAATATTTCTTCTATGTACATTTGGCATAACCATATTAGCGTCTCAATCTATCGAAATATACATTGATCCCTAATATTCGGGTTTTGCCTAAGTCTTTCATCCAAATCTAATTTCAATAAAATTATTAACCTGTGTCAATAAAATATACATAATTTCCAATCAAAAATATGCCTTATACACAATGTGACATGGGTACACCCTATGGGTACTCGTGTTTAGCCTATGCGGTCCAGCCCGAGAGGAACCCACGGGACAATCGAAGCCCAATAAGTATTCGGGTGGCCCAAGTCCAGAGGAAGGTGACTACTTGAAGGACACGACAAGGAATAGATATATTTTCAAAAGGGTGAAACCCTAATCTGTAACTGACTTGGCCTGTTATCCCAAGACCTAGCCTCCCTATATAAAGGCTAGGAGGGGCAGCGAGAAGGACATCTGCAACCCTAGAATACACCTTGCCAGATCTCATCTGTGCACCCCTTGTAACTTTCGACTCCTCGATAATCAACAAGTAGACAAGGAGTAGGGTTCCTTCTAGGGGCCTGAACCTGGGTAAACCGAGTGTCCCTGATGTGCTTGTTTGCTAGCCAATCGATGCCTCTAGTGCTCCCCAATTCTTGTAACCCAAGTCCATCAACGATGGGCATTGATGATTTAGCCCTGCATCAATTGGCGTCGTCTGTGGGAATTGGGGGTGTTGATATTGCGGCTTCCTTGGCCCCATCAACTGCGATCGACAACTCCACTGTAGTGGAGAATCGCCTCCTCTTCGGCACCTTCAACTTCATCGTCCACTCGCCAGTGACTCGCCCGGACTTCGAGTCCGTGGGCGACAAGATCGGCATGTTGATTGGAAGCCTATGCTTTTAGGTCGGTCAGATTGGCACGCTCCACTTCCCTGATAACCCGCAAGCTCCTTCGATTGCTCCTACATCATGGTTCCCACCACCGATTGGCACCCTGAGCGAGCTCAGCACCTCGACATCAGCTTATGATACGGATACAAACAAAAGTTATGAGTCTGATCTATGCAATATGACGCCTGAAGATGGTGTTTATGGCTCCAGATCTGAGAGCTGCGGGAGCAGTGGTTTCCCCAACAACCACATGTGCACCGTCATCAATAGTGGTGATGGAGGCACTCAAGGGGACACCACCAATGACGGACCTACTAACAATGTGCCTACCAATCAAGTCCCCATCATTGGTCCCATCAATGGCGAGCAGCCATAGCCGCCCAACTCATCCATCTCGTCTAACCCCGATAATTAGGGCGAACACGCCAAAAACAGGTCAGCGCGATAGGAGATCCACCTCAGCAATGCTGAGTGGGCACGGTGTAGGGAAGCCCTACAGGGCAACCCCTGCCACCAAACACATCACAACAGATGCTAATGGGATACCATTGGATACTCGTCCAGGAGATCAACCACCAGCAGGCAGTGAACGTGCAACTTGAGGCCCGCAAGAAGGCCACGAATGAGTCAAGAGCCCGACGGGCAGCACTCTCCGCAATCGATGGATCCTCCTCCAAAGGTAACAACCCCGCAGTCGCCAAAAGGCGCTCTCGACTGAACCACCTCAATGACAAAGATTGGGACGAGGCAACCAAATCCCTCGTCTTCTCGTTCATGTCAGTGAACTCGCGGGGGTAATATGATCCCGAAAACACCGTAGGCCGCGGTGATAGCCATCAGATACTTGGTACATGGAGTACCCCATGTCCGTCTTCGGCTGGCTTGCACGGCGGGATCTCGTAGGCCCCTCGCCAGGGGTAAGATGATGCCTCCTCGAGGAGCGTCTCGTTAGACCCTCCCGAGGGCCTCTAGAAGGGAGCCCCCCTCAGGAGAGAGCCCTGGATCTAGGACGCTTCGTCGGAGGATGACCCCTCATGGGAGGACGACAAGAGTAGAGGTGGCATAGGATACCCCTGTAGTATGGTCGCAAGGCCGGGGCCTTGGTCAAAGTTAGGACCAACAAGGCCCCGATTGACTAGTAGGACAGGCTCAACAAGAGGAGGCCTGTCTCTAGCTGCTTTGGTGCAAGAAGGAAAGCGAGCAGTGCTGGATGAGGACAAGTGATGTAGACACTTTACTAGTGGACGGAGAAGAACCAAGTGCCCAAGACTAAGTCCACTAAAAAGTAGTCTTGTAGACCGAGACCTTGAGGAGCGGTACTATGGTTACCCTTCCCACTGATAGATGGGGGACGAGGGCTGACGCCGCCCTATATACGGAGCCCTTCTCCTACCTTGGAGGGGATTGATCCCTGAGATCTAAAACCCTAGACTTTCATCCTCCATTGTACCCTCGCAAAGCACACGAGAAATACAACCAAGCAGGAGTAGGGGATTTACCTCCTCATGAGGGTCCCGACCGTGGGTAAAAAACAGTGTCACCTCTCTGTCATGTGCTTCCTTCGCCACTGTTGCCTTCACCGTATTTCCTTGGAGTTACGTGTTTAGCCCCTTCCGAACCAATTGTTCGTTGGACCCTAGTTCCATCGTGGGACAAATCTCCAACATTTGGCGCGCCAGGTAGGGGGCTGAGGCGTGCTCTAGAGACCTTCCAAACGGTCGACGTCATGATGGAAGGCCCTCATGCGAGGGACAGATCAGGGAGCACGCCGTCCAAGGGAGCATCCAGGATCGCCGCCTGCATCTTGGGTGGCTCCCAAGCCCCTGCCTCACGGTGGCACTTCAAGCAGTTCTCCCGTGGGTTGGCGATGGCAAGGCCTAGCGCTACTACCTCCCCTCTCTAGTGGTCGTAGTAGCTGGTATCCTTTGGCACCATGGATCACGCAGGCTCCACCTGCCTGGTAGGTGCAGTGACCATGGTCTGCACCCCCACCATCGGTAGGGTCGCGGTGGCTAGGACCCTCATCGACAGCGGGGCAGGCCTGAACATGCTCTTGGAAGGAGTGTTCCGGCAGCTGCGGGTGCCTTCCGCGCACCTCCGCCCCACCCTGCCGTTCGTAGGGGCCACGGCAGGCACCACCGTTCCTCTTGGTCGTGTCAGCTTCCCATCACTTTTGGGACGAGCGACAACTTCCGCACTGAGCTCATCGACTTCGACGCCGCCTACATATGCTTGCCCTACAATGCAATCCTAGGCTACCCGGCGCTGGCAAAGTGCATGGCATTCACTCGCAATACCTACAACCTGGTCAAGATGCCGGGTGGCGCTGGTACCACCATCACCATGCACTGCGACGAGGTCGAAGCTGTGCGCTCCCTCTGGAAGGCCTGTAAAGGGGTGGCAGCCGCACGCTTGGAAGTCGCGACCGACTTTGACGGTGATAGGTCTCCCTAGATTGCCGAAGCCCAGGGGGCTGCAGGAGAGGGGTCGGCGACACCCCCGGCAGGGATGCTATGTGCACCTCTGGTGTCGCCGGCAGGAAGAAGTTGGCGTTCTCCTAGGAGCGCGCCAAGACAAAGAAGATTCCCCTCGACTCGGTGGTCCTGGGGGCTACGATCACCAACAGTGCCTGCCTCTCGGCTGAGAGGGAGGAGGCCCTCATCACCTTCCTCTGGGCCAATGCGGACATGTTCACTTGGACCCCATTGGACATGACGGGGGTTCCTCGAGAGGTGATTGAGCACCATCTGGCAGTGTGCCCCACGACGCGCCGGTGAAGCAGAAGCCACGGAAGCAGTTAGCAGAGAAGCAACAGTTCATCATCGACAAGATGGAGAAGCTGGTCAAGGCGCAGCTTGTCAAGGAGGTCTGCACGCTGTCTGGCATGCAAACCCCGTGGTGGTTCCCAAGGCCCCCGGGGGCGGGAGGCTCTGCGTAGACTTCACCGACCTCAACAAGGCTTGCTCCAAGGACCCCTTCCCGCTCCTGCGGATAGACCAGATCATCGACTCCACAGTGGGTTGGGACCTGCTATGCTTCCTAGACGCCTTCTCGGTGTACCGTCAGATCAAGATGGCCAAGGACGACGAGGAGAATACTACCTTCATCACCCCGTGCAAGGTGTACTGCTACGCATGCATGACTTTCGGCCTCAAGAACGCCGACGCCACATTCCAGAGCCTCATGCGCATCGTGCTAGGTGGGCAGATGGGCAGGAACACGGAGGCCTATGTCAACGACATCGTGGTCAAGACCCGTGAGAAGGGTACCCTGGTGGCAGACCTGACGGAAACCATCACCAACTTGCGCTGAGTGAACATCAAGCTAAACCTGGCAAAATGTGTGTTCAGCGTCCCGTCGAGGAAGCTCCTTGGCTTCCTAGTATCACACTGGGGAAATGAGGCTAACCAAGACAAGGTCCGCGCCATCGAGGAAATGCGCCCCCAACACATCTCAAGGAGATGCAGCGCTTGGCCGGGTGCATGGCTGCATTGGGGAGGTTCATCTCCAAGGTGGGCGAGAAGTGTTTACCTTTCTTCAAGATCATGAAGCGCATCAGAAAATTCCAGTGAACGTAGGAGGCCGACGAAGCCTTTGAGGCCCCCAAGAGGTACCTCACAAGCCCTCTAGTCATGGTGGCACCCCGGGAGCATGAGCCGCTGCTGCTATACCTGGTAGCCACCCTGTAAACAGTAAGTGATGTCTTGGTCACCGAGCGTGAAGAGGCCGTAGAAAGGAAAAGAAAGGCACGGGCCACAAACCCTCCTAAGGGCTCGAGGGTTATGGTAGAAGGCGGTGGCACATCGGGAGAGGCCGGTGGTGGGATCGCCGACCCGGCCCTGACCAAGACCACTGGATAGGTCCATCGGCTAGTCTACTTCGTCAGTATAGTGCTCAGGGATGCCCGGGAAAGGTACCCCCATGCAACAGAAGTTCCTCTATGCACTCATCGTGGCTTCGTGCAAGCTGCGCCACTACTTCTAGGGTCACCCCATCAGGGTGGTCACCAAGTTCCCTCTGGAGGCGATCCTACGCAACCCCAACTCTACGGGTCGCATGGCCGAGTGGGACATCGAGCTGCAGCCTTTTGAGCTGACGTTCAACACCACGCCCACCATCTGCGGGAGGGCCCTGTCGGTATTTTCGGCAGAGTGGACTGGACTTTGGGGGAAGTGAGCCCCGGGAGGAGATAACCCAGCTTCTAAGGAAGCTAGCCCCGGGGCGCTGCACTGTGAACTTCGACGGGGCGTTCAACAGAGACAGCGACAGGGAGGTGATGACCCACATGTATAGGGGGTGTATCACAGTATTTTGGAGGGAGGTGAAACCCAATTTATTGATTCGACACAAGGGGAGCCAAAGAATATTTATAAGCCTTAACAACTGAGTTGTCAATTCAGCTGCATCTGGAAACAATCTTGCTCACAGTAGTTTATCAGTAGCAACAGTTTTTTAGTAGCAATAGTAAAGTAGAGGCATTAGTAAAGTAAATACAGTAGTAACAATAGCAGTAAACAGTGGGATTCGAGTGCGGTAGGCATAGGGATGGATGGACAGGCGTTGCATGGACAAGCTAATTCACATAGCAATCAGAACATAGGGCAATTGCAGATAAATAAGATAAATCATCCAACTACTAGATAATCCTAGGCATGTGTTCCATATATAGTCATACGTGCTCGCAATGAGAACTTGCACAACATCTTTTGTCCTGCCAGCCCGTTTGCAGCAGGGCCTCAAGGGAACTACTGGCAATTAAGGTGCTCCTTTTAATAGAGCACCGGAGCAAAGCATTAACACTCCGTGAACACATGTGATCCTCACATCAAAGCCATTCCCTCCGGTTATCCCAATTTCTGTCACTTCGGGGCCATTGGTTCCGGACAACAACGTGTGTATACAACTTGCAGGTAAGACCAAAAACAATACTATCATAATGAATCAATAATATGTTCAGATCTGAAATCATGGCACTCGGGCCCTAGTGACAAGCATTAAGCACAACAAGTTGCAACAAAGTCATAAAGCACCAATAGAAGATACTAGGCACCATGCCCTAACAAACTGATGCCATTACATGAACGATCTCATCCAATCCCTACCATCCCCATAGCCTACAGCGGGGGATTACTCACTCATAGATGGGGGAAACATGGATGGTCGATGGAGAAGCGATGGTGATGATGATGGTGATGATCTCCTCCAATTCCCTATCCCGGCAGGGTGCCAGAACGGAGTTTCTGGTGCTGTTTCGTGGAATCTATCGGTGGTGGCGGAGCGGAACTCCTTCTGGAAAAACGTCGAACCCCCCTAAGTTTTTAGGTCAGAAGGCAACTTATAGGCGAAGAGGGAGACCGAGGGGGAGTGTGGGGCGGCCAGACCACCCCCTGGCGCGGCATGGGCTTGCCCGCACGGCCAGGTGGTGTGGCCTGGGCCCAGCCCCCCTCCGTCTCGTATTCTGGCTCTGGGAGTCTTCAGGTGAAATAGGATTTTTGGCATATTTTCTGGGATTTTTCCTGATAGTTGATTTTCTGCACAAAAAGTAGACACCAAGGCAATTCTGCTGAAAACAGCGTCAGTCCATGTTAGTTGCATCCAAATCACACAAGTTTAGAGGAGAAACAATAGCAAAAGTGTTCGGGAAAGTAGATACGTTTTGGACGTATCAACTCCCCCCAAGCTTAGCTTATTGCTTGTCCTCAAGTAATTCAGTTGAAAACTGAGTGCGATAAAAGAAATTTCACGAACACATTTGCTTCATATGATGTATATATTCTCAGCAATGTGATCAACTACTTAGACAGTTCATCATAAAGAGTATGCAACTAAGTTTACTTAATAGGCATTGCAAGCTATGACGAGATTCCAACTCAAAAATAATAAGTAGCATGAAACATAAACATAAGCAGCATTACAATGCTCATAACATGGTATGATAGAGTGGTATCTCGCTTGCCTTTGTGCCAAGGCACCTCTGAAGTTCAGGTGAAGACTAGAAATAAAGATGTTAAAGATACAAGCATCAAAGTCATACCACAAATAATCAAGTAATGGTACAAGCACAAAGAATGACCACTATGCTCTCAAGAAGGTGCTCAAAGAATATGTGGAGACTCAACAAGGAAATGGACAGGTTTTGAAAAGTTTGAAAGGCTTCCAAATGCTGAAAGTATGGTACTCATTAGCTTTGAGCTCTCATTGCCCCTATCATAAGCATCTTTAATGTGGTTAAGGTGAAAGTGACACAACTAAGAGGATATGCTTGACAAGTTATAAATCGAAGCCTCATGCCCCTTACTTATGAAGACCGATCCTCATGCTAATCAACTTCAGTCACAAGTAAGCTCTTGTCATTGTAAGTATATACGTATCACAGAGAACCGCCAATGGGCTACCCCTTGCACATGACACAGGAGCTATCCCATAATCAAAATGACAAGGCAAGCAGACAATGAACATCTCAGCGATCTTTTTATTTACTATGTGCATAGATTTTTATTGAGGATGCTTCATAGAATGCTCATTACGGTTATGCTGCAAGTTTCCACCATGATTAGGCATGACTTAGGCTAGCAGCCCAGGCGTTTCTCTAACATACATACAAACTCCATGATCTTACAAGTTCCACTTTTATTTCACACCACCGGGATCCATAAGCAAAAGAACATGATATCAACGAGGTACTAAGTACCAATGAAATGTTGAAAACGTTCCCCATGAAACATGGTTCTGCTAACTTCAACTTATAAAGCGCAAGCATATACACAACAAAGAAGGACGCAATGGTTCAGGTTTATTAAATGCAAGAAAATAAAGTGTGCCATCAAGTTTGTGAGAGATTTACTAACTAACTTTCTCATACAAGAAAACATTCTGTTCGGAAGAAAAACGGCATAACGAATATGCATGGAAGTAGCAAATGATGCTAATGGGTAGGTATGGTGGACACTTTGGAAATATTTGGTTTAGGGAGTTGGAAACTTGATTAAAACATACTCAGTGTAAGTGAAGGCTAGCAATAGTAAGGGAGCGACAAACGAGAGAGCAATAACTGTCATAATCATGCTTGCAACAAAACAGGACTAATCATGGCATGAAAGTGATTCAAGATCCTCAAGGCAAAATAATTCATCGACCTTTAATTGATTATTACAATCATGTGCATGCGTGAGCATGTGCCAAGTCAATGCAAATGAAACATTCTGAGGAGGATACCACGGTGTCATACCAATTTATGAATAGAGCAATGCAAGCAAACATTCATAAGACATGCTACAAACTATTAGCGAGCTGGAGCTAATCATAAGAAAGCAAGAACTACTAAGCATCCAAAGATAACATACACCCTACACGAAAGACTAAGCATGCCCACAGTGATGAGTATATGTACAAAAATGAAAACAAATAGAGTTCGTTACCAGCCTCTTACCACGCCTCAAGTTGTCATTATCCTCATTATTTCTCTTCACTTGTGTGGCTTGAATAATAATATGAAACCAATATCCACTGAGGACTGCTGAACCCTGCAACAAACTCATAAAGCCAAAGAAGAACAACAAATATTTTTGGTGTTTTTGATTTTTAAAACAAGAACCAAAAAGGAAAAACAAGCAAAGAAAAATCTTTTGGGTTTTTCGAATAGTTCAAACAAAGAAAAAAAGGAAAAGCAAACCAAGGCAAAAAGAAGAAGAAGCAAACCAAAGAGAAACAACAAAAATATTTTTGGTCTTTTCGTGTTTTTAGAAAGAAAAAGCAAAGGAAGAATGAAAATCTAAAAAGAGAACGAAACATGAATATACAAAGTACCGACGCAACATGATATGGAGATGAGTGCGGTGTCAGCGTACCTCCCCCAAGCTTAGGCTTTTGGCCTAAGTGGGTATCAATCCAGATATGGGTAAGGGTTCCAAGCAGGAGGATCATGATAGGAATGGTCGTAGTTGGGCCCGTGGGAAGAAGAAGAAGCTCCCCAATCATAAGCAGGCTGCTGATAAGAAGACTCCCCCTCATTCGAGGGATGGACCGAATCATCCGTGACCTCCCTTCTAGTGTCATGTTCCTGTTGGGAGAGCTCCCCCAAGTACGTGTCAAGCTCCTCCTCAGTGAGGGACCATCCTTCCCTGTTATCAAGGTTAAACAAAACAGGTGCAGGCAAAAGAACAACACACTCGGACTTGCTCTTTCTCCAACCAGCTTTGAGAAAGGTTATTTCATAATACAACTCATTCACGCTAGCCCACGAGGAAACAAATTTATGCTGTATCATGGAATTAAGATCAAGCCTTTCTATGGGAAACTGTAGGTCTAGATGATGAGGCACTAAACCATGCAATGCTAGTAAACGAGAAGCAATGAGGCCTCCACAAATTCCACCTTTCTCACGGTTAGCAGCAAGATGGAAAGCTATCAAAGCACCTAAGTTATAAGACCTATCTCGTTTAAGAGCAGCATAGATAAATGCTAGATCATATGAGGATAACTTATTGGCAGTTTTCCTAGCAAGAACACACTTGGCAACAAAGTAGGCAAAGTAACGAATGGAGGGAAGATGAATGTTACGGATTTTTCCATTCTCCTTCAAGAAGCTGCTCCCTTAGCAAATTTCTGCGTATAAATCCATGAGTGGTTCAGGTTGCTCCTTAATCCTCCTACATGATCCCCATTGAGGTACCTTAATAGCTGCACAAAAGTCATTGAGAGAAAGGTCAACATCAATGTTGTAAATTTTGTAGTGGACCATGGGGTTAGGCAAAGAGTGACTAAATTGAAGTCCTGCACCACAGACATGGTTAGCTTCACAAATTTACAAGGTTCATCTTCCAAAAAGTGCTCCAACCCTGCATTAGAAACCAAAGTGTGGAAATCTTGGAGAATTCCTGCAGCTCTCATGAACTCAGAGCATGGATAAATGGAAGGAAAAACTTCCTCCTCCCGGTGGACCTTCATGACCTCAGGCACCCATAGTTCATGTTGGTTTAGGTGGTGCTCACTCATCTTCTATTCTGAAATTTAAACAGCTATTAAACAAGTGATTGCAAAGTAAATATAATGAAGGATTCTACTCATAGGGACTTGTAAGAGGCCTAAACATGCATCAAAACTATATACCTAAGCATCAAACAAGCTTACAAGCTCTCATAACCAGTCACCTACAGCAGCAAAATACTCAATATATAATCCACTAAACACAAATCTACTTGGACAAGGGGAGGAGTCACATACCAAGGAACAAACGCTCCAAATTTCAGCAAGAAAGATGGGCTGAGCAAGGTGATCGAAAAAATCGAGATCAAGCACAACAAGAACGCGATTTTGAGCAATGAACTGTAGCTTGCTCAGGAGAGAGAATAAAGTGGCAGGTGAGAGAGCTAGTGGGGGGCCAGGGGTGGCCCACACCAGGGCATGGCGCCACCCAGGGCAGGCCGCGCCACTAGGTGGTGTGCCTGCTTGGTGGGTCCCCCTGGTACCTCCTAGGTACTCCTCTGCTCCTTTTTCACATAAAAATTTAATATGAATTTTCTGGAATTTTTCGAGAGACTTTATTTTAGGGCAATTTTTAGGTATAGATGAATGATTTTCTGACAGACAGATATTCTCTGGAATGATGCAATGAAAAAACAAGGCTAGAACTACAGAAGTTCTAAGACACTCTAACATTCAAGCAACTAACAACAAAGAAAACTAAACGAAAGCAAAAACTAAAATGGATAGCAATAGAAGTAAACGGATATAATCATAGTGAAAACATTGTTTTGTTCAATGAAATCCTTCTGTTAACAAGGTTGATCAGGTCTTGTTACCAAAACAATTCCATATAAGACAAAACTTTGTATTCCACTAATGATTATGTTACCTCAACCTTGATAGCAATGGTCCCAATCATAATGGTTTCAAAATTTTCTTTTGGTATGGGACAATATATTTCTCCAACTTGAATGCCCTCAACATGTTCAATTGAATTCAAACCATAAGTCCTTTCAATCTTCTTGGGGAAATAGATAGTATGTTCCTTGTCATTAACATTAAAAGTCACCTTTCCTTGATTACAATTAATAACAACTCCTGCAGTATTAAGAAAAGGTCTCCCAAGAATAATAGACATATTATCATCTTCAGGCACTTCAAGCACAACAAAATTAGTTAATATCAAGAAATTATGAGCCACTTGAACAGGTACATCCTCACATATACCAACAGGAATAGTGGTAGATTTATCAGCCATTTGCAAAGATATATCAGTTGGTATTAATTTTTCTAGTTGAAGCCTCTTATAGAGAGAGAAAGGCATAACACTAACTCTAGCTGCCAAATCACACAAAGCAGTTCTAACATAGCTATTCTTAATAGAGCAAGGGATAGTTGGAATCCCAGGGTCTCCAAGTTTCTTAGGAACCTTACCATTGAAGGAATAATTAGCAAGCAAAGTAGAAATTTCTTCATTAGGGATCTTCCTTTTATTTGAGACAATATCCTTCATATACTTTGAGTAAGGAGGCAATTTAATAGCATCAGTCAAAGGAATTTGCAAGAATAAAGGTTTCATCCACTCACAAAACTTATTATAGTGTTCATCTTCCGTTGACTTGTGTTTCTTAGCAGGGAAAGGCATAGGTTTTTGGACCCAAGGTTCTCTTTCACTACCATGTTTCTTAGCAATAAAATCTTCTTTAGTGTATTTAGTATTCTTAGTGTGGTTTTCAGGTTCTTCTTCAACTTTTTCTTCATTAGGAACTTCATTTTCTTCATTACCACTTTCAGTGTCAGCATCAGAGACAGATATTCTATTAGGATCTATAGCAGGTTCAGAGGGTTCTATAATAGTTTTATGTTTCTTTTTCCTTTTCTTACGAGTAGAACCACTATTTTCAGCTTGTTGAGAATCCTTCTCAATTCTTTTGGGATGCCCTTCAGGATATAGAGGTTCCTGGGTAGCAGCTCCACTTCTAGTTCTAATTTCATAAGCATGTTTTTCTTTAGCAGCATTTAGCAAGTCTCTTTGCACTTTAACAAGTTGATCTATTTGAGTTTGAACCATTTGAAAGTGTTTAACAATCATTTTAACATAATTAGAGGTTCTTTCCACAATATCTTTCAACTCAACAATAAATCTAATGTTTTCCATTAGATGATTTTCCACCCTCTTATTAAAATTATCTTTCTTAACAATAAAGATATCAAATTATTCTAAGCATTGATCAAGAGGTTTAGAGTAAGGGATATCACCTTCATCAAAGTGTTGGAGAGAGTGTACCTCAATAGTGGGTGAGTAGGGAATAGGCTTACACAATTCTTCTATAGGAGGTAAATTCTTGACATCTGCAACTTTAATTCCCTTCTCCTTAAGACATTTCTTAGCTTCCTTCATCACTTCATCATTTAATTCAATAACACCCCTCTTCTTTGATGTTGGAATAACCGGAATAGTAGGTTCAGGTATAATTACTTCAGGTATAGCTGGTTTAGGAGGATTCCAATCTTCATAGTTCTTGCTTATTTTAGCCATTAATTCCTCAGCTTCCTTAGGAGTCCTATTCCTGAAAACACAATCAGCACAACTATCTAGGTATGTCCTAGATTCTTCGGTTAGTCCATTATAAAATATATCAAGAAGCTCATTCTTAGGTAATGGACTTCCAGCCTGTGCATGAATCAAAGCACAAAACCTTGCCCAAGATTTGGGAAATACCTCTTTTTCTCCCTGTTTAAAATCAAAAAGTTCCTGCAAAATAGCATGTCTAGCACTAAGAGGAAAATATTTCTGCAGGAAGGTACTAATCAAGCAATCAGGGCTATCAATAAATCCAGGGGTAAATTACTAAACCAAGTTTTAGCTTCTCCTTTCAGTGAAAAAGGGAAGATCTTAGCAACAAAGTAAGTACGCATCTTAATATCATCAGAAAAAAAACCACTCATGGTAGAAAGTTCATTCATATGTGCTACCGCACTTTCATTCTTAGTCCCACAAAAAGGTTCTTTCTTGACAATAGCTATGTAAGATAGATCGAGAGAGAAATCATAATCTTCATCTATAATGTTTATGGGAGAAGCAGCAAACTTAGCAACATGAGACAATTTGGGCCTAATAGTACGCCTCTCAAGGAGACTCTTAGCAGCACTCCTATCATGGGTGTTTTTACATTCTTTAATAAATTCATCGGTCATCTCAACATAACCATCTTCAATATCATAGCTCTCACTAGACTCAAGTGAACTAATAGGTGTGGTAGTGTCTTCATTAGGAGTTTCGATATTTCCAGCTATAGTTTCTAGCAATTGTAGCATCTAGGAAAGGATCTAATGAACCATCTTATCAAGCACAGTAGAAGCAACATCATAAGCATCAGAAGTTTCAATATTCAGCAGTAGTAGCAGTGTGTGTAGCATGTGTATGTGGTGTTGTAACGAGCTTACTTATAACAGATGGTGAATCAAGAGCAGCAGAGGTGTTCAGAACCGTACCTCTTCTTGTAGTGGATGGTAAAATAGGAAACTTTCCATCACGAGACTTACCCATGATGGATGGATAGCAGCGAACAATAGAGAATCGAAGTGAACTTGATAGATAAAGCTATGCTCCTCGGCAACGGCGCCAGAAAATAGTCTTGATGACCCACAAGTATAGGGGGTGTATCGCAGTATTTTCGAGGGAAGTGAAACCCAATTTATTGATTCGACACAAGGGGAGCCAAAGAATATTTATAAGCCTTCACAACTGAGTTGTCAATTCAGCTGCACCTGGAAACAATCTTGCTCACAGTAGTTTATCAGTAGCAACAGTTTTGTAGTAGCAATAGTAAAGTAGAGGCATTAGTAAAGTAAAGATAGTAGTAACAATAGCAGTAAACAGTGGGATTCGAGTGCGGTAGGCATAGGGATGGATGGACGGGCGTTGCATGGACAAGACAATTCACATAGCAATAAAAACATAGGGAAATTGCAGATAATAAGATAAAGCATCCAAGTACTAGATAATCCTAGGCATGTGTTCCATATATAGTCATACGTGCTCGCAATGAGAACTTGCACAACATCTTTTGTCCTGCCAGCCCGTTTGCAGCGGGGCCTCAAGGGAACTACTGGCAATTAAGGTGCTCCTTTTAATAGAGCACCGGAGCAAAGCATTAACACTCCGTGAACACATGTGATCCTAACATCAACGCCATTCCCTCCGGTTATCCCGATTTCTGTCACTTTGGGGCCATTGGTTCCGGACAACAACGTGTGTATAAAACTTGCAGGTAGGACCAAAAACAATACTATCATAATGAATCAATAATATGTTCAGATCTGAAATCATGGCACTCAGGCCCTAGTGACAAGCATTAAGCACAACAAGTCGCAACAAAGTCATAAAGCACTAATAGAAGATACTAGGCACCATGCCCTAACAAACTGATGCCATTACATGAACGATCTCATCCAATCCCTACCATCCCCATAGCCTACAGTGGGGGATTACTCACTCATAGATGGGGGAAACATGGATGGTCGATGGAGAAGCGATGGTGATGATGATGGCGATGATCTCCTCCAATTCCCTGTCCCGGCAGGGTGCCAGAACGGAGTTTCTGGTGCTGTTTCGTGGAATCTTGTGGTGGCGGCGGAGCGGAACTCCTTCTGGAAAAACGTCGAACCCCCCTGAGTTTTTAGGTCAGAAGGCAACTTATAGGTGAAGAGGGAGTCCGAGGGGGAGTCTGGGGAGGCCAGACCACCCCTAGCATGGCCTGGGCTTGCCCGCGTGGCCAGGTGGTGTTGCTTGGGCCTAGCCCCCCTCCGTCTTGTATTCTGGCTCCGGGAGTCTTCGGGTGAAATAGGATTTTTGGCATATTTTCCGAGATTTTTCTTGATAGTTGATTTTCTACACAAAAAGTAGACACCAAGGCAATTCTGCTAAAAACAATGTTAGTCCGCATTAGTTGCATCCAAATCACACAAGTTTAGAGGAGAAACAATAGCAAAAGTGTTCGGGAAAGTAGATACGTTTTGGACGTATCAAGCGGTCGCTTTGGTCACGTATCCAATAGGAGACAAGCTCTCCTACGGCATGCAGTTATGCTTCAAGGATGGAGACAAGCGCTCTAGCAACATTGCCAAATACGAGGGCTTGTTCGCCGGCCTCATGGTAGGAATCACCCTCGGCATCAAGCGCATCACGGTTCAGGGAGATTCCCTGCTCCTAGTCAACTTTTCGAACAAAATCAACCGTCCCAAGGACGAGCACATGGTGGCGTACCTGGAGGAGGTGCGAAAGCTGGAGAAGTATTTTCTAGGCATGGACCTGCTCCACATCCCTTGCGGAGACAACCACGAGGCATACGAAATCGCTAAGCACGTGTCTAGATGGGAGTCCCAGCAGCCGGGGGTCTTTGAGGAAAGGTTGTTCAAGCCCTCGGCCACCCCCTGGAAAGGAAACGGCCCACCCAGAGGAGCTCTCGCCCCCACCCTCGATAGGCACGCCTGACTGCGGGCTTCCCTCCGGAAGTAGGCTTGTCCTGGTAGCCACAACCCAAGAGTCGGTTTGGATCACCGAGCTCAAGAGCTATCTCCAGGATGACATCCTCCCGAATTGTGAGGACATGGCAGAATGTCTAGTCCGCTAGGTGAAGAAGTACTACATCATGGACGGGGACCTCTACTGCCACCGCCCCAACGGTGTTGCCCTCCGATGCATTTCCAGCGACAAGGGGTGCGGGCTGCTGACTAACATCCATGTGGGGGAATGCAGCCACCACGCCTCGGCATGTTGGAAAGTCAAGTTGCTATCCCTTGGTGGAAGATGGTTCTCATAAATTCAGTACTCACCAATATGGTACTGTATATGATTTCGTTCTTCCAATTGCCGAAAGGGGTCTTGAAGAACGTGGACTATTTGCGATCAAGATTCTTTTGGCAAGGGGATAGTGAAAAAAAGAAATATCGACTAGCCAGATGGAATGTGGTTTGCCGACCTAAAGAGTATGGTGGACTGGGCATACATGATTTGCAAGTCAAAAACACCACATTGTTGAGTAAATGGTTGTTTAAACTACTTACTGAAGATGGTGTCTGGCAAACCATGTTGTGGAGGAAGTATGTTGGCTCCAAAGCGGTGTCTCAGATGGTTTGGAAACCGGGAGATTCACATATTTGGGCGGGACTCATGGCTTCCAAAAAACACTTCTTTCATTTTGGTACTTTTAATATTAGGGATGGTTCACATATTCGTTTCTGGGAAGATAAATGGCTTGGACAATCTACTCTTCGGGAACAATGTCCAGCTCTTTACTCGATCGTTAGACAGAAAGGGGATACAATTTCCACGGTAATGGAAAATAATACTCCTAATGTGACTTTCAGAAGAAGTCTAATTGGCCCTAGACTACTATCATGGAACAATCTTTTAGTTCTATTAGCCACGTTACAACTGTCGGAGGGTGTGGACAAGTTCAAATGAAATTTACTAGAGAGTGGTAAATTTTCTGTGGATTCGATGTATAGAGCTTTGATTCAACCTGATATTCCAGTCGATAATAATAGTAAAATTTGGAAGATGAAAATACCCCTTAAAACAAAAATATTTGCATGGTATCTTCGTAAAGGGGTAATTCTCGCAAGAGACAATCTGGCTAAGAGGAATTGGCGCGGAAGTAGATAGTGTGTTTTTTGTCATCAGAACGAGACAATTCAACATCTATTCGTCCAATGCAAATTTGCTTTCTCTATATAGTCAATCATCCAAATGACCTCGGGTTTATCACCCCCCCCGATCGGTTGCCAATGTCTTTGGTAACTGGTTATATGGGATACATGATAAATATGGGACTATGTTTAGGGTGGGAGCGCTTGCCATTATTTGGTCGCTTTGGCTGTGTAGAAATGACAAGATTTTTAATAATATTGTGTCTTCTTCTTTGCGGGTCATCTATCGAGCTACGGCTATTCTCCGATCATGGACTACTCTCCAGCGTATGGACCTCCGCCACTTATTTGTGGAGGGGTGTACGCGATTGGAGGACACGGCTAGGGATATTTTGTCCCAACATGGATGGCAGCGTGATCTCCGTATAGATCAGCATTAGCTGGAGGCGCTTGTTCTTATTATGATTTGTTATTTTATTTTTTACCGTTGGACCTAAGGTGTGTGGTTGAACGGCTGTGTGCATCCTAGTTATGCAGAGGCCGGGTGTAAACATTGCTTTGAGTAATATATGTGCCCATTTCCAAAAAAACGCCTCAGCATGTACTCTCGTGGGGAAGGCCTTCCGCAACGGCTTCTACTAGCTCACCGCACTCACTGACGCCCTAGAGTTGGTGAAGTCATGCAAAGCATGCCAGTTCCACGCCAACCAAATACACCAGCCGACCCAGCAGCTACAGACCATCCTCCTCTCATGGCCCTTTGTGGTCTGGGGGCTGGACATCTTGGGTCCTTTCCCACGGGCACCTAGTGTGGCATCCCGCTAAAACCACTACTAGAAAATCGCTGTGTTTTTGTGCATTGCATCAGCATGACCGCATGCTCATGTCATCATGCCACATTGCATTTGAGCATCATCATCATCATGCATGGTTTTGTCTAAAACTATTTTCGAAAAGTCTAGTTTTTGTTTTCTAAATATCCCCCGTCTTGATTCAAATACAAACACCGGTCTTCCGGATTATTTTGCTTTGTCTACAAACGGTTTGCAAAAGCCTTGTTTTAATAAAATAAAATCTTGTATTATTTTTTAGGAGGCAGCCAGCCCGGCCCAAAAGCCCAGCCAGCCACCTCCAAATGAAATCTAGTCCTAACCCCAAACCCTAGTCCTAGCTACCCTAACCACAACCCCCTCCTCTCTCCTCCTGCCCCGCCGCCACACTCCCTCCTCTCATCTCGTTTCCCGCCCAGCTGCCAACTCCCATCACCTGGCCCCTCCTCCACCGATCCCAGCCCGCCACCTGCCCCCCGGGTCCCACCCTGCAGGAGAGACCCATCCCCAGGCGCCTTTCTCCCTGCCGGCAACCTCCACCTGCCGACAACCTCCCTCCCCCTGGCCCCACCTCGGTCCCACCCCGCCTGCCGACTCCCTCTCTCTCTCCCGCACGCGCCTTTCCTTCCCCTACCAACCCCGCTCGCCCACCTACCTCCCGTCACTCCCCATCGCGAGCCCCGCTTCGCTCAACCGTGCTCCCCGCCGCCCCGCGCCTCGCGCTCCTCTCCCCGCCGTCGTCTTCTGCCGAAGCCCCCCCGCCAGGGCTTCCCCGCGTCCGTCCTTCCTGGCCGCCCTAGCTTCTCCCCCTCTCCTCGTCGAGCTTCCGCCACTAGGGCGCCCGCCCTACGCCTCTACCTCGGCCGTGCCCCACTTCCTCCTCCGGCCGCGCCCACCGCCGCTCGGCGCCCTGGCCTCCCCCCAGGCTGCAGAGCTCGTCCCGCCACCATCGACCCCGCCGACAACCGGCACAGCGCCGCCTCCCGAGATCATCGCTGCCCCCTGTGCTTCTCCCTGCCGTCCTCGGTCGTCCTCGCCGCGGTCGCCCCCCCCGCAGCATCGCATGCGGCCTCGTCTGCATCCTCTGTGGCCCTTGCCGCGAGCGCCACCGGCCCGCTCCCCTCGTTCTCTCTTCTGGCCACCCAGCGCCGCCTTGAGCCCTGCCAATGCGGTCCCTCCTCCCCCTGATGCCCTTCTTCCGCCATGCTGCGAGCAAGCTCCCGTGTCCAGCCACCGTGAGCGCCGCCCTGGTTTTCCCCAAGCGCACATTCCTCTGCTTGTGTCGTGCTTGCAGCAGAACTTCTTCGCGTGCCCACCAAACTGTGCTGCCGCAGAGCCGAGGCGTCCTCGCCTCCCACACCACCAGTCGCCCGCGGTCTCGCCTCGAGCGCCAGGCGCCGTGCCTCCCTCGGCCGGTTGTCGTCGCCCCTGAAGCCCCTCGCCGGGACCGTGTCCCCACATAACAAGTGTTTTTACATCAGTTTCTGCCCTTGTGCGGTGTTGGCTAGGCCGTTGTGGGATTTCAAGAGCTTTTTCCATCATGTGTAACCGATGACCTCGACGGAACATGTTCTGCAGACAAGCGAGTCATCCCGAACCCTTGTTCCACCAAGTTCGTCGCTCTGATGGCTGCTTGACGTCAAGATCTACTTCCGGTGCCACCGAGATCTACCGAAGACTCGCAGCAATGCAAAACCTGAAGATCACAGTAACAGACGCCAAGTTTGCCAAGACCTCCTTCCCGGTATCCCAAGACACCGAGACCTTGGAAGCCAAGATCTTCGCAGCGAAACGACAAGGCCTTTGGGGTGGAACTGACAAGATCTACTGCACGGACGCCATGAACTTCACAGATCCGATGCCCGAGGATCCTAGACGCCAAGGTCGTCGACACGGAACGCCAAGTTCTTCATCCTGGACGCCATGACCGTGTACACGGACCCGAAGACCACCGGTACCCGATCCCTTCAAGTTCACCATCGACGGCAAGATCGACCACTTGGAACCCAAGTTCTCCATCTTGTATCTGAACCTCGTCATCCCCGTCGAACCCTGAGACCCAGACCCGAACTCCCGGAACCGAAGATCTTCCGAAACCAAAGGTGTGAACCTTTTCCCGAGCCCCTATTTTATAAATGCTATATATAAAACTTGTTGCATATTAATTGTTCATCTCACATGCATATCATGTGGTTTGGGGGCATTATGCTGATGCACCTCATAATTAAATATGGAGTGTTTATGCGGGATATCTTTGTCTTATTCCGGACTCCATTTAAATTTGTGTAGCGAACCGATGCCATGTTTTGTCCGGTTAAGCCAACATTTAATTTGCAGGGTAGATAAATAACTTGAACCATATAATTATTTGTCAGGACCCCGGTTCTGCTTAAACTTGCCTGATTGCACCGCATCTGCATCACATCATAATCATGCCGGATCTTCTGTCGTAGTATTAAATATTGCATCCGATGTTTTCTCTAGTGATTTGCTTCTTCGCGGATTAGGCCGATGAGTGGATGCGAGTATCGACAAGTTCTCCGAATATGATCCTTCGGCAGTGTTTTCCCAGGCGAGCATCTCTTCCCCTTCTACCTATTTTGCATTTATAGTCTTTATTTCCTCCTGTTGATCTATTGCTATCCGTGTCGCGATGCTTTAGTTTCCGTACACCAGTTATATCCCGTGCAGCCTCTATATTGCCTTGGACACCTCCTATTACCCGTGTTTGGTAGATAGCTGGCCTTGCGAGTCGTAGTTGCTTGCTCAGGTGCGATATCGTGTTGTCAAGTACCACAGTTGTTGGAATGCTGGCAGATGTTTATGGTGGAGATGATCATGTATTTAATTACAACTATTAAATTGTTGTGTTAACTAATGAAAGAGGCACCGGTGGACAATACATGCTATTTGGTTTTTCCTGTCCACTTGTGTCCCGTAGGCCCCGAGTACTTGATACCTGTTTCTTGACTATTCACACTATCCACATACGGGAGAGTCTATGAATCCCCCTTAGCCAGAGCTTGATTCATTTCTTATTTCTTGGGGCCACAAACTAGTTTGGGGCTTTATTACTATCCTGTACTTATGCCATGATTTACTGCTTTATTTATGATTGTGCGTGGAGCACCTGTACTGTTTAGGATTGTGACACGTTTTCACTGTATCGACAAGCCCAGTCACACTTTCGGGTTCCCAGTCGTTTATAGCCGTCCACACAAACCTTGGGTCCGTCTCGGAGTCGTCCAACTTCGTTGCGGGTAGCTTAATGGGGTGGCCCCCTGAAATATTTTATGAATCCTGTGATTGCTTTGTCGTGAAAGCCTCGTTGGGTTTTGATTTGGTTTTTCCGAGGTTGATCGTGTGTGTGTTGCTATTTGTGCACCCCTGCAGGGTAAATCTTTTTGAAAGACGTGTCCCCGGTTATGGACGACTTGGAGCACAGTATCTCGGTCATAGACAAGCATAACTAAAGTAGTGCTATAAACTTGACTTAATATATGACTAGTAATCAGATTCAACTATCACGGAATGGATATTAAAATGCCAACCACTGGTGGATCTGGGGTTGTTTTGTGACATGTTGTACCTGCCTAGTAAGTATTGCAACTCCAATGGAATGTGATAAAAGTGCCAACAATTGCTGGGTTTTGGGATTCCTCGGGACAATTATATCTGACTAGTAAATGTTCCAACTACAACGGAATGGTGATTAAAACTGCCCACTACTTATGCTATCAGGATGACTCATGCTATCTATATCTGACTAGTAAGTGCTTCAACTATAATCGAATAAATAAAACTGCCAATTGTGTGAGTTCCTCGATTTGACTTCCTCGTTTGGTCTCGAGGGGGAATACCAGGATGGGTATGTTTGGTGTTACTATCAGGTTGGATCTGGATAGGTCTTTCTTATCCCTCTCTAATAGCTGCTAGTTTATCGAGTCTCTATAGGTTGTTTAGTGCATGCTTCGTAGCCGCTTCAGCCCACCATACCTATGTAGGCGAGAGCCGCCAAATTCTAGCCTCGCCGTGTACTGGCCTCAGTACTGACGGTCCTCTTTTTCCTTTGACCTTTGTCGACACCCCTTTTGTTTTTAGCAGGATTGGGATCGATGTCGTTAGCAGGGTTACCCTTCCGGCTTGGCCTGGGCAGGGTTATGGATGCCATTGGTTATTCTTCAGGGCTCTTAGCCCCATTTGCATCTTGTCCGTACTCGGACGCTATAGCGATTTCAAGGTGATTTGGATCTTTGTACTGTATATCGGTATTCTTGACTCATGGAGTCGTGTTGTATATATATCTGTTCTGTGGGTCCCATCGAGGACTATTGTGTAATGGTATTACTTTGTTTTCCACCCGCACGAAAGTGCCTGGTGGGCGTTCTTGAATCGTTTCTATGCGGGATTGGTGGAAAAGGGCTAAAACTTGCATAGGGCCGATTTGAGGGTGTTACACCTTGGGATTACCGGTACCTCTATGTCTCCATTGAAAAATTCACCAAGTGGGTCGAGGTGGAACCGGTCAGAACCATCCTGGTACGGTCAGCGGTAAAGTTCATCCAAGGTCTGGTGTGCCGCTTTGATGAACCCAACCGCATCATCACCGACAACGGCATCTAGTTCAATAGTGGACTCTTCCAGTCCTACTGCGAGCACATCGGCAGCAAGATCTTGTATGCCTCGGTAGCCCACCCCCGCAGTAATGGAGAAGCGGAACGAGCAAATGCGGAGGTCCTGAAGGGGCACAAGACCAAGAGCATCCTCCGCAAGCTCAAAGAGTGCGGCCGAGGGTGGTTGAATGCTCTCCCAGGGGTGTTGTGGTCCATCCGCACCACTTCAACCAAACCAATGGGTGAGACCCATTTCTTCCTTGTTTACGACACTGAGGCTATCATCCTTGCAGAGCTCAAGCATGGATCTCCCTGGGTGCTCGCTTTCAACAAGACGATACAAGAGGAACTACGTGGTGACGACCTCACCCTCATCCAGGAAGCCCGTCACAAGGTCAAAATGCGGGCACGCATGTACCAGCAGGAACTACACCGGTACCACTGCCGCAACATGCGAACGCGCATCCTGGAGGTCTAGGACCTTGTCCTTCGCCGCATCCTCTCTCGCAAGGGTCTCCACAAGATCTCTCCAATGTGGGAAGGCCCTTTCCGGGTCGTGCACGTCACAAGGCCAGGCGCGGTGCGACTGGAGACAGAGGAAGGCATCCCGATCCCCAACGCCTGGAACATCCAACACCTTCACAAGTTCTACCTGTGAGCTCTGCTCATGGTGACAGCGATAAAAAATAACTCTCCCTTAGGATGGTGTGAAAATTCAAGAACGATGGCTCATTTTTAAGTTCTCACGATGACTTCCTGGTTTGCGTCTTTGTTTCTTTTGTGGTGTTTCTCACTTTCGTGCACCGTGTGAGCGGGGGATGGGCACGGTATCTACCGCCGTTGCCACCCTCGGTCAACACTAGGGCCTAAAGTTTCGAGCTCTGAACTTGCGGACTGGCTCCGGTGATAAGTCACCTCACCCACAGTTCCCGGTGCTTGATAATCCTCACACGGCGCGCAAAGGGAAAGCATACACCGTGCGGAACCTATGGTTGCCTCTTCGAGGGAATATATGTAGCACCCCGATAAAATCACTACTAGAAAATCGCGTGTTGTTTTTATTTTTTGTGCATCATCCTTACCACATGCTCATGTCATCATGCCACTTTGCATTCAAGCATTGTCGTGTCATCATGCATGGTTTGCTTAAAACTATTTTCTAAAACCCAATCTTTATTTCCTAAATATTTCCTGTCTTTATTTCAAATCAAAACCCGGTCTATTTCGGATCTTCTGTTTGTCTAAAAACTATTTAAAAACGCCTTTTAAAAATAAAATAAATAAAAATATTTTGACTGGGGAGGCAGCCACTGGTCAGGCCCGAGGCCCAACCAGCAGCCAGCCTACAACCCAGATAAAAAGAAAACCCTAACCCTAGCTCTAACCCTAATCCCATCCCTCACCACTAGACCCCGCCACCACTCCCCTGGGCAGCCCGCACGCGTGTAGCGCAACGCCAACACGCTCCTGGCCACCAACACGCTCCTGCACCGACCGGCGACCGATCCTCCTGCTCACACTCCCAAGTCCCACCTACCCCACATCGAACCAACCACCCTGCGCGTACGCCACCCCGCCCCATCTTTGCCCCTGGCCCCACCACTGCGCCCCGCACCCGCGTGCTCTGCCCGCTCCTCTCGATCCCCGCATCGCAACCCTCGCTTCGCCTTGTCCCTTTCGCCCTGTCCCACCACAACCTTCGCGTCGCGCGAGACCACGCAAGCCCTGGCCCCACCCTGCGACTCCCTCTCCTCATGATTCCCCAATCCCCGCCCCTCCTCGCTTTCCGTCCGCGTGCAACTGTCGCTGCCCGCGTGCCCTCTGTCCGCGCCGCCTCTCGCCTGCACGGCCGCGACGCCAGCCTCTCTCCGCCGCCAGCGAGGCTGGCCGCGAAGCTATCGCCATCGAGCCCGTCTCCCGGAGCCCCGCCGACCTTGCCCTGCCCTCGACCACCACCGTAGCCAGGGGACCTGACACCGCGCAGGCCCCGCCGCAGCGCGACCCTCCGTCGACCTCCGAGCAGCCCCTCCGCCAGAGCCGGCCCCGCTCCTCGTCAACGACCTCGCAGGCGGCCTCTCTGGCCAACATCGCCCCGCCTCCCCACCAAGCGGAGCCCACCGTCGCGGCCCTTCTCCGCCTCGGACCGGCCGTCGTCAACCCCATGTGGAGCCCTGCCTCTGCTCCATCCGCCGCCAAGTTTGTCGCCCCGTGCCGCTACCAGGCCCGCCGTCGGGAGCGAGGTTCCCTCCTCGTCGTCGCCCTCATCTCCTAGGTCCGCCCCGCTCGCCTCGTCCTCCCGCGGTCGACCCCGAGCCCGCCGTTCTGCGTGCCTCGCCAAACCCCGCTTCTGGCCGACACCGTCGTCCTCGTTGCCCTCTGCTCGGCTGCGACCCCGAGCATGCCATCCACCGCGGCCGCGTCCTCCTTTCCGAGAAAGAGCTGCAGGCGCCGCTCAATCTCGTGGCCAAGTGCCCCTTTGGCGCATGGACTTTTTCGTCTCTGTTTGCAAAGCGATTTTGGCAGTGGTGTTGTTGCCAATTCGATGTTGTGTGCACCCGCGTGGTTGTGTCCTCGCTAAGGTAGCTCAAGTGCTTCCTCATGCAAGGTTTCCGTCGACAAGAACATCAGCATGGTCTAGTACACCAACAAGATGTACCTCACAGAACGCCAAGACCTTAAACCCCGAAGACCTGAACCCGAAGATCGTCGCCCCGGATCGACAAGGACTTCTGCATGGGACGACAAGTACTTCGTCATGGATCCGATTGAAGCAACCCCGAAGACCGAACCTAGGAACGCCAAGCTCTCCTTCCCGTTTTTGAAGACCCCTAGATCCCGGAGTTCGAGACCAAACCTGAACACCCTCCGGAGCCAAGATCGTCAAACCCTAAGGTGATCCCCTACCCGAGACCCCTATTTTTATAACATGATATTAAATTTTTGCATATTAAATTGTTCATACTTGCATGCATATTGTGGGTGTTTGGTGCTATTTCGATGATTCATCTAAATTAATTATGGAGTCTATATGTGGGCTATTCTAGTCTTATAATGGCCCCCATTTAGATTTGTGTAGCGAACCGATGCCGTGTTTTGCCTTGTTAAGACAACATTTAATTTGCGGGGTAGATAAATAACTCGAACCTATTAATTAATTGTCGGGACCCCGGTTCCGCTTAATACTGCCTAATTGCACCGCATCTACATCATATCATAATCATGCCGGATATTCTACCGTAGTATTAAATAGTGCATCCGGTGTTTGTTTTAGTGCTTTGCTTCTTCATGGATTAGGCCATTGAGTGGATGCGAGTATCGACAAGTTCTCCGGATATGAACCTTTGGCAGTGTTTCCCAGGCGAGCATTCTCCCTCTTTCTATCTATTTTGTATTTATAGTCTTTATTTCCTTATGTTGATCTATTGCTATCCGTGTCGCGATGCTTTAGTGTTCCGTACCAGATATATTCCGTGGAGCCTTTATATTGCCTTCGACACATCCTATAACCTGTTGTTTGGTAGATAGATGGTCTTGCGAGTCGTAGTCGCTTGCTCAGGTGCGATCCCGTGTCGTGAAGTACCACACAGTTGTTGGAATGTTGTAATATGCTTTACGGTGGAGAGGATCATGACTTTAAATACAACTATTAAATTGCTGGGATAACTAATGAAAGAGGCACCGGTGGGCAATATATGCTATTTGGTTTGCATGTCCACTTGTGTCCCATAGGCCCCGAGTACTTGATACCTGTTCCTTGACTATTCACACTATCCACATCCGGGAGAGTCTATGAATCCCCCTTAGCCAGATCTTGATTCATTTCTTATTTCTTGGGGCCACAAACTAGTTTGGGGCTTTATTACTATCATGTACTTATGCCATGTTTTACTGCTTTATTTACGATTGTGCGTGGAGCACCTGTACTATTTAGGATTGCGGAGTGTTTTCACGGTATCGACAAGCCCAGTCACACTTTCGGGTTCCCAGTCGTTTATAGCCGTCCACACAAACCTTGGGTCCGTCTCGGAGTCGTCCAACTTCGTTGCGGGTAGCTTAATGGGGTGGCCCCCTGAAATATTTTATGAATCCTGTGATTGCTTTGTCGTGAAAGCCTCGTTGGGTTTTGAGTTGGTTTTTCCGAAGTTGATCGTGTGTGTGTTGCTATTTGTGCACCCCTGCAGGGTAAATCTTTCTGAAAGCCGTGTCCACGGTTATGGACGACTTGGAGCACAGTATCTCTATCATAGACAAGCATAACTAAAGTAGTGCTATAAACTTGACTTAATATATGACTAGTAATCAGATTCAACTTTCACGGAAAGGATATTAAAATGCCAACAACTGGTGGATCTGGGGTTGTTTTGTGACATGCTGTACCTGCCTAGTAAGTATTGCAACTCCAATGGAATGTGATAAAAGTGCCAACAATTGCTGGGTTTTGGGATTCCTCAGGACAATTATATCTGACTAGTAAATGTTCCAATTACAACGGAATTGTGATTAAAACTGCCCACTACTTATGCTATCAGGATGACTCATGCTATCTATATCTGACTAGTAAGTGCTTCAACTATAATCGAATGAATAAAACTGCCAACTGTGTGAGTTCCTCGGTTTGACTTCCTCGTTTGGTCTCGAGGGGGAATACTAGGATGGGTATGTTTGGTGTTACTATCAGGTTGGATCTGGATAGGTCTTTCTTATCCCTCTCTAATAGCCGCCAGTTTATCGAGTCTCTATAGGTTGTTTAGTGCAAGCTTCGCTGTCGCTTCAGTCCACCATACCTATGTAGGCAAGAGACGCCGAATTCTAGCCTCGCCGTGTACTGGCCTCAGTACTAACGCTCCTCTTTTTCCTTTGCCCTTTGTCGACACCCCCTTTTGTTTTAGCAGGTTGGCAATCGATGTTGTTAGCAGGGTTACCCTTCCGGCTTGGCCTGGGCAGCGTTATGGACGCCATTGGTTATTCTTCAGGGCTCTTAGCCCCATTTGCATCTTGTCCGTACTCGGACGCTGTATCATTTTCAAGGTGATTTGGATCTTTGTAGTGTATATCTGTATCCTTGACTCTTGGAGTCGTGCTGTATATATATCTGTTCTGTGGGTCCCATTGAGGATTGTTGTATAATGGTATTACTTCGTTTTTCACCCGCACGAAAGTGCCTGGTGGGCGTCCTTGAATCGTTTCTATGCGGGTTTGGCGGAAAGGGATAAAAATTGCATAGGGCCGATTCGGGGGTGTTATAGAGTGGTATCAGAGCTCAGCAGTTGCGATACCCCACTGGTCCAGCCTGTAGGATAACCTAGCTAACAGCCGATGTAGAGTGTCAAAACTATTTTCGAAAATCAGTTGGATAGATCTGATTAGGTCTGCTTTTACTCCTTACCCCTATGCTATTCTCCTCTTACCTATGCGTGTTTTGAATCTGCTCTCTTTTCTTTTCTTCGAGTCCAGGATTTCTCGTGGTTGGGTTTTGTCATACCTTCAGGGTTTCGCTTCCTTCTTGTAACGGTGTTGCTACATCTGGTCTTCATCTCTGAGGAATTTTCCTCTGGTACCTCTCAAGTGACCCAACGGTCACTAACATTTTCTTTGTATCTTACGGTGGTTTTCAAAGCGACAACGTCATCTACTCCAGATCCGATGAAGAGCTTGCACCAATCCTTTGTTTCAAACATCGCTTGTCAAGATCTTCAGGCTTAATTCCGAGAGTTGGTTGCATGATTCTTTTGTTCATGTATAGAGTAATGCTTCGAGTGCGGGATGGAGTAGCTACCATACCACTACTCTTATCATTCGCTTTTGTATGTTGAATGATGGACCAATGCAATTTTACTCCTTACATGGAAGGTAGAGGTGGCCCTACCTTTTGAGACCGCTACCTTCGCCTTTTGTTTCTCCGGAGTGTTCTCTCGGCGAACGCAAGCAACGATCTCTTGTTGGTGGTGTCGATTTCAAGATGGAGCAAGAATATTTGTTAGTGGTGTCGCGAGGATCTACACAAAGCGAGAAGATTCATGTCATCAGCCTTTTTCCCCGGACCATGAGGCGGATCTCGAGGGCGAGATCCATTGTTAGTGGTGTCGAATTGTAGCACCCCGATAAAATCACTACTAGAAAATCGCGTGTTGTTTTTATTTTTTGTGCATCATCGTGACCACATGCTCATGTCATCATGCGACTTTGCATTCGAGCATCGTCGTGTCATCATGCATGGTTTGCTTAAAACTATTTTCTAAAAGCCAATCTTTATTTTCTAAATATTTCCTGTCTTTATTTCAAATCAAAACCCAGTCTATTTCGGATCTTCTGTTTGTCTAAAAACTATTTAAAACGCCTTTTAAAAATAAAATAAAAAAATTTATTTTGACTGGGGAGGCAGCCACTGGTCAAGCCCGAGGCCCAACCAGCAGCCAGCCTATAACCCAGATAAAAAGAAAACCCTAACCCTAGCTCCTACCCTAATCCCATCCCTCACTACTAGACCCCGCCGCCACTCCCCTGGGCAGCCCGCGCGCGTGCAGCGCAACGCCAACACGCTCCCGGCCGCCAACAGGCTCCTGCACCGACCGGCGACCAATCCTCCTGCTCACACTCCCAAGTCCCACCTACCCCACATCAAACCAACCACCCTGCTCGTACGCCACCCCGCCCCGTCTTCGCCCCTGGCCCCACCACTGCGCCCCGCACCCACGTGCTCTGCCCGCTCCTCTCGATCCCCGCATCGCAACCCTCGCTTCGCCTTGTCGCTTTCGCCCTGGCCCACCACAACCTCCGCGTCGCGAGAGACCACGCAAGCCCCGGCCCCACCCTACGACTCCCTCTCCTCGCGATTCCCCAATCTTCGCCCTCCTCGCTTTCCGTCCGCGCGCAACTGCCGCTGCCCGCGTGCCCTCTGTCCGCGCCGCCTCTCGCCTACACGGCCGCGACGCCAGACTCTTTCCGCCGCCAGCGAGGCTGGCCGCGAAGCTATCGCCACCGAGCCCGTCTCCTGGAGCCCCGCCGACCTTGCCCTTCCCTCGACCACCGCCGTAGCCGTGGGACCCGACACCGCGTAGGCCCCGCCACAGCGCGACCCTCCGTCGACCTCCGAGCAGCCCCTCCACCGGAGCCGGCCCCGCTCCTCGTCAACGACCTCGCAGGCGGCCTCTCTGGCCAACATCGCCCCGCCTCCCCACCAAGCGGAGACCACCGTCACGGCCCTTCTCCGCCTCGGACCGGCCGTCGTCGACCCCATGTGGAGCCTTGCCTCTGCTCCATCCGCCCCGAAGTTTGTTGCCCCGTGCCGCTACCACGCCCGCCATCGGGAGCGAGGTGCCCTCCTCGCCGTCGTCCTCATCTCCTGGCTCCGCCCCGCTCGCCTCGTCCTCCCGCGGTCGACCCCGATCCCGCCTTTCTACGCGCCTCGCCAAGCCCCGCTTCTGGCCGACACCGTCGTCCTCGTTGCCCTCTACTCGGCTGCGACCCCGAGCATGCCATCCACCACAGCCGTGTCCTCCTTTTTGAGAAAGAGCTGCAGGCGCCGCTCAATATCGTGGCCAAGAGCCCCTCTAGCGCAAGGACTTTTTCGTCTGTGTTTGTAAAGGGATTTTGGCAGTGGTGTTGTTGCCAATTCGATGTTGTGTGCACCCGCGTGGTTGTGTCCTTGCTAAGGTCGCTCGAGTGCTTCCTCATGCAAGGCTTCCGTCGACAAGAACATCAGCATGGTCTAGTACACCAACAAGATCTACCTCACAGAACGCCAAGACCTTAAACCCCGAAGACCCGAACCCGAAGATCGTCGCCCCGGATCGATAAGGACTTCTGCATGGGACAACAAGTACTTCGTCATGGATCCGATTGAAGCAACCCCGAAGACCGAACCCAGGAACGCCAAGCTCTCCTTCCCGTTTTTGAGGACCCCTAGATCCCGGAGTCCGAGACCGAGCCTGAACACCCTCCGGAGCCAAGATCCTCGAACCCTAATGTGATCCCCTACCCGAGACCCCTATTTTTATAACATGATATTAAATTGTTGCATATTAAATTGTTCATACTTGCATGCATATTGTGGGTGCTTGGTGCTATTTCGATGATTCATCTAAATTAAATATGGAGTCTATATGCAGGCTATTCTAGTCTTATAATGACCCCCATTTAGATTTGTGTAGCGAACCGATGTCGTGTTTTGCCTTGTTAAGACAACATTTAATTTGCAGGGTAGATAAATAACTCGAACCTATTAATTAATTATCGGGACCCCGGTTCCGCTTAATACTGCCTAATTGCACCGCATCTACATCATATCATAATCATGCCGGATCTTCTACCGTAGTATTAAATAGTGCATCCGATGTTTCTTTTAGTGCTTTGCTTCTTCAGGGATTAGGCCGTTGAGTGGATGCGAGTATCGACAAGTTCTCCAGATATGAACCTTCGTCAGTGTTTCCCAGGCGAGCATTCTCCCTCTTTCTACCTATTTTGTATTTATAGTTTTTATTTCCTCCTGTTGATCTATTGCTATCCGTGTCGCGATGCTTTAGTGTTCCGTACCAGATATATTCCGTGCAGCCTTTATATTTCCTTGGACACATCCTATAACCTGTTGTTTGGTAGATAGTTGGTCTTGCGAGTCGTAGTCGCTTGCTCAGGTGCGATCCCGTGTCGTGAAGTACCACACAGTTGTTGGAATGTTGTCATATGATTTACGGTGGAGAGGATCATGACGTTAAATACAACTATTAAATTGCTGGGATAACTAATGAAAGAGGCACCGGTCGGCAATATATGCTATTTGGTTTTCATGTCCACTTGTGTCCCGTAGGCCCCGAGTACTTGATACCTGTTCCTTGACTATTCGCACTATCCACATCCGGGAGAGTCTATGAATCCCCCTTAGCCACATCTTGATTCATTTCTTATTTCTTAGGGCCACAAACTAGTTTGGGGCCTTATTACTATCATGTACTTATGCCATGTTTTTCTGCTTTATTTACGATTATGCGTGGAGCACCTGTACTGTTTAGGATTGCAGAGTGTTTTCGCGGTATCGACAAGCCCAGTCACACATTCAGGTTCCCAGTCGTTTACAGCCATTGGCGCAAACCTTGGGTCCGTCTCGGAGCCGGCCAACTTCGTTGCGGGTAGCTTAATGGGGTGGCCCCCTGAAATATTTTATGAATCCTGTGATTGCTTTGTCGTGAAAGCCTCATTGGGTTTTGAGTTGGTTTTTCCGAGGTTGATCGTGTGTGTGTTGCTATTTGTGCACCCCTGCAGGGTAAATCTTTCTGAAAGCCGTGTCCATGGTTATGGACAACTTGGAGCACAGTATCTCAATCATAGATAAGCATAACTAAAGTAGTGCTATAAACTTGACTTAATATATGACTAGTAATCAGATTCAACTATCACAGAATGGATATTAAAATGCCAACAACTGGTGGATCTGGGGTTGTTTTGTGACATGCTGTACCTGCCTAGTAAGTATTGCAACTCCAATGGAATGTGATAAAAGTGCCAACAATTGCTGGGTTTTGGGATTCCTCAGGACAATTATATCTGACTAGTAAATGTTCCAATTACAACGGAATTGTGATTAAAACTGCCCACTACTTATGCTATCAGGATGACTCATGCTATCTATATCTGACTAGTAAGTGCTTCAACTATAATCGAATGAATAAAACTGCCGACTGTGTGAGTTCCTCAGTTTGACTTCATCGTTTGGTCTCGAGGGGGAATACTAGGATGGGTATGTTTGGTGTTACTATCAGGTTGGATCCGGATAGGTATTTCTTATCCCTCTCTAATAGCCGCCAGTTTATCGAGTCTCTATAGGTTGTTTAGTGCAAGCTTCGCTGCCACTTCAGTCCACCATACCTATGTAGGCAAGAGCCGCCGAATTCTAGCCTCGCCGTGGACTGGCCTCAGTACTGACGCTCCTCTTTTTCCTTTGCCCTTTGTCGGCACCCCCTTTTGTTTTAGCAGGTTTGCGATCGACGTCGTTAGAAGGGTTACCCTTCCGGCTTGGCATGGGCAGGGTTATGGACGCCATTGGTTATTCTTTAGGGCTCTTAGCCCCATTTGCATCTTGTCCATACTCGGACGCTGTATCGTTTTCAAGTTGATTTGGATCTTTGTAGTGTATATCTGTATTCTTGACTCTTGGAGTCGTGTTGTATATATATATATCTGTTCTGTGGGTCCCATCGAGGACTGTTGTGTAATGGTATTACTTCGTTTTTCACCTGCACGAAAGTGCCTGGTGGGCGTCCTTGAATCGTTTCTATGCGGGTTTGGCGGAAAGGGCTAAAACTTGCATAGAGCCGATTCGAGGGTGTTACAATATACATGGAAAGTACGCACCCTACGGTCGCCTCTTAGAGGGACTTACGGGGCGGAACTGAACGCACAGAGCCTATGGCCTCCTCCTTGAGGGACCTACGGGATAGGTACAAGCCCCGCGACCTCCCTGGCAGGGGACAAGCAGGGCGACCCATGAGACTACCCCTCAAGCAGTGTGCGGAACATATGGTTGCCTCTTCGAGGGACTATACAAGGAAAGTACGTGCCCTACGGTCACCTCTTCGAGGGACTTACGGGGCGGAACTGAACGTACAGAGCCTACGGCCTCCTACATGCTTGAGGGGACCTACGGGATAGGTACAAGCCCCACGACCTGCCTGGAAGGGGACAAGTGGGGCGACCCTTGAGACAATCCCTCAAGGAGAATGTAGAACCTACGGTCACGTCTACAAAGGACTTCATGGGGTAAGTATGGGTCCTATGGTCACCTCCTCATGGGACTTACGGGATGGAATCCAACGTGTAGAACCCACGACAGACTCCTCGAGGGGCCAATAGGAGAGACACAAGCCATGAGATCCTCTCGCGAGGGGGGAAGCGAGGCGCCTCAAAGGAAAACCCCTCAAGAGGCCCCTACAGGATGCAAAGCGCCCAGTCCACCTCCACGAGGAATCAAAGAGCTGGCATGCCACCCCTCCGGAGGCCGGAAAATCGACAAACACACAGTTAAGGCCCCATAGTGGGAGGAATACCCTTGCAAGTCTTAACAAAGAAATGTCAAGTCTCGAAGCTCTTCACGAACATTACAAAGACAGGAATTAAGCTACCCTAGTAGTGTTGCTGGGGCTCGCCTTGCCAATAGCTTCTTCTTCCTCCTCGATGATAGAGTCATCCGAGCCACCGGCTTTGGTCTTCGCTCCATCGCCCACTTGGCACAGAAACACCTGGATCAGTAGGTCTACGAGCGGCACGACGTACGCCTAGAGAGCTGGCACGGACGGTGACCGTTGTATGGCTCGGGAGTAGTGGAGGTCGGGCGACAACTGTAGACGGTTGGTGAAGAGGGACCTCCCTACCGCGGACAACATCTCCTTGCACTCCGAGGATATGAAGGTGTCCAGGCCCTGCGCCGCCGCGCCTAAGGGGCCTAGGACCTTGCGCACAAGCTCTAGGGACACCTCGACCTCGCGACCGACACAAAGCTTCGGCACGGAGAAACCTTTAACCACCAAGAGCGGGAGGATCGCAACACCCTATTCAGTAAGAGAGGAGAAGGACTTACGATGGGCCTCTAGCGCCTCACGAGCCCCTTGCTCCCACTCCTCGCAGGCACGGGAAGCGGCAACGGTAGCCTCCTTCAAAGCCCTGACTTTGCCCCGAAGGCCCTCGCCCTCCCGAAGCTTTTCCTTCACCTCGAGAATGTAGAGGAGCCTTGATCTCTCCTCCAGCTCTCGGATAAGGGAACCCCGGACCTCCGACAGCTTGACGTCGGCCTCTCGGTCCTGAACCTCAAGCTCTCTCTGTCGCTTGACCACTGTCGCCTCCTGAGTGGAGACTTCCCTCTCACGAGAAGATAAGGCATTCACGAGAATGTAATCTTCGCCGCCTTCTCCGAGCCATCTCGGAGCACACCCTCCGCATCAAGGCGGATCTTCTTCCACTCTGACTCCACCGCCTGGCGAGCTCTAGTGAGTCGCTCTTGGTCCAGGACCAGCTGCCGGTCCTCATGGACCGTGGTAGTCAGGAACTGGTCCAACTCGGTGCACAAGCTAGATACGAGCTTACCCAGGAGCTCAACTCGAGGGGAGTACTCTGGCTCCGCCACCACCAGCTCCCGATACTCGCTCCGCCTCTCGCTAGGAGGATCCCCCTCAGGACAGGACGACTAGCGCATAGGCAATAAGGGAGTCGGCCAGGGGGATGCGTGACCTCCTAGATGTTGGACTTGGTCTTGCCTGGGGCTGCGTGAGCACTGGTTGGGGACATGCCCTGGGGAGACGAGAGCCACGCTCCCTGGCAGCACCAATGTGGTGGTCTTGTCCGCCACCAACGCAGCATCCGCGACCCTATCATCAATAGGGGAAGCGACCTCAAAAGGAGAGCCATGTGGGCGACTTTCGACCGCCTCGGTCACTTCCACAACCGGGGGCATTGGAGACGAGGGGGTGGAGATCACGCACGGCGGAGAGGCCACCGCCCTCTCCTCGGTCAAAGTCGGTGCTGCCTAAACCTCTCCACGCTGGTCCAAGGGATGCACCACCGATCTAGCCCTCTTGACCGAGCTTCTCTTCACCTATGGCTGCTTTCGAGGTCGGCCTTCGCTGTAAGGGTCCTCCACGTGAGATGAAGTGCAAGGATTTGAAAGGGAAAGAGGACCACCCGATGGCTTACCTGGTGGAACCCCCTGCCAGGGTCTGCACACCCTAGCTCCCCCGTGTCACGCCAGGAGGAACGAAAGGCCTTGCAGAGCAAGATCCGCCGCTCCCCGACGTGACCTCCTCAGGAGGGGAACCCTCCTCCCAGGCTCGTTTCTTCCTCGGCACCACCGGGAGGTCCGCCCCACTAGTTGAACCTCCTACGCTCATCGACCCTTGTGGAGGCCTTAGGGGGGCACAGGTGAGGCCGCGACGGAGGAGCCCCATCCAAAGGGTTCGGGCGCTTTGCTATGTGGCCGGGAGGAAGGATGCCCCACTTGTCGAACTGAGTGAGTGAGGCTCGGATCTCCGCCTGTCGAGGATCAAGGTAAAGGGGCATGACCTTCTCAGGGAGCTTGGAGGCGGTGGAGGTGTGTAGGATCTTGCAGACAAACCCTGCTATGATCGGGTCGTCGGTAATTCCGTATCCCAGGGACAGGTGATCTTGCACGGCGAAGTCCCACAGATATCTGATGTGCTTCTGCAGAGGAGCAGTCCCGAGGCGGGGGAACTCCATGGCAACCAGAGGACATGTCAGGCCAGAAGAGTTGAGCAACTCGATATGGGCAACCAGGGCATCGACCTTGTCCCCCTCTAGGTTTGTCGCGGACCATCAATCGCTGACCTTCTTGGCTAGTGCGGAGGGAGCCAGGAGGCGGGGCTATCCTCCCGCACATTCACCAGGAGCCAACGCTTCCAGAAGTCCTCCACGCGCTTCGACCAACCCATTTGGGGCCCGAACGGTCCTTCCATCACGAAGGAGGCGTAGCCGACGATGCTGGAGGTCAAGGTGATGCGGAGAGCATATATCTAGCGCAGTAGCGCCACCGAAGGCTTCACCCCCATGAGCATCTTGCACCAGAAGGCGAAGATGGCAAGGGTGGTAACGGAGTTGGGATGCAGGTGGAGGACGCAGATTTGGTAGTGCTCCAGAACCGCCATGAAAATGGGGGAGAACGGCGGAATCACCCCCGCGATGATGGTATGGTAGAAGAACGGGCGCACGGGGTCGCGGAGGCTCGCCGGATCCACCGACCCGGGCCACACCCGTGTCACCCCCACTCATTCCCATTGGAGGCAAGCTGTGAGCAGTATCAGTTGAGTCTAGCGTCCGTTCGGATCGTGGAGGGCATCAGCACCTCTCTCGTCTCCTCCTCCTCATCACCTGAGGAGGGGCCAGCCGGTGGCGGCTTCCTCTTCACCGCTGACAGAGCTCCCCGACAAGACATGGTGCACGACGAGCGTTGGTGGTTGTCTGGGGGAGAAGAGGCGCAAGGAAGCAGGCAGAGAAGAGCATAGATGTAACATCCCTGGATTTTATGTAAAAGAAAACTTAAGTTAAGTTGATTTAATTGTTTGGTGTTGATGAAAAGAAAATATTGAGGATTTGTTTAAAAAAAATCCTAAATCGCATTGCAAAGAGTGGATTAACATGACTATCCGAATGGCCGGGAAATTCTTATACAGATCTAAGAAAGTATTGTCCTATATTTTATTCGTGTTCATTTTGATTTTTGAAATACTTGGATATTTTTCAAACACTTGTTTCATTTCATAAGAGAGGAAATAATATGAAATTTCGAAATATAAAAAACGCGTTGGGAGATAATTCTAATTGGTGTTGTTTGGATTTCTATTTACATTCTAGGATTTTTGTAAACAATTTTCAATTAAAAAAAATCAACCGAGAGAAGATAAAATGACTTCTTCATAATACCGGATCAGATTTTTCTTATATAATATTCGTGTGCGGTTTCAAATTATATACATTTTTGGTAATATAAAACACTAAATCCATTATTTTAAATAGTCAAAAGAAGAAACTCTTTCCTGTGTTTACGCATCTAGATAGCTAGAACGGAGCTGGCAAAATCGACTTGAGCAAAGCGCACGTCTTCGATCTGAAGAAATTTTGACAAACTCAGTGAGCTAGCTAGTACAGATATATATTTATGAAAAAAAATGATAGGAAAAAGGAGCGACACATGCCAAACTTTGCATGCACCACGACGGCTCAATCAGAGCATGCACAACCCGCCTCTCTATCTCCCCGTTTTTCTTTCCCGTGGCGGACAACGGCGGCTACAGGTCATCTTCCCCATATCGACACGAGTCCAGGAAGAACACGAGTTCGTTCCAGCCAGAAATATCCCGGCAATCGATCAACTTCCAAGGTTGTACACAGCTAAACAGATCTCGTCGGAATTTCACAACCGCCGAGTTCGAAGTTGAAATACCAGGACCCGTCGCCCCTACTTTGCTCTCCAATCTTTCGTCCGCATCTTCTCACCGTGTTTTCCCATCCGCAGGAGCCCCATATCGGTGGACGTCCACGCCGGAGTTTCGCCGGAACTGTCGCTCGGGATCGATCTGTGTCGCCGTCTGAAGCAGCTTGCGAGCTAGCCGAGGATACCATCAAGATTGCCGAGACGAGGGGGACCGTAGATGCCTTCTCCGTACCCATACGAGCACCGGAACACCGCGGCCGTCAACTTCGAAACAGCGCGTTGGTCGCCGTCGTTCTACTGCATCGGTGAGAATCGAGAGCTCTGTTTAATTTTTATTGTCGGAATAGGTTCTAGCCTACGATGCGCTATCAGTTCAGCGTTACCAACTTTGAAACTCAGTATCTTTTAATCCTGAGATTCGGACTAGATCGTTTTGATCTCACAACCGCACCATGTCAGCCTAGCCTGGCCACTGTTTTTTTCTCACACCCGTATCCTAATACTCTAGGATCATCGACTTAAGGAAAAAAACAAGAAGCCTACCAGAATTGTTTGGGCAACCACCGCCAAAATGACGAGCTGCGTTAGGATTTGCCGAGGACACCATGAAGCTCGCCACATTGAGGCGAAGCCGAAGCCTCCTACCGAGACCAACGTGCGTTAGGATTTGCCGAGGACGCCATGAAGCTCGCCACATTGAGGCGTAGCCGCAGCCGACTACCGAGACCAACGTCCTTCCCGTGTCCGTGTCGGTGTCTACTAAGAGCATCTCCACTCGGGGTCCTCAAAGCCCACCAAAGGCCTATGAGGGCTGCCGGCGCTAAAAAAACGCGCCTAGCCGTGACTCTCATTTCAGAATTTCTGTCGGCGCGGTCCAATTATTTAGCCGGCGGCCCTAGGCGAAACCCATTGTATAGGGAGGCAAGCGGGGGAGCCGGCGCGTCGAGAAAACGTTGCGGGTCAGCCTTGTCGGTGACAAACGGCCAGAAATCCTGTCATATACCCTTTCGACCGCCCGACCCCCTGGTGGACGCCACGACCACCCCTACCTCGTCATCGGGAACCCGCCTCCGGTAGCACTCCCCACCGCCAAATAAACCCCTCCACAGCTCCAAACACCCACACCGCCTCTTCCTCCGCCATCCATATGTCCAACCGCCGGCCGGCGAACCTCTGCTCCCACCCGACTTCCTCCCCGCACACAAGGTGTTCGACCATTTTGCCAAGGCGATGGACTCGGATGACGAGGAGGTCATGGCCGCTCTGATGGATGAGGAGGTCGCTGCGATCAATGCAGCGGCGGCCGGGGACGACGAGCACCTGTCTATCCTCCTTGCCCTCATGTCCATGATCATCGAGGAGGACAAGTCGGTCCGCGGCGGCTCTGCGCCTGGTCCCGCAAGAGCAAGCCGAGGCAGAGGATGGAAGGGTACTGCATGTTGTATGCAGACTATTTCGCCGATGATCCAGTGCACGGCGATGTCACATTCCGCCGCCGTTTCAGAATGAGCAGGAAGCTCTTCCTCAAGATCGCCGAGAAGCTGAGGTTGTTCGATGACTACTTCAAGCTGAAGAGGGACGCCGTCGGTACGCTTGGCTTCTCCACTATCCAGAAATGCACAGTTCCCCTTCAGATGCTAGCCTATGGAATGCCTGGAGACACACAGGAAGACTACATGCGCATGGCCGAGTCCACTGCCATTGATTGCATGTATAGGTTTTGCAGAGCAATTGTGGCGGTGTTTGGCGACACATGTCTGCACACACCCAATGAAGGCGACACTGCTCGTCTGTTGGCACAAAATGCAGATAGAGGGTTCCCTGGGATGCTTGGAAGCATCAACTGTATGCACTTGGCATGAAAGAATTGTCCATTTGCAAACCAGGGCATGTACAAAGGCCATAAAGGAACGTGCAGTGTGGTTCTTGAAGCAGTGGCTGATAAGGATCTCTGGATTTGGCATGCTTTCTTCGGGATGGCAGGATCTCACAATGACATCAATGTGCTCCAGTGCTCGGATGTGTTTGCCAAGTTTGTTTCAGGCAATTCTCCTCCTGTGGCTTATGAGATCAATGGCCATCAACATGACAAGGCCTACTATCTGGCTGATGGCATCTATCCAAAGTGGTCAATATTTATCAAGACCGTTTTAAATGTAGTGCCTGGAGGGAAGAAAGCTTGGTTTGCTCAGTGCCAGGAGGCTTGTAGGAAAGATGTGGAAAGGGCATTTGGTGTGCTACAAGATCGATTTGCCATTATATGGTACCCTGCGCTTACATGGTCCAAGGATCAGATGTGGAAGGTCATAACTGCTTGTATCATCTTGCATAACATGATCATTAAGAGCGAGTGGGAGAACCCAGTGTTCGACACTCAACCATACTATTGACAGGGTCCTCTTGCAGATGTTGATCATCAGGTGCCTATTGCCTTTGCCTCTTTTCTGGCCAAGCGTCAAGAACTTCGAGACTCCAACACTCATCACCAGCTGCAAAATGATGTGATAGAGCATTTGTGGAACCTAAAAGCAGCTCTCTAGTTTGTTGGCCATTATGATTCAAACTTGTTTAATTTGTGTGGTGTGTTAAACATAATTTATTTGTGTACTATGTTGAACTTGTTGAATAATTGTGTTGAATTTTATTGAATTTGTGTTCCAATTTGATTGACTGCTTGTGTTGAAATAATTCAGAAAATAAAAAAATATCCGGTTTAAGGTGCACGGCTGGGCGCCGGCCGGCCCCATTTCTGATTTCGCGCCGGCGTCCCCATACGGCCCAAAAAATGGCCGCGTCGGAACCCGTACGGGGATCACGGGTGGAGATGCTCTAAGATGCTTGTAATAAGTCGCCTACGTTCCGACTGTTTGATCTCACACAAATGCCTAGAGATTAGATCACAGACTCAATCGGAATCAGCCTATCATGTTTTGCTATTTATCTATTTTCCACAATCCTCGTGCTAGGTAGAAAAAAAACGCACATCATCAGTTCGGATGCAATATAGTAGGTCCTGACCCAACTTATAAATTCAATATCTTTTGATTTGTTGTTTCAAATCAGATGATTTTTGTTGCGCTAGATTCGTAATTAAATTTCCAATGTGGTGACACTAATATTCCGAATTATCAATTTTTCGAATCTGTTATTTAAATTTTGATTTTAAACCTTGTTTTGGCCATATCTTTAGATCTATAACCTTACTTAAGTCAAATCATTTTGCGTTGGATTTGTAACTGAAGTATCCATCTGATAGTAATCTCGAACCTCAAAAATATACATGTTTAGATCTCTTCACTCGTAATATGAATCTAACCTTTATTTGACCATAATATGAAATCTACAATTTTTTTCAAACTAATCCTTTGCAAATTGGCCATAATCACACACATAGAACAATATGAATATGCAATTATGTATATTAAATAAATAATGTGAATCTTGTTCACATGCTGTATGTTTTGGTACTTGTTTACGTACCACATTTTGTTTGACTCTTTATTTGCGATAGATGCTTATTTGTGTAATATTTGTATACGCGGATAAATTATACGAACAAATAATCCTCATGAAATTTTATTAAGGCAAGTTACACCACGTGTTCATATTTATGTCCCAGTTTTGACTATGCATGTTTTAATCTTCAAATTCTATAGTATGCATGTGTAGGATTTTGGTAGATTTTCTTAGTATTATTTTACAAATGCGGTTTTGTAGTATGCCATGAGTAGCTCTATACTTAGAAATTTCCACCCTAATAGGTTTCCCCTGTTTATACCAAGTACTGCTTGCTATACTATATATATAATCGTTGGGGGTTCGAAAGTCTGAAATTTTTCTAAGTATAAAGCTCTCTCGAGCGAACCTTTTCCTCTCAAAACCCCTTCAAAATAAAACTAAGTTTTCTTCTAGGGGGAATGGTTGTCGGATCAACGAGTGGAATTTGGTGGAGGACGACCGCCCAAGAATCAAATAAGTCTGCCACATTTCAGAATTCAGAAGATTCGAGTGCAACCACAATACATATGGGCTCTGTCTTGGCCTAGTACTTAGTAAGAAACCTCACCGGAGTACCAACATTTGGAGGTTCTTGGCACGGTTGGATCCAGCTAGTAGAGGGGCTACTAAGGGAAAGCCTCGCCATGGTCTTGTCTGTAAAAGGACTTAATCGTGGATTGTGGGGAAAGTGCACAACCTCTCAAGAGTATTGCAATCTGATCGATCAGCCGTGTTCATGGAAACAGAACAACGTTGAGCATCTGAAGGATGGAGCCTCTGAAGGATCTTCTTCTCTCTTTTCCAACTTAAAGTTTTTTTGAAACCCCATGGCATGAGTAATATCGTCAATGGGTGGATTTTGGGACTTGGTGAGTAATATCCAAGTGTTAGGTTGTTTGGATACTTGGTTAGTAATATCCTCGTGTTCCATTCGACCATATTTTACTTAAGCAAATGTTTACAAAGTAGGATAAAACTCTTTCTTTTTTCTCTTACTTAGAGAAAAATTGGCTTTATGCAAATGAACCCCAAAGCCTACTTAAGCCTTGCATGTAGAATTAGTCTTATTCTTTTCTTAGTGTAATTTGCCAATACATTCAAAGTATTGACCCAACTTGTTGGCTGCACGTTTTATGTGCAGAATTTGGAGATCGTTGAAAGGTGCGCTAGGATCGCGGGTCTTCACTCAACCTGCATGTGGCATTGATGGGACTCCAAGTTGTACTTGAAGGAAATATGCCCTGAGAGACAATAATAAAGTTGTTATTATATATTCCTTATATATGATAGATGTTTATTTTACATGCTAGAATTGTATTGATCGGAAACATCAATACATGTGTGTTTAATAAACAAAAAGGGTTCCTAGTTATGCCTCTCTTATAGACTAGCTTGTTGATTAACAAGATGATCAAGGTTTCCTGATCATGGACATTGGATGTTGTTAATAACAAGGTCACACAATTGGTGGAATGATGTGATGAACATTCATCCGAAGTATAGCATTACTGAAATGGATCGTATGGGCACCTAGAGGGGGGGGTGAATAGGTGCTACACCAATTTTTAATTCTTTTTCAATTTTAGGCTTAGCACAAAGGTAAATTCTCTAGATAAACTAATGTGTAGAATTTCCCTATATGCAAACCTATCTACTAGCGAGTAAAGAGCGAGTGGAAGAGGAACGAGTGAACCGAAGTGAAGCACGCGGAGACACAGGATTTGTTTGACCGCAGTTCCTTCCTTGTTAAGGGAAGTACGTCTGCGTTGGAGGGGTGGGCGGCACTAAGACCACCACGCCACAAAAGGCCTCACCCTGTTCTCCGATGGATCTCGCCACAACAGGCCTGATCCACCTTCCACTATAGGTACCCTTCGAGGCGGGCACCGGCGCCTTTACACAACTAGCGGGGCAACAACTCCACAACAACTTGGAGGCTCCCGAAATGACAACAAGCTGCCACAAGAACAAAGTTGTCAAATACAATAACAAGATCTAGGTATTAACAAGAATACTAGATCAGGGATTTCTCCAAGTGAATGGAGAGGAGTTGAAGCGCTTGATTCTTGATGTTGATGATGAACTTCTCCTCCTTCAATTCCACCAAAGATCAAGACCTTCGGGTGGTTGAAGTGGGAGATCGAGATTTAGAGCTCTTGCATAAGGTTTGGTCAAATTCGAGTGAATCAAGAGTTCTGGACGTTGGGGAAGAAGGGGTACTTATACCCCCTTCCAAAAACCAGTCGTTGCACACTTTGGGGGCCGGATTATCCGGCCCAAGTGGGGGCCGGATTATCCGGTCTGGGGAAACTCTGCCCTAGACTCGGAATATCCGGTAGAAAATCCGCCCCCTCACAGTGAGACGCGCTGAGCTTGCCCTTGATCATCTTCTGGGGGCCGGATTATCCGGTCCTATGCGAAGGCCGGATTATCCGGCCTGGGGAAGAAAAACCGCCCCAGTTCGGATTTTCCGGGAGAAAATCCGACCGGATACCGAGCGACACGCCTTGGCTCCTTTTGCTCGAAAACTGGGGGCCGGATTATCCGGCCCTTGCGAAACCCGGATTATCCGGCCTGGGGAGGAAAAACCGCCCCAGTTCGGATTTTCCGGGAGAAAATCCGACTGGACACAGAGCGACGCGCCTTGGCTTCCTTGAGAGATGAGGTAGGCCGGATTATCCGGCCCTTGGAGGGGCGGATTATCCGCCCCCCCCCTCAAAACTTCTGCACACTTAGCACACATGAAAAGTCTCCATAGTATTGTTATCTAACACGCAAAACAAAGGAAAACATGAAATGTTCTTTCAATCTCCCCCTTTTTGGTGTTAGATGACAATACCAGGATTTGCAGGAGAAAGACACAAAACAAACAGAGATAAGTACGAAAGGGACTCCCCCCTCAATGTGTCCATAATAGAGTTTTTCATTGGAATACAAATGCACACAAATAGGTGAATCTATTCCATAGACATAAGGGCAAAAGCACATACCATCGAAGTAGAGAATAGGCATCCTTGACAAAAATCACAATTATTACTGGATAACCATTATGAGCGTGCGCCTTCCGTGATAAACCTCCAGCAATAGGATATGAATAGATATAGCCATGAGCATAATCCATGATATGAAGTCCATAGGTATCATCTAGACAACCACATAAAGTCTCAACCACAAATCACAAACCGCGATTTAAAAGTTCAACGCTAAATGGGCATAAGCAAGAAATAACAAATAAAAAGTGCAAGTGCTTATGCCCGACCCATGCAAATCCACCGACAACCTAATGGAACTACTTCTCCCCCTTTGGCATCGAGACACCAAAAAGGGAGAAGAGCGATGCTAGCGCCCCATGGGATCACTCATCATAGTCCTCGTCCTCGACCTCGTCCTCTTCTTCATGCTCTTCCTCATCCTCATCTTCAAGCTCCTCAGTGTCACCTTCCTCATCATCAACATCAGCAGCAGGCGTAGAGGGGAACAAGTGACGCTCCAGCTCACCATAGTTCAGCCCGGAGGAAGAGTTCCACCGAGCATATGGAGTGGGAGGTGAAGGAGCCGGAGGAGCACCCGAAGCGCCAGACACGTGGTGGAGAATAAGCTGCTGGGAGTGAGCCAACTCATGGCGCTGCCTGTATGCCTCGTACTGACCCTTGCTGTGTCCACGCCCATGCAGAGAATGTGACGCTGGAACCAGTTCGGCTACTTGATCTCATGGGCCACGGGAGGAACTGGGGGCCTACGAGCATTCCTCATGAGGCCCTCAGGAGCAGAGGAGGGGTGAGCAGTCTTCCGAACCTTGTTGTATATCTTATTGGCCTTGTGCACCGAGTCAATGTGGAACTCCTCGGCAGGAAGCAGGTGGCGGATGAGCATCATAATGTAGGGAGCATAGGGAATGGACAGACGGTTGAACATAGCATCACACAGCTCATGGTAAATGAAGTCCATGACATCCAGCCTGTACAGCACGGACTTGTCTTCGCAGGAGGCAACCCATGAGAAAATTGAAGTAGCTGAACAAGGTGACCACGGATGCTGTCATTGTTGCCCCCTCGGTGTAATAGAGTCACGGAAGAGACCCACCAATGCAGCATAGATGGGAGCAAGACCAGCCACAGTACCGACAATTCCATTGTCCACAGTGCACGGAGAGAGAGCTGCGTCCTTGTTGGGCTTCAACTGAGTGATGATGCGGTGGCCACTGGCTCTATCCCTGCTGCGGAAGGAGTACCCCAAAACCTCAGCAAACACGTGAAAATCAGCAGTCAAGGGCCTGTCATGAGTCATCCACTTCATAGTGCAACGCTCATCACCACAAATCACCAGAGTGGAGAAGAGTTGCTTCACAACCTCAGAGTCAAAGGAGCACTGGAGGGACATGAGATGGTGCAGCCCCATACTCTCAGCCACAAACATTGCATCCACAAGATGCGCCTTCTCCAAAGCATCAGCAAGTACCAGAGGGTGCATAGGCCTAATGTTCAGCCTGGCATAGATGTCTTCATAAATCCCCTTCTGTTCTGCACACCAGAAACAGGCATCCCCCATCTCATCATCACGAGGCAGCTCAGCAAACAAGTCACGGTGACGGATGGCAGAGCAGGAGACCACATCCAAAGTCCTATAGTTGATCTTGGGATCCTTGCCCTTCCTCTTGGACACACCCTTCCTAGTCCTCTTGGATTGTTTAGCCATGCGCCTCTCTTCGTTCTTCCTTCTCCGCAATTCAACTTCATCCACTAGGTTACCTTAACCGTCGTCCCGAAAGTACTTGGCGCGAGGACGGCGCTTGTAGGTCTTGGAAACACCGAAACCACCTGTGAGTAGAATAAGGGCGATAGCAAGGGGATAAGCATACACACAAGTCCAGGAGAGAGCATGGAAAAAGCAGTCAAAAAGTTCATATGACAAAACTACTCAATACATACACCATAGTGAAACTGAAGCAGACTTGAATCTGTCAGGCCGGATTATCCGGCCTGGCCAGGGGCAGATAATCCGGCCCCGGCAGAAATTTTCGATTTCACCAAGAATGCATGCAAAAAAGTAGATTGGGCCTAGAAACTCTAAGACTACGAGTTCTATGGGAAAACACATCCTTCTAGACAACGTTCCACCCAACAAGATACACATCTAGCCAAAGATGGGGAGAGAGGGAGTTACCCTCACTCATTGGAGGAAGAACATAGAGGAGAAGGTACCCGGAGGCGTGAAGAAGAAGATCCGGGGAGGCCCGGAAAATCTTGTGGCCGGAGAGGCTCCGGGGAGGGTGAGGGGCGGTAGGCGGCGGCTGGGGAGAAGGAGAGGGCTGGGGGAGAAGTGCTGCTCGATATGAGCCCTTCCCCTCGAGCCCTGCCCTTTAAGATCGAATCCGCCAGGGCCAGATTATCCGGCCAACACTTGGGCCGGATTATCCGGCCTAAATTCTGGGATTCTGTTATACACAGAACCAGGCCCGCGCATCCCCAAACAACACCCCCACAAGGTGTACAAGGGGCTTGTGTGCAAGAATAGATGGCTTTGGGGTAGAGAAGGCTTAGGATTGAGAAAGCCAAACTGAGATGGCACTAGACACTCAAAATTGCAAAATCCAAATCAAATAAAAGCCAAGATTGAGTGTGATTCCCATAAGAACATGAGAGAGCAAATAACATCCAAAAAGATCCAATTCTCCACAAGGGAGAGGGCGGTGGCCGAAGCCACCTTGTTGGAGTGTATGGTGTGACACCGTGAAGATATATCTTGGGTTCACGACCAATACTCATCAATAAGCTCACATATCACAACATGATATTAAGAGAAATGATATAACTTGCTATTGGCATTATGGGGGGAGGGTTAGCCCAATAAGTTAGGACCACACTCCCCTATATCCATGCCCACACCTAGACCAAACAAGGATTGAGACGTACGAGTGAGTGCATGGGTAATCAAGGCAAACTCCCGGAATCAATGATATTTAGCTCATTCCTCAAATAGCAGAATCTTGCTTCATCAAGAGGCTTTGTAAAGATATCCGCCAGTTGGTTCTTCGTGCTCACAAAAGATAGATCAATATCGCCTCGAGCAACATGGTCACGAATAAAATGATTCCGAATCTCAATATGCTTCGTCCTTGTGTGTTGAACTGGATTGTACGCAATTTTGATAGCACTTTCATTATCACATAAAAGAGGCACTTTGTCACAATTGACACCATATTCCTTTAAAGTTTGTCTCATCCACAATAATTGAGTACAAGCGCTGGCAGCAGCAACATATTCAGCTTCGGCGGTAGAGAGAGATATACAATTCTGCTTTTTGGAGGACCAACATACAAGAGATCTTCCCAAGAATTGACAAGCTCCAGAAGTGGATTTCCGATCATCCTTATCACCAGCCCAATCTGAGTCAGTATAACCACATAAAGAGAAATTAGAGCCCTTGGGATACCAAAGAGCAAAGTTGGGGGAATGAACCAAATATCGAAAGATCCTCTTGACCGCCACTAAGTGGCTTTCTTTAGGAGCTGCTTCATACCTTGCACACACTCCCACACTCAACACAATATCGGGTCTAGATGTGTAGAGGTAAAGAAGAGAGCCGATCATGGACCGGTATACCTTTTGGTCCACATCTTTACCGTGAGGGTTGAGTTCGAGATGACACTTTGTTTGCATCGGAGTAGCGACACCATTTAGATCCGTCATCTTGAATCTCTTGAGCATGCCTTGGATGTACTTTGCTTGATTAATAAAGGTTCCTTCTCTAAGTTGCTTGATCTCGAATCCAAGAAAGAACTGTAATTCCCCCATCATAGACATCTCAAACATGTCAGTCATAAGCTTTGAAAATTCATCGTTAAAATCTTTGTTGGTAGAACCAAAAATGATATCGTCTACATATAGTTGGCATACGAAGAGCTCCCCCTTAACCTTCTTAGTAAAAAGAGTGGGGTCGATTTTCCCAACTTCGAAGCCACGATCTAACAAAAGCTCTTTAAGGTGCTCATACCATGCACGTGGGGCTTGTTTAAGGCCATAGAGTGTCTTATCGAGTTTGTAGACATGGTTCGGGAAGTTAGGATCCGCAAACCCTGGGGGTTGCTTACGTATACCAACTCATGTAGAGGACCGTTAAGGAAGGCACTCTTGACGTCCATTTGCTGCAACTTGAAATTGTTATGAGCAGCATAAGCTAGTAGGATACGGATGGACTCAAGGCAAGCCACAGGAGCATAGGTCTCGCCGAAGTCGATGCCATCAACTTGGGAGTAACCTTGTGCCACAAGTCTTGCCTTGTTCCTCACAACAATGCCATTCTCATCTTGCTTGTTCTTGAAAATCCACTTGGTGCCGATAACATTGCGACACTCTTTGGGTTTCTCCACTAGTTTCCAGACTTTGTTGCGCTCGAAAATTTTCAATTCTTCATGCATAGCAACAACCCAGTCTAGGTCTTCAAGAGCTTCAAAGACCTTCTTAGGTTCCACCATGGAGATATGAGCTTGATGCTCACAAAAACTGGCCAATTCTCTTCTTGTAGACACCCTTCGGCGAAGATCACCAACAACCTTGTCGAGAGTGTGACCCCGCAACTCAAGGTTACGACCAGCCCGAGCCTTGCGACGAAGTTCAATAAGTTTGTTGTCTCTTGGTGGAGGAGATTCATCACTTGAGTCTTCATTGGAAGAATTTTCTCCGCCTTTATCAGTAGCTGGAACATCAGTAGCAGGTGGTGGAGATGCATGCCCTTGAGGTGAATCAGAAGCCATAACAGGAGGCTGCTGAACTGGAGAGTCAGGGCCGGATAATCTGGCCGATGAAGAGGCCGGATAATCTGGCCTGGGAGAACTTGCAGCAGCTTCATCAGGAAGCCTGGGACTTGCTTGAACTGGCGAGGAGCCGGATAATCCGGGGTCAGTCGGAAAATCCGGCCTGGAGCTTGTATTGATATCTTCACCACCAGGAGCTACATGGTCAGCTGGAGCGTGGTGGCCGGATAATCCGGTATCCATCAGAAAATCCGTCCTGGAGCTTTCTGGAGCATCTTGACCTTCAGAAGTTGATGGAGATGGTGTAGAAGTTGCCCCCGTGGGTGGAGCATGTTGTGTATGTGTAGATGAGGGCTCAATATCAGTAGAGCATTGTCCTTCCTGGCCCGCCACAAGGGGTTCCTCAATGGGGCGGAAGAATCCCACGCCCATTCTTCTTATGGCATCTTGGGGTATTTCAACATCTACATCACAAACACCAACTTGCTCCGCACGGGAACCATCATTTTCCTCGAACACCACACTACAAGATTCTACAACAGTTCTGGAGAGCTTATTGTAGACTCTATAAGTGTGGGATTCGGCACCATAACCAACAAAAATACCATCTAGAGCCTTAGATTCAAACTTAGATAAACGAACTCCTTTAATAAGAAAGAAACACTTACACCCGAATACCCAAAAGTATGAGATGTTTGGCTTGTTGCCGGTAAGTATTTCATACGGAGTCTTGTCCAAAATCTTGCGGAGGTATAAACGGTTGGATGAATGACAAGCAGTAGAGATTGCTTCAGCCCAGAAATTATATGGAGATTTGAATTCGGCCAACATTGATCTTGCCATGTCCATTAGAGTTCGATTCTTCCTCTCGGCTACACCATTTTGTTGAGGGGTGTACGCAGCAGAAGATTGATGTCTTATCCCCTCTTCACTTAGGAACTCATTTAAGGTGTAGTTCTTGAACTCCGAGCCGTTATCACTCCTTATAGCCAGAATGGGGATGTTGTGTTGACGTTGAACCTCATTGGCGAAGTTGATGACAGCTTGTTGAGTCTCACTCTTCAACTCGAAGAAATAAACCCAAGTGTATCTTGAGTAATCATCAACAATCACAAGACAATACTTCTTCCCACCGAGGCTTGCATGAGATGGAGGTCCAAAAAGATCCACATGAAGGAGCTCCAAAATCCTTTTTGAAGAGATAATAGTTTTCCTTCGATGAGGAGAATCATGCATTTTCCCTTCAACACACGCCCTGCAAACACGATCTTTGGCAAAAGAGACATTTTCTTTTAGTCCAAGAATGTGGCCACCCTTGTGGAGACTTTGCAAAGTTCTCATATTGACGTGGGCTAGTCGGCGATGCCATAGCCAACCCACGTCAGCCTTTTCGAAAAGACACATCGGACCTGTAGTGGTTTTCCCCGAAAAGTCCACCACGTACAGGTCGTTTTCGACATATCCCACGAAAGCGACTTTTAGAGACTTGCTCCACAAGAGTACCACTAAATCAGCATCAATGTAAACTGCAAAGCCCATCTTACCAAGGGCACGAACTGAAAGTAAGTTATACCCGAGGGTCTCAACAAGCATGACGTCGATGATAGAGATATCGTGAGCCACCACAACTTTGCCGAGACCCAATACCTCAGATTTTGACTTGTCACCATAGGAGACGGTAATGTGATCAAGGTTTGGCCGCATCTCCATGATGATCTCCTTGCTTCCGGTCATATGACTCATACAACCGCTATCGAGTACCCATTTAGACCGTCCGGAAGCATATCCCTGCAAGAAAATTACTTCTTGGTTTTAGGTACCCATTTTTCAATGGGTCCTCTCATGTTAGTAACAAGGGTCTTGGGAACCCAAATAGACCAAGGAATGTAACAATCATAAGGCCCTACATAACTAGCATAAACATCACCATAAGAATCACAATATAGTTCGAAGTTAGGATTGTTGATCCCTACAAAACCATCATAATTAGTCTTGTCATTGGTAATGTTGCTAGTCTTTGTTTGAGCAGTCTTGTTCTTGTTCTTGTTCTTCTTGTTAATCTTGCTCTTTATCTTGGGTATGTAACCAAGACCTTCTTTACTGTTGTTTGTCCTTTGCCTGCTCAGTATCTCATCAATAACCCCTTTACCTTTGTGTTGAGAACTCCTTGCAAGATCTTCTTTTCCAAAGGATGAAGAGGAGGTACTTGGCACATCATACCGTTTCAATTGAGTTTGGAGCTAGTCATGAGACTCATTTAGAGTAGAATGATCACTCTTCAATGCCTTGTGAGCACTTTCAATATCATCAAACTTCTCCAAAAGTCTAGCATGAATAACCCCAAAATCAATCTTTTCTTCCTTTAGTTTCTTTACCTTGGCAAGAGCATGGTCACGTTCTTTAATGAGCTGAGCTACAGCTTCTTCTTGTGACTCCTCTAGGAATTTGAGTCTTTCTTCCAAAGAAACTCGAGTTTCCTCTTTCTCTTCCAAGGCATTCTTCAAAGAGGCTATCTCCAAGGCATCTTCTCTTTCAGTTCTGCCCTTTTCTTCAAGGAGATCTTTGGCTTGAGCAAGTTGACTCATAAGAGCATCAAAATGGAGTTTGTGCTCACCTTGTAGGTTAGTGAAAAAAGTATCCAAGGCAATAACTTCTTCTTTCATTTCAAGACTGTCATGATCATCCATATCCAAAATTATGTTAGTCTTAGGAAATGAGGAGTGAGAAGTTGATACCTCGGATCCTCTTGCCATTAGACAAGTGGCGTTGTTGTTGATGGCGTTCTTGTTCGGCGAGTCAAAGAGACAGGAGGGAATCGATGTGGTGGCTATAGCAGCCACTTCGCGGGAACTATCATCATCCTCTTCATCTTCACTTGCGGAGGAGTATTCCTCTTGAGCTACAAGGACCATCTTGGGTTGCTTCTTGAAAGGGCCATTCTTCTTAGCAAACGACTTCTTCTTCGGAGCTTTGGATTTCTCTTTGAGAATGAGTGCCACCATTGTCTTCTCTATTTTGATAAGGACACTCAGCTACAAAGTGCAATCTATCTCCACAGTTGAAGCAAGTTCTCAATCTTGGGCCACTTTCTCTTCTTCCATTTGACCCATTCTTGCGCTCAAGTTCAGACTTGGCTTTGGCAGGGTCCTTCCAAAAGTTCCTTGCATAGAATGCCATGTACTCACCATGAGCACGTTTGACCTCATCGGAGCAATCCATGGATACCCTCTCAAAAACTCCTTCATCGTCCTCTTGCTCAACAACATTGGCTTTGAGAGCCACATTGACACCCTTTTGCATTCCAATGGCCCGAGCACAGGCATCTTCAGCATTCTTTGCCGCCACTTTGAATGACGCCATTTCTTGCATGACTTCATTGGATGTCATTTGATGATAGTTGTGTCTACCTTGCAAGCTCTTCAAATCCGTCGGTTCGAAAGGCATTAAGGCACTCACATACTTTCTTTTTATCCATGCATCATCAATGTGAGTGGCCCCATGCTTCCGAAATGTTGTTGCGATGCCCTTGAGTCTTCTATACATGTCCTCATGGTTTTCACCATCCAACATGTAGAATCCCTCAGCTTCGTTACTAAGGGCATCATACCGGTTTCTTCTCATGCTTTCATTTCCAACAAAAAGGTCCGTAAGAGCATCCCACGCCTCTTTAGCTGTGTTGAGATGTTCAATGTGTGGCATGTCCTTGGGACCCACACCCAGCTGTATCATGTGGAGAGGAGTGGCATTCAACTGGCTATCCACAACTTCCCTTCTTGTTAGATTGGTTTTATCTCCAATATGAAGACCTTCTTCAATCATCCTCCACAATTCAATAGAGGAGTTGCAAACATGAGATTTCATTAGAAATTGCCATTGGTTAAAAGAAGATGCAGTGAGCTTGGGTGGATCACCCCTATTGTTTATATGAGGATGAGGGATAGGTGGGTCGGGGGAATATACGTGGCGAACCTCACTATATTCCTCCTTACCACTTCCCTTTTTGGAGGTGGAGCCATTTAGTTTTTCACCTTCCACATCATCATCCTTGGATCCGGTGTTACCCTTTTCCTTAGATGATGGTGTGGGAGCCTCAGAGGAGGATGGAGATGGGGCTATGGATGATGTAAGGCGAGCAATCATTTGACTCATCTCCTCCATCTTGGCCTCAAAGGATTTCAACAATGTTGTTTCCAACGACTTGAGATCATCCATTGTGACCTTATCCACAGCCTCATTTCCATCATCCCTGGTACCCATACTACTCTTAGGCGGTTAAGCCCGAATTAAGAGCCGGGGCCTTGATACCAATTGAAATGGATCGTATGGGCACCTAGAGGGGGGTGAATAGGTGCTACACCAATTTTTAATTCTTTTTCAATTTTAGGCTTAGCACAAAGGTAAATTCTCTAGATAAACTAATGTGTGGAATTCCTCTAGATGCAAACCTATCTACTAGCGAGTAAAGAGCGAGTGGAAGAGGAACGAGTGAACCGAAGTGAAGCACGCGGAGACACATGATTTGTTTGACCGCGGTTCCTTCCTTGTTAAGGGAAGTACGTCTGCGTTGGAGGGGTGGGCGGTACTAAGACCACCACGCCACAAAAGGCCTCACCCTGTTCTCCGATGGTTCTCGCCACAACAGGCCTGATCCACCTTCCACTATAGGTACCCTTCGAGGCGGGCACCGGCGCCTTTACACAACTAGTGGGGAAACAACTCCACAACAACTTGGAGGCTCCCGAAATGACAACAAGCTGCCACAAGAACAAAGTTGTCAAATACAATAACAAGATCTAGGTATTAACAAGAATACTAGATCAGGGATTTCTCCAAGTGAATGGAGAGGAGTTGAAGCGCTTGATTCTTGATGTTGATGATGAACTTCTCCTCCTTCAATTCCACCAAAGATCAAGACCTTCGGGTGGTTGAAGTAGGAGATCGAGATTTAGAGCTCTTGCACAAGGTCTGGTCAAATTCGAGTGAATCAAGAGTTCTGGACGTTGGGGAAGAAGCGGTACTTATACCCCCTTCCAAAAACCAGCCATTGCACACTTTGGGGGCCGTATTCTCCGGTCTGGGGAAACTACGCCCCAGACTGGGAATATCCGGCAGAAAATCCGCCCCCTCACAGTGAGATGCACAGAGCTTGCCCTTGATCATCTTCTGGGGGCCGGATTATCCGGTCCTATGCGAAGGCCGGATTATCCGGCCTGGGGAAGAAAAACCGCCCCAGTTCGGATTTTCCGGGAGAAAATCCGATCGGATACCGAGCGACGCGCCTTGGCTCCTTTTGCTCAAAAACTGGGGGCCGGATTATCCGGCCCTTGCGAAATCCGGATTATCCGGCCTAGGGAGGAAAAACTGCCCCAGTTCAGATTTTCCGGGAGAAAATCCAACTAGACACAGAGCGATGCGCCTTGGCTTCCTTAAGAGATGAGGTAGGCCGGATTATCCGGCCCTGGGAGGGGCAGATTATCCGCCCCCCCCCCCCCTCAAAACTTCCTGCACACTTAGCACACATGAAAAGTCTCCATAGTATTGTTATCTAACACGCAAAACAAAGGAAAACATGAAATGTTCTTTCAATTATGATCAAGTCATTATGTTTATATTGCTATAACATCATACGAAGTAATCTTTATCCTTAGACCATGAGATCATGTTAATTGCTAACACCGGAAGAGTATCTTGATAACATCAAATGTCACACCGTAACAGGGTGACTATAAAGATGGGTTCAATACTACGAAGGTGTTATGTTGAGGCTCATAGATCAAGAGTGGAATTTGTCAATCCAGATGACGAAAAGATATACTCTAGGCCCTCTCGGTGATATCACATTAAGATACCTTGCAAGAAAGTGATGTGATCACTAGAATGTTATATCACGGGAACAAGAAAAGAGTGCATGTCGGTAACGAGATCAAACTAGGTATGAAGATACCGATGATCGAATCTCGGACATGTAATATATCGAGAGACAAAGGGATTTAGTTACAAGCATTAAAGGTTCTCACGATCACAGAATTCATCGTTGAATGTGTAGGAGTCAGTATGGATCTCTAGGTCCCGCTGCTAATTATTGATCGGAGAAGGGTCTCGATCATGTCTACATTATTCGCGAACTGTAGGGTGGCACACTTAAGAGTTACCGGACACCATTTTGGAGCACATATGTTTCAGACGAAAGAATTGCAAAGCGCAGGAATTGTTTCAATAGAAACCGGAAATTGTTTCGGGTGAAATTGCAGAAAGTGGTTCTGCATGTGATATTGAAATATTGCAAGGGGCTATATGTGAATGTTTCTTAATTAAAGTAATTAACAAAAATCTGAATAAATTTATAAAAAGATTTTTATTAATGAGAGAGCATTAAATTTGGAGAAATTTAATGCATTTAAAGTGGAGACTTTAAAAGGGAATGTGAAGAGGCATTTTAATGTGGAGGGGTTACCACCACATGAATGGGGGAGGTGAGGGGTCACCCCCCATGCGCCGGCCATGGAGAGAGGGGGAACCCCCCTCCTCCTTTAAAAGGCCACCCATTCCCTCCTTCATCCACACACCTCCTTGTGAAGGATCTCTATCCCCCTCTAGAATTATTCCCCCATGGTCTCAGATTAGCGAGATACATGTTCCAGGTGGCATTTCGTCTGTAAGGAGTTGCTGCTTCCGCTGGATCACTGGAGCGAGGAGGTGGAGGTTGTCCGGTGGCTTGAACGTGTGTGCGAGTGCGGATGCGCTGCTGAGTTGCGACGCTCGGACTTCCTCACGATCTTGAGATTGACAAGTGTACGACTACATCAACCACGAGTTCCTACTCGTTAACAAAACTCGTTGTCTTCGAGGGTAAGTTCTCGTTGGATGTATGTCCACCCATTGCTTTGTACCAAGTAGATAGATCTTGGCGTGTAGTTCACACCGTAGGAATTTTTTTGTTTTCTATGTTGTGGACCCAACAGTGGTATCAGAGCCTGATCTATGCGTAGGTGCTTTGCACGGGTAGTACATATATGTTTATATGTGGGCGATGATGATCATGTTATTGCATCTTCTATGTATTTTGGATATTGGTGGCATAGCGGGATGAAGCGGCCCGGACCAACCTTACATGTCATCGTACATGAGACCGGTTCGACGACTGACATGCAACTTGTTTTGCATAAGTGGTTGGCGGGTGTTTGTCTCTCCTACTATAGTCAATATCTGATTTACAATGAGTTGCTAATAACTTAGTTATCCTCGTTGTGGTTCATATTCGTAGGTGAGAACGGTTCTATCTCCAAAAGCCCTAAGCCACGTAAAACTTGCAATTGATAAATTAGAGGCGTCTAGTTTAGATCATTGTTGGGCTAGTGTATTGATATGGTATTATTGTAAGTAGATGTATGATAGATACTCTTACAACACACTCAACGTGTAAGTTCCATAGACCTTGGCCTTACACACAAAGGAATGATAGAGATCATACCACGATGCAAGTTATAGAGATCAAATGCATGGACCATATCATCTCACTTTACACATTAGATGTTAGCATCTTATACTGCTAGTTTGGCGCTTTTGGTAGCATTATAAGATGATCCCTCATTTAGATATCAAGATAAAAATGTGTTCTTCCTTAAGTATGCACCGTTCTGTGGATCGTGTTTCGAGACATCACGTGATGATCAGGTGTACTCGAATCTACGCTTTCATAGGAACGGGTGTAAGACAGTTTTACACACGTGAATACTAAGATTCTTACTTGGCGAGCCTAGCATGTACAGACATGACCTCGGAACACGGACCGAAAGGTTAAGCATGCGTCATATAGTTGATGTGATGCCCATATAGATGCTCGCCTTTGAAGCTACATCAACTCACGTGATGATCGGACTTGGTGTAGTAGATTTGGTTCATGTAATCACTAAAAAGACACGAGGGATGTCGTTTTTGAGTGGGAGTTCATTAGTAATTTGGATTAGTTGAACTCAATCTATCATAAACTTAGTCTAAATAAACTTTACAAATTCTGTTGTAGATGGCACCACCTGCTTTTAATTTCAATATGTTCATGGAGAAAGAGACACTTGCTGCGAATGGTAGCAACTTCACCAACTGGGCTATGAATTTGAGGATTCTCCTCACTGCTGCACAAAAGCAATATGTGCTAGATGCGCCGCTAGGCTCCCCACCAGCTCCTGATGCCCCTGACGAGGAAAAGAATGTCTATGTGACTCATCAGGAGGACCACAACTTAGTTCATTGCGGCATACTGTATGGGCTAGAGCCAGAACTTCGAAAGCGTTTCGAAAATGGCAATGCCTTTGATACCATGGGAGAATTGAAAATGATTTTCGATACCCATGCTGCCGTAGAGAGTTATAATGCTACAGAAAAGTTCTTTAGCTGCATGATGGAGGAAACAGCTTCGTTAGTGAGCACGTACTCAAAATGTCTGGGTACGCCGATAAGCTTGTGTCCTTGGGAATAACGATTCCCATTGACTTAGGCATACATCGTGTTCTCCAATCTCTGCCACCTAGCTACAAGAGCTTCGTGATGAACTATAATATGCAAGGCATGAAGAAGTGTCTTCCCGAGCTTCTGTCAATGCTTAAGACTTTAGAAGTGGAGATTAGGAAAGAACATCAAGTGTTGATGATCAATAGGACCACCGGTTTCAAGAAAGACAAGAAAGGAAAGCACAAGGGAAAGAAGGGTGGCAAGTCTGTTGCCACGCCTGAAAAGAAACCCCGAGCTGGCCCTAATTCTAACACCGAGTGCTACTATTGTAAGGGGACTGGCCATTGGAAGCGCAACTGCCGCAAGTATTTGGCGGACAAGAAGTCCGGCAAGGCAAACAAAGGTGTATGTGATATACATGTTATTGATGTGTACTTGACTAGTACTCGTAGTAGCACCTGGGTATTTGATACGGGATCGGTTGCTAATATTGTTGGAGATATGCCCAAGAGGCAATAATAAAGTGGTTATTATTATATCTTTATGTTTATGATAAATGTTTACATCCCATGCTATAATTGTATTAACTGGAAACATTAATACTTGTGTGTTTTGTAAACATAAAAGAGTCCCTAGTAAGCCTCTTGTTAAACTAGCTTGTTGATTAATGGATGATCATGGTTTCCTGATCATGAACATTGGATGTCGTTAATAACAAGATCATATCATTAGGAGAATGATGTGATGGACACACACCCGTAGTAAGCATAGCATAAGATCAAGTCATTTAAGTTTGTTTGCTATAATCTTTAAAAAACATAGTAACCTAATCCTTCGACCATGAGGTTTTGTTAATCACCATCACCGGATGGGTACTTTGATGACATCAAACACCGCTTCGTAACTGGGTGGTCATAAAGGTGTCATTGGGTATTCTGAAAGTATGTGTTGAAGCGCATGGACCAAGATTGGGATTTGTCCATCCATATGATGGATAGATATGCTCTGGGCCCTCTCGGTGGAATGTCATCTAATTAGCTTGCAAGCATGTGACTAGGTCACAAGGGATGACATAACATGGAACGAGTAAAGAGTACTTATCAGTAACGAGGTAGAACTAGGTATGGAGATACCGACGATCAAACCTCGGATAAGTAGAGTATCGCGTGACAAAGGGAATCGGTTTCGTATGTTAATGGTTCTACCGATCACAAAGTCATCGTTGAGTATGTGGGAGCCGTTATGGATCTCCAGATCCTGCTGATGGTTATTGATCGCAGAGGTGTCTCCATCATGTCTGCATATTCACGAACCGTAGGGTGACACACTTAAGGTTCGAAGTTGTTTTAAGTAGATATGGAATGTGCGTTCGAGACCGAATGTTGTTCAGAGTCTCGGATTGGATTCGGGACGTCACGAGGAGCTCCGGAATTGTCCGGAGAATAAGATTCATATATTGGGGATCATTTTCTAAGTTAGGAAATGTTCCGGAGTATTTGTATGGGGATTCTAGAAGGTTTCGGAATGTTCCAGAAGGTTCTGGAAGATTTCTTGGAGTTTGCTTGAAAACCAAGAAAGGATCAAGGAATCCTTGTGGGGCAAGACAAGGAGTAGTGGGGGAGGAGGAGTCCTCCCCCCTTCCCAATCCGTCGGCGAAGGAAGGGAGGGGAGTCCTACTAGGACTCCCCCTCCCATGGCGCCTCCCTCCTTTAAATAGAGGGGTGGAGGCGCCACCCCCTTGCCCCCTCCACTCTTGCTCTAGCCGCCTCTCTCCTCCTCCTTTCTTCTGCTCAGGCTTAGGCGAAGCGCTGCAGAATTCTCTACTCCACCACCACCACCACGCCGTCGTGCTGCTAGGATTCCGTGGAGAAGTGATGGGTTCGTAGCATGGAAAACAACAATTTTCTACCGCAAGAACGAACAAAACCCAGATCTAATCTAGATAAAAGCCAAGATCTAATCTATTAGACATGTGCAACGAGATAGATAGGAACTAACCCTCGTAGATTCGAAAGCGTTAACGAGATTAGATCTCGTGGTTGATGTAGTCGATCACTTGCCGATCTCAAGATCGTGTGGACGATCCTTCCGGCGTCGCGTTCCGGCAGCACTTCCGCAGTCGGTCAAGTGGACGATCCTTCCAGCGCCGCGTTTCGGCAGCGCTTCCGCAGTCGGTGACACGTGCGGAGTCGAAGCGGACCTTCCTCTCCTCGTTCCAGCGAGCAGCGGAGGTAGTAGATCTTCTCCACGGAATCCCAGCAGCACGACGGCGTGGTGGTGGTGGTGGAGTAGAGAATTCTGCAGGGCTTCGCCTATGCCTGTGCAGAAGAAAGGAGGAGGAGAGAGGCGACAGAGATTGGGAGTTATGGAGGAGAGGCAAGGGGTGGCGCCTCCCCCTTCTATTTAAAGGAGGGAGGGCGCCTGGGGAGGGGGAGTTAATAGGACTCCCCACCTCCTTGGGCCGGCGGATTGGGGAGGGGGGGAGGAGTCCTCCTCCCCCACGACTCCTTGTCTTGACCCACCAGGATTCCTTGATCCCTATCTTGATTTTCAAGAAAACTCCAAGAAATCTTCTAGAACCTTCCGGAACATTCCGAAACCTTCTAGAATCCTCATACAAACACTCCGGAACATTTCCTAACTTAGAAAATGATCCCCAATATATGACTCTTATTCTCTGGACAATTCCGGATCTCCTCGTGATGTCCCGGATCCATTCCTCGTCCACTTTCTTGATAAACGACTCGATGCATTTTCTCTTCCTTGCCGCTGAGACTGAGACATATCCAAACAACATTCGGTCTCCAACACACATTCCATATCTACTTAAAACAACTTCGACCCTTAAGTGTGTCACCCTACGGTTCGTGAATATGTAGACATGACATAGACACATATCCTATCAATAACCATCGGCGGGACCTGGAGATCCATAATGGCTCCCACATACTCAACGATGACTTCGTGATCGATTGAACCATTTACATACGAAACCAATTCCCTTTGTCACGCGATACTATACTTATCCGAGGTTTGATCGTCGGTATCTCCATACCTAGTTCTACCTCGTTACTGATAAGTACTCTTTACTCGTTCCGTGATATGTCATCCCTTGTGACCCAGTCACATGCTTGCAAGCTAACTAGATGACATTCCACCGAGAGGGCCCAGATCATATCTATCCGTCATATGGATGGATAAATCCCAATCTTGTTTCATGCGCTTCAACACATACTTTCAGAATACCCAATGACACCTTTATGACCACCCAGTTACGAAGGGGTGTTTGATGTCATCAAAGTACCCATCCGGTGATGGTGATTAACACAACCTCATGGTCGAAGGATTAGGTTACTATGCATTTAAAAGCTTACAACAATACGAACTTAATGACTTGATCTTATGCTATGCTTACTATGGGTGTATGTCCATCACATCATTCTCCTAATGATATAACCTTGTTATTAATCACATCCTTATGTCCATGATCGGGAAACCATGATCATCAATCAATCAACAAGCTAGTTCAACAAGAGGCTTACTAGGGACTCTTACATGTTTACAAAACACACATGTATTAGTGTTTCCTAATAATACAATTATAGCATGGGATGTAAACATTTCATCATAAACACAAAGATATAATAATAATCACTTTTATTATTGCCTCTTGGGCATATCTCCAACAGTCTCCCACTTGCACCAGAGTCAATAATCTAGATTACATGGTAATATACCTAACACCCATGGCGTTCTGGTGTTGGTCATGTTTTGCCCTAGGGAGAGGTTTAGTCAACGGATCTGCCACATTCAGATCAGTGTGTACTTTGCAAATCTTTATCTCACCATCTCGGACATACTCGCGAATAGCGTGGAAACGTAGCTTGATGTGCTTCAGCTTGCTATGTGACCTTGGCTCCTGTGCATTAGCTATGGCACCTGTGTTGTCACAGTAGATGGCCATCGGGTCCAACGCACTGGGAACCACGCCAAGTTCAGTAATGAATTCCTTCATCCATACAGCTTCTTGTGCAGCCTCCGAAGCAGCTATGTATTCCGATTCAGTTGAAGATTTCGCCACAACGCTTTGCTTCGCACTCCTCCAGCTCACTGCAGCACCATTCAAAATAAATACGTATCCCGACTGTGACTTTGAGTCATCCAGATCGGTGTTCCAACTAGCATCGGTGTAACCGTTTACAACAAGCGGTTCATCACCTCCATAAGAAAGAACCATATCCTTAGTCCTATTTAGGTACTTTAGGATATTCTTGACCGCTGTCGAGTGCTCCATTCCAGGATCACTTTGATATCTGCTAGTCAAACTAACAGCATGTGCTATATCCGGTCTTGTACACAACATGGCATACATGATAGAACCTATGGCCGAGGCATAGGGAATATTATTCATTTTCTCTCTATCTTCTGCCGTAGCTGGACTTTGAGTTTTACTCAAGGTCTTACCTGACAACATGGGCACGAATCCTTTCTTGCTATCTTCCATTCTAAACTTCTTTAGAACTTTGTCCAAGTATGTACTTTGTGAAAGCGCTATTAGGCGTCTTGATCTATCTCTATAAATCTTGATGCCTAGAATATATGCCGCTTCGCCAAGATCCTTCATTGAAAAACTATTATTCAAATAGGTTTTGACGCTATTAAGAAGTTCTATATCATTCCCAATCAACAATATGTCATCTACATATAGTACTAGGAATGCTACAAAGCTCCCACTCACTTTCTTGTAAATACAAGCTTCTCCATAAGTTTGTATAAACCCAAAGTTTTTGATTACTTTATCAAAACGTTGATTCCAACTTCGGGATGCTTGCTTCAGTCCATAAATGGAGCGCTGAAGCTTGCATACCTTGTCAGCATCTTTAGGATTGACAAAACCCTTGGGTTGTACCATATACAACTCTTCCTCAATGTCACCATTAAGGAATGCCGTTTTGACATCCATCTGCCAAATCTCATAATCGAAATATGCAGCAATTGCTAACAAAATCCTCACAGACTTTAGCTTCACTACTGGTGAGAAAGTCTCATCATAGTCAACTCCTTGAATTTGTCGGAACCCTTTCGCGACAAGTCGAGCTTTATAGACGGTAACATTACCATCAGCATCTGTTTTTCTCTTGAAAATCCATTTGTTCTCGACAGCCTTATGGCCATCTGGTAAGTTCACCAAAGTCCACACTTGGTTTTCGTACATGGATCCCATTTCGGATTTCATGGCTTCTAGCCATTTGTCAGAATCTGGACTCACCATAGCTTCTCCATACGTCGCAGGGTCATTAGCGTTGTCCACCAACATGACGTTCAAGGCAGAGTCATACCAATCAGGAGTGGTACGAACCCTTGTTGACCTGTGAGGTTCAGCAGTAACTTCATTTGAAGTTTCATGATCATTATCATTAGCTTCCTCTCCAATTGGTGCAGGCGGCACAAAAACATCTTCCGGTGCTGCGCTACTCTCAAATCCGAGAGAAGGTTCAATAACCTCATCGAGTTCTACTTTCCTTCCAGTCACCTCCTTCGAGAGAAACTCCTTCTCAAGAAAGGATCCATTCTTTGGAACGAAAACTTTGCCTTTGGATCTATGATAGAAGGTATACCCAATTGTTTCTTTAGGGTATCCTATGAAGACGCATTTCTTCGCTTTGGGTTCTAGCTTATCAGGTTGTAACTTCTTTACATATGCTTCGCAACCCCAAACTTTAAGGAACGACAACTTAGGTTTCTTACCAAACCACAATTCGTACGGTGTCATTTCAACGGATTTAGATGGTGCCCTATTTAAAGTGAATGCGGCTGTCTCTAATGCATAGCCCCAAAATGATAAAGGTAAATCTGTAAGAGACATCATAGACCGAACCATATCTAAGAGAGTTTAATTACGACGTTCGGACACACCATTACGCTATGGTGTTCCCGGCGGTGTCAACTGTGAAAGTATTCCACATTTCTTTAAATGCATGCCAAACTCATAACTCAGATATTCACCTCCGCGGTCAGAACGCAGAAATTTAATCTTCTTGTTACGATGATTTTCCACTTCACTTTGAAATTCCTTAAACTTCTCGAAAGTTTCGGACTTATGTTTCATAAAGTAGACATACCCATATCTACTCAAGTCATCCGTGAAAGTGAGAAGATAACGATATCCACCACGCGATGCTACACTCATTGGACCGCACACATCGGTATGTATTATTTCCAATAAGTCTGTAGCTCGCTCCATTATTCCAGAGAATGGAGTCTTAGTCATTTTTCCCATTAGACATGCTTCGCATCTTTCAAGTGATTCAAGAAGTCCATCAGAATTTAGTTTCTTCATATGCTTCACTCCAATGTGACCAAGACGACAGTGCCACATGTATGTAGAATTATCATTCAATTTTATTCGTTTAGCATCTATGTTGTGAACATGTGTATCACTACTATCGAGATTCAGTAAGAATAAACCATTCATCTCAGGTGCATTACCATAAAAGATATTACTCATATAAATCGAATAACCTTTATTCTCGGACTTAAAAGAGTAACCGTCTCGCAATAAACAGGATCCAGATATAATGTTCATGCTTAACGCAGGCACCAAATAACAATTATTCAAATTTAAAACTAATCCCGAAGGTAGATGTAGAGGGAGCATGCCGACGGCGATCACATCAACCTTGGAGCCATTTCCAACGCGCATCGTCACCTCGTCTCTTGCTAGTCTTCGTTTATTCCGCAGCTCCTATTTCGAGTTACAAATATGAGCAACCGAACCAGTATCAAATACCCAGGCACTACTACGATTACTAGTAAGATACACATCTATAACACATATATCAAATATACCTTTCTTCTTGATGTTGCCGTTCTTCAGATCTGCCAGATACTTGGGGCAGTTACGCTTCCAGTGACCAGCACCCTTGCAGTAGAAGCACTCAGTTTCAGGCTTAGGACCAGCCTTGGGCTTCTTAGCAGGTGCGGCAGCTTTCTTGCCGTTCTTCTTGAAGTTGCCCTTGTTCTTAGGCTTGCCCCGTCTCTTGAAATTGGTGGTCTTATTGACCATCAACACTCGGTGCTCCTTCTTGATCTCCACTTCAGCAGTTTTCAGCATGGACGATAGTTCAGGAAACGTCTTGTTCATGCAGTGCATGTTGTAGTTCATCACAAAGTTCTTGTAACTTGGTGGCAGTGATTGGAGGATACGGTGAATCCCCAATTCATTAGGAATCGATATCCCCAATTCTTGGAGTTTCTTTGCGTACCCAGACATGGTGAGCACGTGCTCGCTAACGGAGCTTCCCTCTTCCATCTTACAGTTAAAGAACTTTTCGGAGGCCTCATAGCTCTCCATGGCCGCGCGAGTCTCAAAAATTAGCCCGAGCTCCTTAATGATCTCGAACGGGTTGTGGTGCTCAAAACGCTTTTGGAGCTCCGCTTCTAAACCGTACAGGATGGCACACTCAACTATGGAGTAATGATTTTTCTGAGTGGCGTAAACATTCTTTACGTCATCGGTGGCATCATCTGCAGGTGGGTCACCTAGCGGTGCTTCGAGCACATAGGTCAACTGACCAGCCCTGAGGACGATCTTCAGTCCACGGAACCAGTCCGTGAAATTGCTTCCATTGTTCTTAAGCTTTTCTTTCTCTAGGAACGCATTGAAATTGATGGAGGGGGTCGCCATAATCTACAACAATTTGCAAGTAGTTTAGACTAAGTTTATGATAAATTGAGTTCAAATTTAATTCTTAAACTAACTAGGTGAACTTCCACTCAAAACAACATCCCTCACATTGTCTTAGTGATTACACGAACCAAGTCCACTACACCAAGTCTGATCTTCACGAGAGAAGATGTAGTTTCATCGGCGAACAATCTTCATGTTCATCATATCATTTATATGACTCATGCTCTACCTTTCGGTATTCCGTGTTCCGAGACCATGTCTGTACATGCTAGGCTCGTCAAGATAACCTTAGTTTCTGCATGTGCAAATCTGGCTTGCACCCGTTTTATGCACACGTAGAATCTATCACATCCGATCATCACGAGATGCTTCGAAACGAAGAGTCTTAGCAACGGTGCCAACTAAGGGTGAACACTTTATTACTTGATATTTTAGTGAAAGGGATCATCTTATAATGCTACCGTCGCGATCTAAGCAATACAAGATGCATAAAAGATTAACATAACAGGCAATTCATAATTAGTGTGATATGATATGGCCCTTTCTTCTTGCGCCTTTGATCTCCATCTCCAAAGCACGAACATGATCTCCATCATCACCAGCATTGCGTCAAGGTCAGTGGCGCCGCTTCATGGTTGTCCATCATCACTAGCAACTATTACAACTACTTGGAATAAAGCTATTACAAGATGAATAGACACGCAGGTCTGAATAGAATTAAAGACAACCATTAGGCTCCTGCCGGTTGCCATATTACAACAAGGATCATTGCATACATCAAATACAATCACAATCACATGATGGCCATATCACATCACAAAACCCCTGCAAAAACAAGTTAGACGCCTCTAATTTTCTTTGCATATTTTACGTGCTTTGGGGCTTTCGTATAAGACCGATCTTACCTACGAACAAGGACCACAACGTTGATACAAGTGTTGTCAGATGCTCATTGTAAATTGAATCTTAACTATGGTGGGAGAGACAGACACCCGCAAAGCCACTTGTGCAAAGCAAGTTGCACGTCAAGCGTGGAGCAAGTCTCATGTACGATGACATGTAATGTTAGCCCAAGCCGCTTCATTCCACCATGCCGAAAGATGCAAAGTACACGCTAAGACACCGACAACAAGAGCATCAACGCCCACAAAAACATTGTGTTCTACTCGTGCAACAGATCTACGCATAGATACGGCTCTGATACCACTGATGGGTTCGTAGCATGGAAAACAAAAAATTTCTACCGCAAGAACGAACAAAACCCAGATCTAATCTAGATAAAAGCCAAGATCTAATCTATTAGACATGTGCAACGAGATAGATAGGAACTAACCCTCGTAGATCCGAAAGCGTTAACGAGATTAGATCTCGTGGTTGATGTAGTCGATCACTTGCCGATCTCAAGATCGTGTGGACAATCCTTCCGGCGTCGCGTTCCGGCAGCGCTTCCGCAGTCGGTCAAGTGGACGATCCTTCCAGCGCCACGTTTCGGCAGCGCTTCCGCAGTCGGTCACACGTGCGGAGTCGAAGTAGACCTTCCTCGCCTCGTTCCAGCGAGCAGCGGAGGTAGTAGATCTTCTCCACGGAATCCCAGCAGCACGACGGCGTGGTGGTGGTGGTGGAGTAGAGAATTCTGCAGGGCTTCACCTATAGCTGTGCAGAAGAAAGGAGGAGGAGAGAGGCGGCAGAGATTGGGAGTTATGGAGGAGAGGCAAGGGGTGGCGCCTCCCCCTTCTATTTAAAGGAGGGAGGGCGCCTGGGGAGGGGAAGTCCTAGTAGGACTCCCCACCTCCTTGGGCCGGCGGATTGGGGAGGGGGGGAGGAGTCCTCCTCCCCCACGACTCCTTGTCTTGACCCACCAGGATTCCTTGATCCCTATCTTGATTTTCAAGCAAACTCCAAGAAATCTTCTAGAACCTTCCGGAACATTCCGAAACCTTCTAGAATCCTCATACAAACACTCCGGAACATTTCCTAACTTAGAAAATGATCCCCAATATATGACTCTTATTCTCTGGACAATTCCGGATCTCCTCGTGATGTCCCGGATCCATTCCGAGACTCCAAACAACATTCGGTCTCCAACACACATTCCATATCTACTTAAAACAACTTCGACCCTTAAGTGTGTCACCCTACGGTTCGTGAATATGTAGACATGACATAGACACATATCCTATCAATAACCATCAGCGGGACCTGGAGATCCATAATGGCTCCCACATACTCAACGATGACTTCGTGATCGATTGAACCATTTACATACGAAACCAATTCCCTTTGTCACGCGATACTATACTTATCCGAGGTTTGATCGTCGGTATCTCCATACCTAGTTCTACCTCGTTACTGATAAGTACTCTTTACTCGTTCCGTGATATGTCATCCCTTGTGACCCAGTCACATGCTTGCAAGCTAACTAGATGACATTCCACCGAGAGGGCCCAGAGCATATCTATCCATCATATGGATGGACAAATCCCAATCTTGTTTCATGCGCTTCAACACATACTTTCAGAATACCCAATGACACCTTTATGACCACCCAGTTACGAAGGGGTGTTTGATGTCATCAAAGTACCCATCCGGTGATGGTGATTAACACAACCTCATGGTCGAAGGATTAGGTTACTATGCATTTAAAAGCTTACAACAATACGAACTTAATGACTTGATCTTATGCTATGCTTACTATGGGTGTATGTCCATCACATCATTCTCCTAATGATATAACCTTGTTATTAATCACATCCTTATGTCCATGATCGGGAAACCATGATCATCAATCAATCAACAAGCTAGTTCAACAAGAGGCTTACTAGGGACTCTTACATGTTTACAAAACACACATGTATTAGTGTTTCCTAATAATACAATTATAGCATGGGATGTAAACATTTCATCATAAACACAAAGATATAATAATAATCACTCTTATTATTGCCTCTTGGGCATATCTCCAACAAGAAGATCTACTACCTCCGCTGCTCGCTAGAACGAGGAGAGGAAGGTCTGCTTCGACTCCGCACGTGTGACTGACTGCGGAAGCGCTGCCAGAACGTGGCACCGGAAGGATCGTCCACTCGATCTTGAGATCGGCAAGTGATCGACTACATCAACCATGAGATCCAATCTCGTAACGCTTTCGGATCTACAAGGGTTAGTACAGATCTATCTCGTTGCACATGTCTCATAGATTAGATCTTGGCTTTTATCTAGATTAGATTTGGGTTTTGTTCGTTCTTGCGGTAGAATTTTTTTGTTTTCGATGCTACGAACCCATCAAATATATGTAACTCGGTTCAGGGGCTACGGAACAAGCGATAACTAGCAAGGGATGAGGTCAGAATGCGGGTCGGCAATGGATCAAAAGTTGATGTGATTGCCGTCGGGACGCTACCTCTCCATTTGACATCGGGATTAGTTATAAACCTAAATAATTGTTATTCAGTGCCTGCACTGAGCATGAACATTGTATCTGGATCGTGTTTGATGCAAAGTGGTCATTCCTTTAAATCTGAAAACAATGGTTGTTCGATTTATAAGAATGATATCTTTTATGGTCATGCACCTATGTTGAATGGTTTATTTCTGTTGGATCTCGATAGTAATATTACACACATTCATAATGTTAATGCTAAAAAGATTAAACTTGATGATGATATGTCTACATATATGGGGCACTGCCGTCTAGGTCATATTGGCGTTAAACGCATGAAGAAACTCCATTCTGATGGACTTTTGGAATCACTTGATTTTGAATCATTTGATACATGTGAGCCATGCCTTATGGGTAAGATGACTAGAACGCCGTTTTCCGGTTCAATGGAACGGGCGACAGATCTATTGGAAATCATACATACTGATGTGTGTGGACCAATGAGTGTGTCGGCGCGAGGTGGATATCGTTATTTTGTTACTTTCACGGATGATTTGAGTAGATATGGGTATATCTATTTGATGAAACACAAGTCTGAAACTTTTGAAAAGTTCAAGGAATTTCAGAATGAAGTGGAAAATCATCGTAATAGAAAGATCAAATTTCTACGGTCTGACCGTGGAGGAGAGTATCTAAGTTACGAGTTTAGCACACACATGAAAAAGTGTGGATAGTTTCACAACTCACGCCTGCCCGAACACCACAACGTAATGGTGTGTCGGAACGTCGTGATCGTACCTTATTGGATATGGTTCGATCTATGATGTCTCTGACTGACTTGCCACTGTCATTTTGGGGTTATGCATTGGAAACAACTGCATTCACTTTAAATTGGTCACCATCTAAATCCGTTGAAACGACACCGTATGAATTATGGTTTGGAAACAAACCTAAGTTGTCATTTCTTAAAGTTTGGTGATGCGCTATTTATGTGAAGAAACTTCAACTGGATAAACTCGAACCCAAAGCGGAAAAATGCGTCTTCATAGGATACCCTAAAGAAACAATTGGGTATACCTTCTATCACAGATCCGAGGGCAAGGTTTTTGTTGCCAAGAATGGATCCTTTCTTGAGAAGGAGTTTCTCACGAAAGGTGTGAGTAGTCGGAAGGTAGAACTCGAAGAGGTTATTGAACCTTCTCTTCATGGAATAGCGAGTGGCGCAGCACCGGAAGTTGTTCTGGAGTTGACTTCACCTGATGAAGAGAGAGCTAATGATAAAGATCATGAAACTCCGAAAGAGGACACTACCGAACCTTGTAGGTCAAGCATGACACGTGCAGCTCCTGAACTGTACGACAATCCTGTTGTGAATTTCATGGTTGATGAAATGGATGACCATGCGACGTATGAAGAAGCGATGATGAGCCCGGATTCCAACAAATGGCTAGAAGCTATGAAATCCGAGATGGAAACCATGTACGAGAACCAAGTTTGGAACTTGGTGGACATACCTCACGACCGAAAGGCCGTTGAGAATAAATGGATTTTCAAAAGAAAAACTGATGCTGATGGTAATGTGACCATCTATAAGGCTCGACTTGTCGCAAAGGGGTTTCGACAATTCAAGGAGTTGACTACGATGAGACATTCTCTCCCGTAGCAATGCTTAAATCGGTTAGGATTATGTTAGCAATTGCTGCATATTTCGATTATGAAAAATGGCAGATGGATGTCAAAATTGCGTTCCTCAATGGTAATATTGAAGAAGAGTTGTATATGATACAATCTAAGGGTTTTGTCGATCCTAAGGATGCTAATAAGGTAAGCACACTTCAGCGATCCATCTATGGACTGAAGCAAGCATCTCGGAGTTGGAATCTCCGCTTTGATGAGGTGATCAAAGAGTTTGGATTTGTCTAAACTTATGGAGAGGCTTGTATTTACAAGAAAGTGAGTGGGAGCAATGTGGCATTTCTGATATTATATATGGATGACATATTATTGATTGGAAATTATATAGATCTTTTAAACAGTGTTAAAAGTTATCTAAACAGCAAATTTTCGATGAAAGACCTTGGTGAAGCATCATATATATTAGGCATTAAAATCTATAGAGATAGATCAAGGCGCCTAATTGGGCTATCGCAGAGTACATACCTTGATAAGATATTAAAGAAGTTTAATATGGACGAAAGTAAGAAGGGGTTCTTACCTATGTTGCAAGGCAAGACATTGAGTAAGACTCAAAGTCCGGCTACGGCGGAAGAAAGAGAGATGATGGATAAGATCCCCTATGCCTCGTCCATAGGCTCTATTATGTATGCCATGCTATGTACAAGACCGGATGTGGCACATGCTATTAGTTTGACTAGTAGGTACCAATCTGATCCAGGTTCGGAACACTGGATAGCGGTAAAGAAAATCCTCAAGTACTTGAGAAGAACTAAGGATATGTTTCTTATATACGGAGGTGAAGAAGAGCTAGTCGCTAAGTGTTATGTCGATGCTAGCTTTGACACCAATCCGGATGACTCTAAGTCTCAATCCGGACACGTATTTCTCTTGAACGGAGCAGCAGTTAGTTGGAGCAGTTCCAAACAACCTGTGGTGGCTGGATCAATGATGGAGGCGGAATATGTTCCTGCTTCAGAAGCGGCGCAGGAGGCGGTTTGGATGAAAGAGTTCATTACGGAACTAGGTGTGGTTCCCAGTGCGTTGGACCCAATGGTGATCTATTGTGACAATAATGGAGCCATAGCCAACGCAAAGGAACCGAGGTCTCACAAGAATTCCAAGCATATTAAGCGCCGGTTTCACTCCATTCGCGAGCATGTCAAGGATGGAGATATAAAGATTTGTAAAGTACACACGGACCTAAATGTAGCAGATCCATTGACTAAAGTTCTCCCTAGGGCAAAACATGATCAACACCAGAACTCCATGGGTGTTAGATTTATCACTATGTGAACTAGATTATTGTCTCTAGTGTAAGTGGGAGACTGAAGGAAATATGCCCTAAGAGGCAATAATAGAGTTGTTATTATATATTCCTTATATATGATAGATGTTTATTTTACAGGCTAGAATTGTATTGATCGGAAACATCAATACATGTGTGTTTAATAAACAAAAAGGGTTTCTAGTTATGCCTCTCTTATAGACTAGCTTGTTGATTAACAAGATGATCAAGGTTTCCTGATCATGGACATTGGATGTTGTTAATAACAAGGTCACACCACTGGTGGAATGATGTGATGAACATTCATCCGAAGTATAGCATTACGATCAAGTCATTATGTTTATATTCCTATAACATCATACAAAGTAATCTTTATCCTTAGACCATGAGATCATGTTACTTGCTAACACTGGAAGAGTATCTTGATAACATCAAACATCACACCGTAACAGGGTGACTATAAAGATGGGTTCAGTACTACGAAGGTGTTATGTTGAGGCTCATGGATCAAGAGTGGAATTTTTCAATCCAGATGACGGATAGATATACTCTAGGCCCTCTTGGTGATATCACATTAAGATAGCTTGCAAGCAAGTGATGTGATCACTAGAATGTTATATCACGGGAACGAGAAAAGAGTGCATGTCGGTAACGAGATCAAACTAGGTATGGACATACCGATGATCGAATCTCGAACATGTAATATATCGAGAGACAAAGGGATTTAGTTACAAGAGTTAAAGGTTCTCACGATCACAGAAGTCATCGTTGAATGTGTATGAGTCAGTACAGATCTCCAGGTCCCGCTGCTGATTATTGATCGGAGAAGGGTCTCGATCATGTCTACATTATTCGCGAACCGTAGGGTGGCACACTTAAGAGTTACCGGACAGCATTTTGGAGCACATATGTTTCAGACGAAAGAATTGCAAAGCACAGGAATTGTTTCAATAGAAACCAGAAATTTTTTCGGGTGAAATTGCAGAAAGTGGTTCTGCATGTGATATTGAAATATTGCAAGGGGCTATATGTGAATGTTTGTTAATTAAAGTAATTAACAAAATTGTGAATAAATTTAATAAAAATAGTTTTATTAAATAAGAGAGCATTAAATTTGGAGAAATTTAATGCATTTAAAGTGGAGACTTTAAAAGGGAATGTGAAGAGGCATCTTAATGTGGAGGGGTTACCACCACATGAATGGGGGAGGTGAGGGGTCACCCCCATGCGCTGGCCATGGAGAGAGGGGGCACCCCCTCCTCCTATAAAAGGCCACCCATTCCCTCCTTCATCCACACACCTCCTTGTGAAGGATCTCTCTCCCCCTCTAGAATTATTCCCCCATGGTCTCGGATTAGCGGGATACATGTTACCGGTGGCATTTCGTCTAGAAGGAGTTCCTGCTTCCGCTGGATCGCTGGAACGAGGAGGTGGAGGTTGTCCAGTGGCTTGAACGTGTGTGCGAGTGCGGATGCGCTGCTGAGTTGCGGCGCTCGGACTTCCTCACGATCTTGAGATCGGCAAGTGTACGACTACATCAACCACGAGTTCCTACTCGTTAACAAAACTCGTTGTCTTCGAGGGTAAGTTCTCGTTGGATGTATGTCCACCCGTTGCTTTGTAACTAGTAGATAGATCTTGGCGTGTAGTTCACACCGTAGGAAATTTTTTATTTTCTATGCTGCGGACCCAACAATACTTATATCGCTTCTGTTGTAATAATATAAACTCTGGATTATTCGATTTATATAATAAATACTTATGTTTTACATGATATCTCATCGACTATGAGTGCTAGCTAATGATCCAGGGACTAGCATGTTAATCACAGGAACTTAGGATCTTTATCGATCCGAGGTCACTACAGATGGTATCAGAGCACATGTTGACCGTAGATCGTGACCCTAGCCTCGGAAAAACCTTAGGAGTAATATTTTCTAAGTTATTTCAGAATACTCTCATACTTCTCATCATATATCTTTGGAGTTTTAAAATTTCTTAAGTCTCTTCCTTTCAACATTAGAGATGACCAATATGCACTTCAAGAAGAAACTCCTCTCAAGAGTACCCTTCCAAATAAGATCTTCTCAATGTTTCGCTCAAGTCAAGACGTGAACACCTCCACAGAAGATGTTCCAAGACAGCTACGAGAATTGAAGACTTCAAAGCTACAAGTACTGAAGACTTCGAAGGCCTTAAGTCAAGGTTATTAACTGAAGACCTTGGAAGATTATGAAGAACATGAAGATTATCAAAAGCACGAAGACTTTTGAAGACTCGAAGCCTCGAAGATTACAAGTGACCTATTAAGAATCAAACCCGGATATATTTCTCTACAATGTAGATGCAACGAATTGTTTGCTTTCTTGGTATGGTTTGTTATGATAACAAATAAAACCTATTTTTCTGAAACTAAAGTTACTTGTATGGGGTACTCTTCTTCTTCCTCTTCTATAATCCACTCGTTCCTACTCTAAACCTTGGTCAGCTCGACAGATGGGCCGTACCATCAAGGAAGACAATGAACTCATGTTCTCCAAGTGTATGATCCACGCCGATGCAAAGCAATGGATGCACAAGGTTGAAGAAAGAATGAAGGATGCCAACATTGAAGCCAATAAAATGGTTCATTATGCCACCCAATTCCTAAAGGAGGAAGCTGCAACTTGGTGGGAGATGCAGAACACCATTGATGATCATCAAGTGATGATATCTTGGGAAGAATTTAAAGTGGTTCTACTACAATCTCGTCTCGTCACTCGGAAATCAAAACCCCAAGGAGTTGAAGTCCCAAAGCATCCAGCTTATAGAATCTGTGGGGAAATAGGACACACCTCTAAGAAGCATCGTGACCAATGCCCCTACTATGAAGCAAGTCACCCTTCTGAAGAATGCCCCACCTCCCAGGTTAGATGCTTCTTCTGTGAAGGAACCAACCAATAATCCCTCCTAATGTCACCTGTACCCGATGGTACAACAAGTGAATCCGCAAGTTAGAGATGGAATGCGCCAAGGCCTCATGAAGCTCTTAGAGGACACAAGGTCTAGAGATTGAGTCAAGACTCTAAAACACCACACCAAAAGTCATCACTTCGTGATACTCGAAATATGAAAGGAATGGCCATCTTCCCAAAACTGGCACAAGGAAACGCCATGGTAATGGAGGTAGCAGTTATCCTAGCCAGGTGACATGCTACAAGTGTGGTGAAACAGGGCATTATGCGTCAGATTGTCCTGAGAAAAGGAAGAATGGCGGTGGTAATGGAAAGAAGTCCAATCCGTCCATCAAGCTATGATGAATTATGTTACAACCTAAAGTGGACCTACACGGAAAACCCAACAAATATAATCTTTTAAGGGTGGTAGTACCCTAGTGTATCCTGAACCTTTTTCTTTCTAACTTTCTCGAATCTCGAGGACAAGATTCATTTTAAGGGTGGGTATCCTGTAACATTCCTGGATTTTATGTTAAAAAAATTTAAGTTAAGTTGATTTAATTGTTTGGTGTCGAAGAAAAGAAAATATTGAGGACTTGTTTAGAAAAATTCCTAAGTCGCATTGAAAAGAGTGGATTAACATGACTATCCGAATGGCTGGGAAATTTTTATACAGATCTAAGAAAGTATTTTCTTACATTTTATTCGTGTTCATTTTGATTTTTGAAATACTTAGATATTTTTCAAACACTTGTTTCATTTCATAAGAGAGGAAATAATATGACATTTCTGAATATAAAAACGCGTTGGGAGATAATTCTAATTGGTGTTGTTTGGATTTCTATTTACATTCTAGGATTTTTGTAAATATTTTTCAATTAAAAAAGAATCAACCAAGATAAAATGACTTCTTCATAATACCGGATCAGATTTTTCTTATATGATATTCATGTGCGCTTTCAAGTTATAAACATTTTTGGTAATATAAAACAATAAACCCATTATTTTGAATAGTCAAAAGAAGAAACTCTTTCGTACTGTGTTTACGCATCTAGATAGCTAGAACGGAGCTGGCAAAATCGACTTGAGCAAAGCGCACGTAGTCAATCTGAAGAAATTTTAACAAACTCGTGAGCTAGCTAGTACATATATATATATTTATGAAAAAAAGATAGCAAAAAGGAGCGACACATGCCAAAATTTGCATGCACCACGACGGTCCAATCAGAGCATGCACAACCCGCCTCTCTCTCCCCCCCTTTTTCTTTCCGTGGCGGACAACTGCGGCTACAGGTCATCTTCCCCATATCGACACGAGTCCAGGAAGAACACGAGTTCGTTCCAGGCAGAAATATCTCGGCTATATCTCTGCAAATCGGTTGAATTATTTGACCCTTCTCCAAGCCAAACCTTCCGATAAATACCTCCTCCTCTTTCCCGTTCGATTCTTTTTCACAAATCGATCAAGGTTGTACACAGCTAAACAGATCTCGCCGGAATTTCACAACCGCCGAGCTCGAAGTTGAAATACCAAGACCGTCACCCCTTCTTTTCTCTCCAATCTTTCCAGCTTGTTCGTCCGCATCTTCTCACCGTGTTTTCTCATCCGCAGGAGCCCCATATCGGTGGACGTCCATGCCGGAGTTTCGCCGGAATTGTCGCTCGGGACCGATCTGTGTCGCCGTCTGAAGCCGCTTGTGATGTAGCCGAGGATACCATCAAGTTTGCCGAGACGAGGGGGACCATAGATGCCTTCTCCATACCCATGCGAGCACCGGAACACCGCCGCCGTCAACTTCGAAGCAGCGCGTTGGTCGCCGTCGTTCTACTGCATCGGTGAGAATCGAGAGCTCTGTTTAATTTTTATTGTCGGAATAGGTTCTATCCTACGATACGCTATCTGTTCAGCGTTACCAACTTTGAAAAAAACAAGCAGCCTACCAGAATTGCTGCATGTTTGGGCAACCACCGCCAAAATGACGAGCTGCGTTAGGATTTGCCGAGGACGCCATGAAGCTCGCCACATTGAGGCGAAGTCGCAGCCGCCTACCGAGACCAACGTCCTTCTCGTTTCTGTGTCGCTGTCTACTAAGCTGCTGGTAATAAGTCGCCTACGTTTTCTACTGTTTGATTAGATCACAGACTCAATGTGAGTCAGCCTATCATGTTTTGCTATTTATCTATTTTCCACAATCCTCGTGCTAGGTAGAAAAAAACACACATCTCCAACTTATAAATTCAATATCTTTTAATTTGTTGTTTCAAATCAGATGATTTTTGTTGTGCTAGATTCGTAATTAAATTTCCAATTTAGTGACACTAATTTTTCGAATTATCAAATTTTCGAATGTGTTATTTAAATTTTGATTTAAACCTTGTTTTGGCCATATGTTTAGATCTATAACCTTATTTAAGTCAAATCATTTTGCGTTCAGTTTGTAATTGAAGTATCCATCTAATAGTAATCTCGAACCTCAAAAATATACATGTTTAGATCTGTTCACTCGTAATATGAATCTAACCTTTATTTGACCATAATATAAAATCTACAATTTCTTTCGAACTAATCCTTTGCAAATTAGCCATAATCACACGCATAGAACAATATGAATATGCAATTATGTATATTAAATAAATAATGTGAATCTTGTTCACATGCTACATGTTTTGGTATTTGTTTACATACCACATTTTGTTGGCTCTTTATTTACGATGGATGCTTATTTGTGATGTTTGTATACGTTAGATTTATTCAGAGTGCGCGGATGAATTCTACGAACAAGTAATATCACATTTTGTTTGGCTCCTTATTTATGATGTATGCTTATTTGTGTATGTTTGTATACGTTAGATTTATTTAGAGTGCGCGGATGAATTCTACGAACAAGTAATCCTCATAAAATTTTACTGAGACAAGTTACACCACTTGTTCATATTTATGTCACAGTTTTGTATGCATGTTTTGATCTTCAAATTCTGTAGTATACATGACAACGGTTTAACTCATCACCATTGTTATGGACCTGGATTTTGGAGAAGGAGAGAGCGCTGGAAGTCTTGATCGGCTAGCAAACAAGCACACAGGGACGTAAGATTTACCCAGGTTTAGGCCTCGTAGAGGATCCTACTCCTGCTTGTCTGCTCTTGATTGATGATGATTCGAAGGAATACAATGTCGCCGATGGGGGGGTGCGCAGATGAGATCTGGCGAGGTATGAACTAGGGTTTACGATATCTACATCTATTGTGGCGTAGCGTGTCCTCCTCGTTGGACCCTCCTAGCGTTTATATATGAGGAGGCTAGGTCTCAGGTACCAATACGAGTTGGTTATAGGTCTCAGGTACCAATACGAGTTGGTTACAAGTTAGATTCAAACTCTAGTATTGTGATTTCCTTGTCTTGTGCGTTTGGGAGTCCGTGTCCATATGAGCTTCATACCAGCTGAACTGTCATCGACATCATGGATCTTGATATATCTTCGAGTGGGCCTTCCGTCGGGCAGCACCAGGTAGGCCAATAGTAGGTGCATGTAGGCAAAACCTATGTCAGTAGCCCCCGAGTGTCTATCCGAATCGTAGATTCGGGTAGAGATTTAGTTGTCTTAAGCCTTACATTAGGATGCCGGAGATGACAATTGTGTCGAGTGCAAAGCACTCACCCGGAAGTTCATCGGGTCAGCCGAATTTGTAGTAGTTTATAGGGATGATGGTAAACATGCCTGGTACGCTCGACAGATCGAGACCAGTTAATTGCTCTAGGGCAAAAACAACGCTAGCTACCCAAACTCGAGTCCCCGGACTCGAATCCAGAAATTGCTGGCGTAGTTCGACTCATGCCGTGGAGGCCTTACTGAGTCGAACTCCAGTTTTAATGCATATGTACCCAACGTGTCCGTCGGGATTTTCTTCATGTCGTAGACACGGTATTTAACTGGTAGAGCGCAACGGATGCGGTTGCTAGGCCATCAGATTAGATCTGTAGGTCTTATGTTTGCATTATAGACACACCATCCGAATTTTTATCACCGTGGAGGTATTTTGGGTGGCCAAGGAGACGTTGTCTCTGACCTTGACATTTGAATGTAGTGGGGCGGAGTCGCCAATGAGTGCGATTGCTGTAAGCAAGTCGACATTATGGACGCAGTCGACACAATGGACAATATTATAAATCTTTTGTTTTCTGTAGGGTGCGCGACCAGCGCTCCCTATGGGAGTAACCCCTTCGTGTCTGTTCGTATCGTAGACTCGAGCAGAGACTTGTAGTCATCGGTTTCGTAGACACAACAATCCGGAAGTGCTTCGGATGATATTATGAGTGCCATTAATGCCGGCGCTTTTTCGAATCCGCAACCAGCGCTCCCTATGGGAGTAGTTCCCGAGTCCTTAGTCGAATCGTGGATTCGAGTGAGGATTTGGAGCGTGCCACTCGAAGATCTTGTATATGCACGAACGCTCAAGTTTGGAGTAGCCCCCGAGTGTATGGCGGAGTCATAGACTCAGGCAGAGACTCGAGTCTTGTATCTTGTAGATGTAGTTGAAAATCATGCGAGGGGAAGCCACTGACCCGACAGTGCATCGAGTCAATGTTCCATGCATAAGGAGCTTGAATCGACGATGCAGTTGGAGTCGACACAGTCACTTCTGTCGGGTGCGTCACTAGCACCGCGTCTTTGTAGCATCAAGCGATGCAACCATCCGAGGAGAAACTTGACTCGGGTCTTGAGTGTATGGCATAGTCAGTTATTTTTCGACTCCTGTTGGAGGACCCAATAGAATAGCTCGATGTAGTCGACATCTTTGTAAGCTACAAAAAATGCAAAGAATTGTGAAGTATCTATAACTTGTAAAGAATATTTGCCTGTCAGCATGTCAATAATATTTTCTGGTGCCAATCGAGTCAACACTTTTGCACTATTTGCTAGGCCTTTTCGTTAGCCTGATTACCCTTAGTCTCAGTTCCTTGCCGAGGTGCTCGGAGTTCAAGGATTCGATGATCAGGCAAAATCAACTACTCAGGCTGTCGCGTATGAGGTGCTCGAGTGCGCGGAGTCGACAGCACATTTGGTTACTCGAAGAGGGCACATCCCCCGAGTGTATCGAGTGCGATTAAAGTAAATGAGAAATCAAAATTAAGTAAAGAACTTAGCTTTGTTGGTTGTCGACGTGGTGGACGGACTCGACACCAGCGCGCGACTCGCCACCAACCGAAGCTTGTACTAGGTAACTGCAGTCGAAGACTGTAGCGGGTCGCTGGCTGATGGCGGTGACGGTCACGGTCACGGGAGCCGATGCAACCTGCGGGTCACCCGAGTCGAAGACCGCAGCGGGTCGCATGATGAAGTCGAAGACTCAGTAGGTCGGCGCAGTCGAAGACCGCAGTGAGTTAGGAAATGGTGGAAATGTGCCTTGTGGTAGAGTCGGTGGAGCCCCTGAGTGCAGATTCGATGTGGTCAATGTAGTCGAGGTGGCATCCGAGAGCTAGTGCAGCGGACCGGAGTCGACGTGGCAGTGGGTCGCTGAAACCGATGGCGGTAGTAGTTTGCTGCAACCGAAGGTCGTAGCAGGTCGTCGTAGACTATGGCGGCAACGGGTTGCTATCGCGGAAGCCGATTCGACTGTAGGGTCGCGCGAGTCGAAGATTGTAGCGGCTCGCGGTAGTGGGAGTCGAGGGAGCCCCCGAGTCACCTGAGCTGAAGACCGTAGTGGGTTGTCAAAATCGTACACCGTGGCGGGTCGTTGAAGAGGAGGGAGCCCCCAAGCGCCCGAGTCACTGGAGCCGAAGATCATAGCGGATCGCTAGAGTCGAAGACTACAACAGGTCGTGGCAGCTGAAGACTGAAGCGGTTCGCCGCAACCTAAAGAGTACCGGAGTCGCCAGAGCTGATACCGCAGCAGATCGACGGGGTCGAGGACCGTAGAGGGTCACAAGGCGGAGAGTTGAATACCGTAATAGTTGCCGCAGCTGAAGACGGCAGCAGGTCTCGGGACGGAGTTGGCGGTGCCCCCGAGTGTAGAGTTGATGCGACAGACAGAGCTGATGCGACAGACAGAGCTGATGCAGAGGAGGGAGTCGTGGATCGCGGGTCACCGGCGGACGGGAGTGGACGCATCGGGTGTTTCCGCAGCCCTCAGATGTACATTCGTCGAATATTTGTCGTCGTAGCAGCGCATGGAGTCATTGAATATTTGTTGGATGGAGTCGATATAGCGGACGTGTGGTCCAGATTGATGGACAGGAGTTGCTGAAGCGGTCGGATGTCGTGTACTAGATGTGTGGTTGACACGGCGAACCGGAGTTGACGCGGGAGTCATCCGATTTTTTGTCATCTGGAGTCGAGTCGTCGTAGCATACGAAATCGACACATCGGGCCCGTCAATTTTTCTTCCGACGGAATTTTGTGCGGCATAATCAGCTCAGGCTTACACAACCTCACGTGGTTGATCCAATTTTAGTTTGCCCTTTAATGTGTGCATTGCATGGATGCATGCTAGTGACTTCGTTTTGATTAAGAATAAACAAAGCCTCCGGACCTGACTCCTCTAGATTTCGATGATTTTATTTTACTCTATCACGGCATCACGAACGTCTGCTTTTTTTTACGGATCGGTCTGCCTGACACAATCTCATCAGGACTTCTCCATCAAAAGGCCTTCACGATGGATTTTGTTTTCTTTTGCATGTGGCCGCGACTCTCACGTAGGATTCCTCATGGCAAAGAGCTAGCTTGGTCCGTAGTGAGCAGCTGTACTAGCATCTAGTAACAAAATTCTTCATAGCACTTCGGATGTCCCTTTGGATTCAAATCGGCAATGCGTCCGTCTGTACAAAAACTTCCACTGCTTGGCCGCCCTTTCAAGCGGAAAAGACATAGAAGGATGCCAGCTATACCAATGTATTGGCGATAAAATCCCAGTAACGCTACCACCGGTCCTGCTGATGAAGATGTCGACGCATCCATGGTGAATTGTCTGCCAGATGCGATTTGGCTGCCGTTGACGACGAGCGATCAAGTCTGGATGATGACGCATGGGATCCAGAGTAGATCTGTTTTCCCGGTAGTCGTCGAATAATCGTAGATTGCCGATGATGGAGTCGTCGAGATTGCAACATCAATGCTCGTAGTTCCCACAGACGGCGCTAATTGACGAGGGTTTAACTCATCAATACCCATTGTTATGGATTTGGGTTTTGGAGAAGGAGGGAGTGCTGGAAGTTTCGATCGGCTAGCAAACAAGCACACATGGACGCAAGTTTACCTAGGATCAGGCCTCGTAGAGGACCATACTCCTACTTGTCTGCTCTTGATTGATGATGATCCGAAGGATTACAATGTCGCTGATGGCGGTGGTGCGCAGATGAGATCTGGCGGGGTATGAACTAGGGTTTACGATATCTAGATATATTGTGGCGTAGCATGTCCTCCTCGTTGGACCCTCCTAGCCTTCATATACGAGGAGGCTAGGTCTCAGGTACCAATACGAGTTGGTTACAAGTTAGAGCTCAGGGAGGAGCTGGTCACATGAAGACCAAAACCATCGTCCACCTGATGGACATCGTGAATCGGTGGGCAGACGCAATTGAGTTGCTAAACAACAACCATGTCTACTCAGATGATGAGGACAACCTCGGCCGCAGACGTGACCGATGATGAAAGTGTCGGTTGCGTGGCTACGAGGACCGCGAGGAGGCCGACATGGTCGTGGCCGGCTACACTGACAAACGCGATGAGGGTAACCACAGTAGCGGGTACCGTCACAGCCGCTACTGCGACAACGAGAAACCCGTGCAAGTGTGGCAACGCCGCACCCACAACGACGCACGTAGAACATCCATCTAGGAGAAGTTGTGTGGATCCTGCAATGTTCACTTCTACATCAACAAATATAATAGCAAAAAGAAATCCAGCCACCTCCTCAAGGACTATCGCGAATTCCTGAAGCTCCACAAGGGCCTTGCCCAGCTACACTGTGACGCGCTGACTCAAGGGTACGGAGCTGCTCCAGGCGCCATAGCTCATGGGGCGCCACCACCACCACTACCTAGAGAACCCGCACAGCCTGCGGCTACGCAAGTACAGAACAACGGATGCAAGCAATACCCACGAGCGCTGGGAAACATGGGCATGATCCAGAAGGGGCACCCCTCAAACAGGGTGCAGAAATTAATCACTCGCCACGTTAATTTGGCTATCAGCCCCTCACTCAACCCCTGAGTATATCAGTGGGTCGAAGTGTTGCATCTCCTTCGATAAGAACGACCATCCACACCAGGTCCCTCACCCAGGCCATTCTCCCCTGGTGCTCGAGGCGCAGATCGGCGGATTCGAGATGATTCGAGTCTTCATGGACGGCGGCAGTGGTATCAACCTCATGTTCGCCAACACCCTGCGCCATGTAGACCCTCCTCTCTAGCCTAGAAGCATCCAAGACAACCTTCCACGACATCGTCCCAGGGAAAGGAGTATACCCTCCGGGCAAAATCTAGTTGGACGTCATCTTCGGCACGCCTGCAAATTTTCGATGTGAGTGCCATGAGTTAGAGGTGGTCGATTGGCCATCAGAGTACCATACTATCCTCGGGCATGTCGCATTTGCAAGTTCATGGAGGTCCCGCACTACGTGTACTTGTAGATGAAGATACCAGGACCTAACAGAATAATCACCATCAAAGGAAGCTTCACAAAGTCCGATAGCTATGACAGGTAATTCAACAGAATCTCCCAATCTTTCGGAATGCAGGAGGAGCTGCAAGGCTCAAGGATTCAATGGACAACAGTCTTCCTCCTGTGAGCAAGCAGAATGCACCGTACTAGTCCTTTGACTTATCGGTGAATACTAAGGCAGTCCAGGTCCACTCGACGGACCCGACAAGACGACCCTTATTGCCAACATCTCGAGTCTCGCATAGGAACTCACGCTTGTCGAATTCCTCCATGAGCGCTGGGAAATATTCGCCTAGTGTCCTACAGACATGCCAGGAGTTCCCAGAGAATTCACCGAGCATGCACTCAATGTGTCTCTAGATACAAGACCAGTCAAGCAGTCAATGCATCGATTGTCAGAACCAAGGGAAAAATCAGTTGGCATGGAAGTCAACTGACTCCTCGACGCCGATTATATACACAAAATCAAGGAAAGCACCTGGGGAGCTAATGTTAGGTTCGCAGCATAGAAAACAAAAAATCCTACGATGTGAATATCTAATCACCAAGATCTATCTACCTAGATACAATCAACGGGTGGATATACATCCATAGAGAACATACACTTGAAGATCGACAAAGCATTGTTAATGAAACTGATTTCGTGGTTGATGTAGTCATACACTTGCCGATCTCAAGATCATGATGAAGTCTAGTGAGTCTAGCAAGTCCAGCACCAGCAAGTCCAGCAGGTCCACCACCATCAAGTCCAGCACCGCAAAGCAGCGGTGCATCCGTGATCGCGCACACGTCTGGTACCCCGAAAACCTCTGAGTCCTCGATCCAGCAAAACATCGGAAGTAGCAAATCCTTCTAGAAAAAGCCACAGGCAACATGTATCTCACCACGAGGAGGTGGTGCAAGAGGAGAGGAGCTATGGGGCTCCTTTTATAGGGGGTGGGGCGCAGCCCCATGACCATGGCTAGCCGGGCATGGTGGGTTCCCCCACCTCTCCCCCATTCATGTGGGTGGAGCTTCCACTAAGCCCATTCACATAAATTTCAACTCCACTCACTTGCATTTAATGTCCATTAAATTAAATGCATTTTTCTCTTTAAATAAAACACTTTTATTTATTTTATTAAGAATTTTGTTAATTACTTTAATTAAAAAACATTCACATAAAACCCCTGCAACATTTCAATATCACATGTAGAACCAGTTTCTGCAATTTCAACCGAAACAATTCCGGTTTCCATCGAAATGATTTCAGCGCTTTCTTAATCTTTCCCTAGTAGCTTATTTGCTCCAAATGTTGTCGGTATCCCTTAAGTGTGTCACCCTATAATTTGCGAATAATGCATACATGACCGAGACACCCTCTTCGATCAATAATCAGCAGCGGGGCCTAGAGATATGTACTGACTCCCACACATTCAACGATGACTCTAGTGATCGTGTGAACATTTAACGTCGTAACTAAATCCCTTTGTCTCGTGATATATTACATCTCTGAGATTCGATCATCGGTATCTCCATACCTAGTTTGATCTTGTTACCGACATGCACTCTTTTCTCGTTCCCGTGATATAACATTCTAGTGATCACATCAGTTGCTTGCAAGCTATTTCAATGTTATATCACCAAGAGGGACTAGAGTATATCTATCTGTCATCAGGATGGAGGAATCCCACTCATGATCCATGCGCCTCAACATACTAAACCCAACTTTATAGTCACCATGTTACAGTGTGATGTTTGATGTTATCAAGTTACACTTCTAGTGTTAGCAATTAACATGATCTCATGGTCTAAGGATTAAGATTACTTTGTATGATGTTATAGCAATATAAACACAATGACTTTGATCATAATGCTATACTTCGGATGAATGTTCATCACATCATTCACCAATGTTGTGACCTTGTTATTAACAACATCCAATGTCCATGCAGGAAACCTTGATCATCTTGTTAATCAACGACCTAGTTTATAAGAGAGGCATAACTAGGAACTCTTTATTTTTTTATTCAACACACATGTAAATTATATCATGCAAAATAAACATTTATCATAAACAAGGAATAAGATAATAACCACTTTATCATTGCCTCGCGGGCATATTCCCTTCAGTCTCCCACTTGCACTAGAGTCAATAATCTAGTTTGTAAACTTGCGCATTCAACACCTATGGCTTTCTGGTGTTTTATATACGCGTTTGCTAGTGGTTAACATAATCTCCGGATCTAACGTTTTTAGGTCCGCATGTATTTGCATGTCTTTGCGTCTCTACGCATTACTCATTCTCTAAGGAGATGGCGTTGTATAAATTTAGCCCTTTGGTGAGACCTTTAGTTCCTTTTGGGTTAAAACATGTTGATAGTATTGTCGTACAATATATCTTCACAGTACTAGCCCACTGTGAACCACACCTAGTTTGATAACAAACTACTTAACCAAATTCCCTCCTTTTCTATTACTGTATCAGCCATATACTTAGCCTTTTGTTGTAGTATCCGTCACAATGTATCAACTTTGGAACTCATCCAAATCTACCATGGAACCTTCTTTCATTACATTGTGCCACCCATAGTTTAAATTGAGATAAATTTAATTTGTATCTTGTGACAAACTAGTATCAATGTAACACTTTACAATGAACTATTTGTAACTATTTGTCACTTATTCATGATATATTCCTAGTTCTTCCAAAACTCATAAGAATATCTTTACTATTGTCCAATGATCATCTTATGAATCATTCTGGTATATGCTCAACACTTAGATCATATGCCATATCTTGATATGTACATATCATGGTATTATTGATCAAAATATTCGTGTGATTTCACTCACCAAGTGTCGATACACTTGAATCTTGATTCAACCCTTCCCATGCGGCAAGAACATTTCTCGTTGTTTCCATATTGAACTCATTCAATATCTCATATATGTACGTTTGGCACAACCATATTAGCATTTCAGTCTATCCATATAGACATTGATGTTAAATATTCAGGTTTTGCCCAAGTCTTTCATCGAAATCCAATTTTAATGAAATTCTTAATCCGTGTCAATACAAGATACATCATATCCAATCAATAACATATCCTCTACATAATATATTAGAAATATGTCTTGGCGCTCCCACTTAATTTCTTGCAAATGCAAGCATCTTCATCGTCTCCGATGAAATTAAACCTTTTAATAGTTTCATCACGGTGAAGATTCCAACTCTGCTATGCTTACTTCAACCATTGAAGTTTGCATGCCCTTTTAGCATCCTTTGAATTAACAAAACCCTTCGGACTATGTCATGTACACGTCCTAGGTAACCATTCTATTAGAAGAACTTTGTTTTGTTTGTTCAACTACCATATACTAAATTATATGTAGTGCCTGCTACATTAATCCGTCAAGACTAAATATCGATATGAAAGATAAAATCTTGTAATAGTCAACTCCTTGAACTTTGTCGTAAACTCCTTTCCGACATGTCGACTATTTCATAGATGTCAAACATCCGTGTCTATTTATTTATATATCCAAATACGACTGATAGGCTTCAAGCCATTCTAGAGGGTCTTCCAAGTTTAGAAACTTGATTTCTCGTGTATGGATACTATCACGGATTTTATGACTTCTAGTGATTTAATGGACTCAGGGACCATCATCGCTTCTTTGCATGCAGTCGGTTCATCATTGTCAAAACAATAACGACTTCTATTTCAAATCTTACTATTTGATTCTTACCGACCTACACGGTTCAATAGGAACTCTAATCTTCGAGATCACAACCTTTGTAATCACGGGAGCCATGAGCATTTTAGCCGCCTCCGGGACACTTTCCGGTGCTGCACTATTAGCACATGTTGCTTAGGTTCATCAACCTAATCAAAGTTCTATTGTTCTCCCACTTAACTTTTGTGAAAAAATCCTTCTTTAAGAAACTCCACGTTCCAAGCGACAAACTCTTTTGTCTTCGGTGTTATGGATGAACACCCAACAATTTCTTTGGGATAACCTACAAAGACGTGCTTATCCGACTTTAGTTGTAATCACTTTACTCATGCATAGCATACCAAAATTTAAGAAAAACAACTCGGATTTTATCCCGAACCATAACCCATATGGTGTCATTTCAACGGGTCACGATGGCGCTCTTTTCAGTGTAAAAGCGGTAGTCTATAAAGCTTTAATCTGTAAAACATAATGGCAGTTTGATAAATGACACCTTTGATCTTACCATGTCAAACAATGTTCGATTTGATCTCTCGAACATACCATACTCCTATGGTTTATCGGGAAATGGAAATCCATGGAATAATTTCTCAAATCTTAGGTGTTTTGCTAAACATGTAACTCAAATGTCTTCTTTTTTGATTGAATCATAAATTCTTTATTTTCTCGTTACAATGATTTTCCACTTCATCTTGAAAGCCTTTGGCCAATTTTCAAATCTTTCATACTTCTTCCTTATTAAGTAAATATACAGATATATTTACTCAATTTTTTTAAGAAAGCATATGAAGTAGAGAGATTCACCCCACATGGCTACATATAATGGACTATATACATCAATATGCACAATTTTCAATAAGTTAGTCACACGTCTCCTTTTCATCTATGAAGGGAGGTTCAATTATCTCAAGGAAAGTCTCACAAGCGTCATTTGATTAAAATCAAAGACTCCAAAAATCCATCAACATGGAGTTTCTTCATTTTTTCTTTCCAATATAATTTAAACGGCAATGTCACTTCATAAGTGATCTTTCAATCATTTGCCTTGTGACATTTTAGCATTAGTTTTTATGGACGTGATTTCTCCAACTAGACTTTTAAAAGTTCATCCATCTTCTATACAATACGGTAATTATTTGAGCAACCATTGTTCTCATAATACCGGAACAAAACAACAATTATTTATACAAATCTTGAAGGTAAGATTTGATGCCAACGAGAAACACAATAACACTTTATTTGTTTTCGATGAACATCATCACATATTCTCTTGCTAGTTACTTAGGCTATTGTAGTTCATGAATTGCGTTGTTTTGTATGACATTTGGTACCAACCAATTCAGTATCCAATACCCAAGAACCACATTGTTTAACAAGCAAAGAATACAACCATAACATGTATATCATCTATATACCTCAGCTAGACATTTCCAGTCTTTTCTTTTCTGCCAAATATTTTATAGATTCTCTTTCAGCATTTCCTTTTCCTTTTAAAAGAATATATCACCATCAACAGTGTTATCATACATATGGCACATAATCCAAAGCGTGCATAGTCAAATACTAATACCTTTGGACTTTCACTTTGAAGTTGAGCACCATCATCAAATGTTTGGCATTCTTTCAAAATCCATTCTTTAGTAATCTATGAGTGTAGTAAACATTTTACCTACATCTTCTATTCATTCTTATCATGACAACTTTCATGATCAAGATACTATAGCCTATAAGGACGAACCGTGAGTATAGTGTCAGTTCCCAAAAACTTTTTGGGAGATTAGGACGCCTAGCGTCTCCAACCTTCACAAATTCTCATACAATATGAGAACGTCTATTTTGCCAAATTATACTCTATCACATTGCAACAATAAACATTGTTTCAGATATCACAATATCTTCCATGAATGATGGTTTCTGAAACAATTCTTTTAGCTCATAAATAACCTCGATATTAAAACAACTTTTGAATATCAAGAATCACGGAGGAAAACATGATACTTTAGATACTAACACTGGAATTGTTACTCTTGGTTTAATACAACTTATTAAACTTTATGGAGTAGATGGAGTTTGCTGAAAGTTTGCAATATGACTTCTAAACTTTAGATTGACATTCAAAACAATACGATACCAGTTCCTAAAGTAAGTATCCAACATTCTATAGTTCTATTATCTCAATTAAAACTAAGCGCAAGGTAGTAAACGGATGCCAATGACTACAACAAATTATGAAAATTCACTTAGATTTTAGGTTATGATAAATTGAGTTCGACTAATCCAAATTACGAATGAGCTCCCACTCAAAAACAACATCCCTCGTGTCCTTTTGGTGATTACATGAACCAAATATACTACACCAAGTCTGATCATCACGTGAGTCGGTGTAGCTTCAAAGTCAAGTATCTACATGGGCATCATATCTACCATATGACTCATGCTTAACCTTTTGGTACGTGTTCCAAGGCCATGTTTGTACATGCAAGGCTCGCCAAGTAAGAACCTTAGTACTCGCGTGTGTAAAACTATCTTACACCCGCTGTATGAAAGCGTAGAGTCAAGTACACCCGATCATCATTTGATGTCTTGAAACACGATCCATAGAACGGTGCATACTTAAGGAAGAACACATTTTTATCTTGATATCTAAAAGAGTGAGCATCTTATAATGCTACTAAAAACGCCAAACAAGCAATATAAGATGCAAACATCATATGCAAAAAGTGAAATGATATGGTTCCTGCACTTGATCACTATCATGTGCATTGTGGTATGATCTTTATCATTCCTTTGTGTGTAAGGCCAAGGTCTATGGAACTTACATGTTAGGTGTGTTGTAAGAGTGTCAACTACACATCAACTTACAACATTACCATATCATGACACTAGCCGAAAAACAATCTAAACTAGACGCTTCTAATTTATCTATTGCAAGTTTTACGTGGCTTAGGGCTTTCGAAGTTAGAAACGGTCTTACCTACGAACATGGAACCACAATGATGATAACCAAATTATTAACAACTCGTTGTAAATCAGATATTTACTATAGTAGGAGAGACATACACCCTCTAGACACTTATGCAAAACTAGTTCCATGTCAAGCGTGGATCATGTCTCATGTGCGAGGACATGTAAAGTTAGTGTGGACCACTCCATCCCACTATGCCACCAATATCACAAATACATACAAGAAGCAGTAACATGATCATCATCGCCCACATACTCATATGTGTACTACCTGTGCAAAGCATCTACACATAGATCAGGCTCTAATACTACTGTTGGGTTCGCAGCATAGAAAACAAAAAATTCCTACGATGTGAACATCTAAGCACCAAGATCTATCTACCTTGATACAATCAACAGGTGGATATATATCCATAGAGAACATACACTTGAAGATCGACAAAGTATTGTTAACGAAACCGATCCCGTGGTTGATGTAGTTGTACACTTGCCGATCTCAAGATCGTGATGAAGTCCAGTGAGTCCAGTAGGTCCAGCACCAGCAAGTTCAGCACTGCAAAGCAGCGGTGCATCCGTGATCGCAGACACGTCCGGTCCCCGACAACCTCCGAGTCCTTTCTCCAGCAAAGCAGTGGAAGCAGAAAATCCTTCCAGAAAAAGCCATCGGGAACATGTATCTCACTTATCCGAGACCATGGGGAATTGCTAGAGGAGGAAGAGAACCTTCGCGAGGAGGTGGTGCAAGAGGAGAGTAGCCATGGGGCGCATCCCCATGTCCATGGCTGGCCGGCCATGGTGGGTGCCCCCACATCTCCCTCATTCATGTGGTTGGAGCTTCCACTAAGCGCACTCACATAAATTTCAACTCCACTCACTTGCATTTAATGTCCATTAAATTAAATGCATTTTTCTATTTAAATAAAACACTTTTATTTATTTTATTCATAATTTTGTTAATTACTTTAATTAACAAACATTCACATAAAAACCCCTGCAGCATTTCAATATCACATGCAGAACCAGTTTCTGCAATTTCACCAGAAACAATTCCACTTTCCATTGAAATGATTCCAGCGCTTACTTAATCTTTCTCTAGTATATTTTATTGCTCCAAATGATGTCGGTATCCCTTATGTGTGTCTCCCTACGGTTAGCAAATAATGCAGACATGACCGAGGCCCCTCTCCGATCAATAATCAGCAGCGGGATCTGGAGATCCGTACTGACTCCCACATATTCAACGATGACTCTAGTGATCGTGTGAACCTTTAACGTCATAACAAAATCCCTTTGTCTCGTGATATATTACATGGCCGAGATTCGATCATCAGTATCTCCATACCTAGTTTGATCTCGTTACCGACATGCACTATTTTCTCGTTCCCGTGATATAACATTCTAGTGATCGCATCACTTGCTTGCAAGCTATTTCAATGTGATATCACCGAGAGGGCCCAGAGTATATCTATCCATCATCAGGATGGAAAAATCCCACTCTTGATCCATGATCCTCAACATAACACCTTCAGAGTATCTGAACCCAGCTTTATAGTCACCCTGTTACGGTGTGACGTTTGATGTTATAAAGTTACTCTTCTAGTGTTAGCAATTAACATGATCTCATGGTCTAAGGATTAACATTACTTCGTATGATGTTATATCAATATAAACACAATGACTTTGATTGTAATTCTATACTTCAGATGAATATTCATCACATCATTCACAACATCCAATGTCCATGATCAGGAAACCTTGATCATCTTGTTAATCAACGAGCTACTTTATACGAGAGGCATAACTAGGAACCCTTTAAACACACATGTATTAATGTTTCCAATTAATACAATTATAGCATGCAAAATAAACATTTATCATAAACAAGGAATAAGATAATAACCACTTTACCTCTCATGCATATTCCCTTCAGCTAACCCCGTGCTCGTTCCCAAAAAGGACACGGATATCCTGTGGATGTGCGTGGACTTCACCTCCCTCAACAAGCACCGCCCGAAGGACCACTTCCCATTACCGTGGATCGACCAGATAATTGACTCAACCGCGGGATGCGAACGCCTCTTCTTCCTTGACGCCTACTTAGGCTATCATCAGATCCGAATGAAGGAAGAGGATCAGGAGAAGACGACCTTCATCACGCCCTTTGGCATTTACTGCTACACCACAATGCCCTTCGGGCTGAAGAATGCAGGAGCCACCTACCAATTATGTGTGCCTTCCCGCCTCAAGAGCCAGCTCGGTCGAAACATCCAGGTCTATGTCGACGACAAAGTGGTCAGGACCAAGGAGGAAGCTACACTCATCGATGATCTCCAGGAGACCCTCGACAACCTCGATCGCTACTGGATCAAGCTGAATCTGGAGAAATGCTAGTTCGCCGTACCATCCGGGTAATTATTCGGGTACCTTATCTCCACCAGGGGAATAAAGGCTAACCCAAAAAAGATAAGGGCCATACTAGCCATGGAGAAGCCGAAGAACGTTAAGGACGTCCAACAGCTGGCTGGGCGAATCGCGACACTCAGCCGATTCATCAATCAAATGGGCGAGAAGGCACTATTGTTCTACTAGCTCCTCCGTAGGACCGACAAATTTGAGTGGATCGACGAGGCAAAAGATTCATTCGAAGATCTCAAGCACCTGCTCTCCACCTCGCATGTGCTAGTGACCCCCAAGGAAAAGGATCCAATGTTGCTATACATCTCCGCCACCAACCAGGTGGTCAGTACCGTGCTGGTGGTAGAACGAGCCAAAAAAACAAGATCCATTGCGTGCAGCGCCCAGTATACTACCTCAGCGAGGTACTGACACCAACAAAACAGCGATACCCGCATTACCAGAAGCTGGCCTACGGTGTCTTCATGATAGCACGATGACTGCGCCACTACTTTCAGGAGCACCCCATCGTCGTGGTGAACGACGCTACAGGGCGGGTCTCCCTCTGGGGCATCGAGATGTCCCCGCAGGACATCGCATACGAGTGGCGAGTGGCGATCAAGTCGTAGGTCCTACCGAATTTCCTGATCCACTAGATGAGAATCAGTTCCCCGACATACAAGACAGATCCAGATGCAAGGAAGGAGCTGGCGCAGGCATCATCCTGACATCTTCTCAAGGTGACAAGATGCGATACATCATGCCGATGAAGTTCCGCGCGTCCAACAATGAGGCAGAGTACAAGGCGCTGATCCACGGGATGCGGATGGCCAAGGCTTGTGGCGCTACATGACTCATCATCAATGTCGACTCCAACCTCGTGGTCCAGCAAACCATGAACATGCGCAATGCTCTGAGTGACAACATTGTTGCGTACCATGACCTCTACAATGCACTCGAAGGGGACTTTGATGGTTATAACCTGCGGCATCTAGGTTGCGAAAGCAACGAGGAAGCCGACATACTTGCCAACATAGGCTCCATCTGAGTCTTGGTGCCACCAGGCGTATTCCTCGAGAAAATCTGAGAGCGCTACATCAAGCTAAAGACTACTGCAGGGCCATCTGGCGCAGCAGCGCACTTGGGGGCTATGCCACCCGATGAAGCCGAAGGGTCCAGTGATGCAGAACAAGGGTCTGCACCTGAAGGCCCTAGAGGTCATGATCATCGAGCCATCCTAGACATAGCCGTACATCACATACCTGCTCACTAAAAGGCTGCTAGACAACCCAATAGATGTGTGACACATAGCGTGATGCTCCAAGGCCTTCTTCATCATCGAACTGTACAAACGCAGCATCACGGGCATCCTCCAGCGATGTGTCACCAACAGAGACGGAAGGGGTATCCTCCTCGAGATACATGAGGGTACTTGTGGACATCACACTGGCAGTCGTGCCCTTGTCACTAGAGCTCTATGACCTAGCTTTTGCTGGTCCACCGCAATGAGCGATGCCAAGGACATCGTCGAATGGTGCAATGCCTATCAAAGATTTGCAGATAAGACGCATGCACCAGACACAGAACTCCGCTCAACTCCGCAAATAAGACGCATGGGGATAAGACGCATGGGTGGCCCACGCCAGGGGTGGTGTGCCCCCCCTGTGGCCCAACTCTGCTCCCCCTTCTGGCATCCTTCGTCTTCTAAAGAAATAGGATTTTCCATGTAATTTCCCAGATTTTCTGATCTTCGCGAATTTCGCCTCCAAACAACGCCTTTTCCAACAGAATCCTGACTACAACGGTCCATCCTCCAAAAGTCATCAACCATGCAAAAATAGATGTAATAACATAAGTATCATCTCTTAATATGAAATATATCAATGAATAACAGTAAATTATGATATAGAATAGTGATGCAAAATGGACGTATCAACTCCCCCCAAGCTTAGACTTCGCTTCTCCTCAAGCAAAAACTAAGCTCAATAAACATGACCTCAGGTTTACGGAGTGAAGAGTCGATAAAAGAATACGGACAAGAAGCATCACATTCATCAATACACAAATCATAAAAGAATACAACTCACTATTATATAACTTAACTTGCAATAAGTAAAGGAAACACAATAAAGGTACATAAAGTAAATCATAATTGGTAATGCCAAACTTTGCTCTTGGTCAAAGAATAGTTAACAATTTGTAGGAATTCAAACATAATGGGTTTCCAATGATAGCTTTCAAAGTAATAATCACTAAGATAAGAGCAATATGCAAAACAAGGAACATAAGAAACATGATTGAATAAATCATCATATGAATGAATGAAACATAACAACTCAAAATACTTGCTGAGATAGAAAGGAATAGGTTTACTGACTCAACTAAAAAGTAAAAGATAAGCCCTTCGCAGAGGGAAGCAGGGATTTCAAGTTTCATAAAGATCTTCCAAAAATTATGGTACTTATTAGCTTTCATCTCTCATTTCCCCTATCATAAGCATCTTTAGGTAGTTAAGGTTAAAGTGAACAAACTATGGAGTATATGCTTGACAAAGTATAAGTTGGCGATCGCATGTCCCTTGAATACGAGGACCGCTCCTCATGCTACTCAAGTTTAGTTACCAGTAAGTTCTTGTAATAGTAAGGACATGTGTATCATAGAGAACCGCCAACCGGGTACCCCTTGCCTGATGATACGGAAGAATCCCCATATCAAAATGACAAGGCAAGAAAACAATGAGCATCTCAACAATCTTCTTATTTACCATGGGAAAATGGTTCTTTTTTCTCTCTTTCCTCTTTTCTCATCTTTTTTTTCTCAACCTTTATCTCTTTTTTATAAGAAGAATGCTTCATAGATTGCTCATTATGGTTACGCTGCAGGTTTCCGCCATGATTAGGCATGGATTAGACCAGCGGCCCAGGCGTTTCTCTAACACACATACATAACTCCATGGACCTAGAAGCTCCCCTTTCATTTCACACCGACGACATCCATAAACAAAAGAGCATGATATCAACTGGGTACAATGTACAAGTGCAATGTTGAAAGCATTCCCCATGACAACATGGTTCTACTAATCCCCAACGTATAAGTGCAAGCATATACAACTTAGATGACACAATGGTTCAAGTTTATTAGGTGCAAGAAAAGTAAAATGTGCCATCAAGTTCATGAGAGCTTTAATCACTAATTTTCACATAACAAGTTTAATTCGGAAGGTAGATAAAAACATGAATTTACTTGGAATAGAAATAGTGCTAATAGGTAGGTATGGTGGACACAAATGGCATAGGTTTTGGTTTAAGGATTGGATGCACGAGAAGCATTCCCTCTCAGTACAGGTTTTAGCAAGGCTGGGTAGCAAGCATAAGAGTTGAAGGAAACAAACAAACATACAAGTGATAAAAACAAACATGCAATCTTCCTTGGAAGCACAAAAGATCTTAACTAGAGAATACTAAGCTTATGAGCCAATCAAGGAAGAAAGATGATGAAACTATATTCTTTAAGAGTACTTTTATCTTTTTCATTCAATTCTCATAATAGGTGTTGCCACTGACCGAGCCAGGTTTGCCAAAACCAACTAAATTAACTCAATGATCCCAAAGTGATACCAATACAAACAACAAGATCAACATATAACAGAAATTGAAAACTAAAATAAGATATGCAAAAGAGTAAATGATAGAACTTCTCATTAATATTCCATAACGGTAACTCACACCAAGGGATACATAGATATCTAACGAGAGGGGGGACACTTCCATAATGCAAACCATCCTACATGATAACTTCTCTATTCATGATATGACTCTACTAAAAAGGTAAAAAGATAGAAGATAGTGATGTGATACCGCGGCACTCCCCCAAGCTTGGAACAAACCAAGGGGATGCCAAAATCTGATGATGAATTACTCCTTCGGTGGTGGTGGTGTTCTCTCAATGAGCTTTTCAATCAACTTCCTCAAGTCCTCAATCTCGAAGGTGAGACTACGAATCAACTCCGTGTTGTGCTCAATGCGGTTCATGATCATGTCGGGTTGTGAATCCCAGCTCGTATGATTTTTTCCCCACTCTTCCTCCTTGAAGTCTTCTTTTCCTGCATGGTTAGAACGGGGCATATCCCAATTGGAGGGTAGTCTCTTATTTGGCATATTCTGGAATTGATGCTCATGGATAAGTGTATGGAAAGGATTCTTGGTGCGTGGAGAAGGTGACCGCGAAGCCAAACAGTGACGCGGGGTCTTCCCTCCAGTGGACATCCGTGCAGTCCTTTTGAACCTAGCAGGGTTTGCCACCACTCCAATGCTTGCAATGGTGGTGCTGGCATGCGGATGCTGGTCTTCCTTTGCCTCCTCTTCATCTTTACTCTCGATCTCCTTGTCCTGCTCAGGGTCTTGGAGATCCTTCTCCGCAGGCTCCTTTCCCTTTTCATTAGCGGAGACCATTGTGCTTCTAAACTTCAAGAATAGTTCCTGGCAGAAACAGATCAAAATGAAAACACGACGAGAACACGATATACGAACCTCGCGGGGTCCAGGGGATTATATATTATGAATTTTTACAACAAAAGGAAGGTACTGGGAGAAAACGGGTCAGAGACGGACTCCAGGGTGGCCACACCACCTGTTGGCGCGGCCAGGAGGCCCGCCCCACAGGGTGGTGTGAGCCAGCATGGCTCCGTTTCCATCCCTCTTTTGCTTCATTGCTTTCCTTGTTGGATAAAAACTGCAAAAATATAACTGGACAAATTTTTCGTAAACCTTTTCTTACCAGAACTGTTAGCTATTCAAAAACGGACTCTACAGGTCTCTGAACTTGGTGTTTAATAAATTCTTCCGGAGTCACTGCTTGAATAACATCAATATCTTCATGTTCATACACATATTGCTTGATTCATTTAACCTTTCACTATCTCATTACACAATCTCCTCCTACAACTTGGAAATTTCTGTCACACAAAACTTCACACAATTCTCATTAGCAACATTTAGTGCATGCGAGGAAATAAACCTTTTAAGTTCAATTTCAACTAAAATCCATCAAAACATAATCTACTGAAACAACTCCTTCCGAAAGCCCAAAGGGAATTCAAAAAGGAAATCGATATAAGAGGCAAATGCAAGAGTGGTAAAAATCGTCAAAACAGACTAGCAGGTAAAGATCAATTTTTCGAAAATCTTATGTTCCTCAAATTAAAAAGTGCAAAACTAACGAAAGTTAAATAATAAGCTGGGGCAGAAGCACAAAAAATTACAGCTCAATCCGACGTTCTGAGATTTTTTAACGATTTTTTATAGTGGAGCACAAAAATCTATTTTGGGACAACAACTTCCCCAAATCTTACTACTCTCTCATTAGAGGTTGATCTTGACACAAAAACCAAACAAAAAGGATAAGGAGAGGTTATTGCAGAAGCAATAACTTCCAAGACTCAAATAACCAAAAACAAACTAAAAGCAAAAGAAATATATTGGGTTGTCTCCCCAAAAGCTCTTTCTTTATAGCCATTAAGATGGGCATGATAATTTTAATGATGCTCACATAAGAGTAAGAATCGAAGTAAAGGGGAGCATCAAGAAGCAAAAATACACATGTTTAAGTCTAACCCACTTCCTATGCAAGGGAATTTTGTAAGCAAATAAATTGTTGAAACTAGGGACTACTAGCATAGGAAGGCAAAACAAGTGCAACATAAAGACTTTTAGCATAAAGCAAGGAAACTTAATATCATTAAGATGCATAAGAACAGTCTTCCCTCTCTCATAATAACTTTCAGTATCATGCATAAATTTAACGATATAACTATCACATGAACCATTGTAGCAATGATCACTTATCGTATCAGAAAACACACGAACACTAGCTCTCATAACACTACTTTGTGAAACAATATTAGGAATATCCTTATAGAGGATAGTGTGTCCATCTTCTACATATTTAGTGACAAAGTCTTTCACATTTTCTACAACAGGTTCAGCATCCACTTTTTCATCAGGTTCAACAGCTTTATTTGTACTTTCATTAACCATACTAGCTATCATAGAATGTTCCTTTATCTTAACTAGGAAAGGCATTTTCTCAATGTAAGGTTCAGGTAAAACATGATTAGTAGTATAAACTTCAGCATTTCTTGTAGGAACACAATTAACAATATCTTTATATGGCTCATGATACTTATTCCATTTCTTTTTAGGAATTTCAATATAAGAAGTAAAAGCTTTAAAATAAGTTGCAATAGCTTGAGGGTCTAGACCATAAGCATTACTAATATTACGAAAGTCGTTAGTTCTCATAAAAGATTTAATGCATTCATAATCATAATTTATACCTGACTTTCTTCCTTTATCATTCTCTCATGCTTCAACATTGTCTTCAATACGGTCTAGAAGGTCCCATTTAGCTTCTTCTTCCATGCGTGTAAATGATCTAGCACAAGAAGCATCCAATAGATCCTTATCATGAAGAGAAAGTCTTGCATAAAAGTTATTGATAATAATATTGTTGGGGAGCTCATGAATAGGACATTTGAGGATTAGTAACTTCAATCTCCCCCAAGCTTGAGATGTACTCTCTCCATCAAGGGGCCAAAAGTTGTATATTTGATTCCGATCTTTATGAATATCACAAGGAGGATACAATTTTTGAAAAAAAGAGAGGTACTACTTCTTCCCATTCAAGAGCTTGACCATTCTTTAGAAGCTTATACCATTCCTTGGCTCTTCCTTTAAGTGATGATGACAATAACTTCTTCTTGACTTGATCTGTTGTAATACCTGCACACTTGAACAACCCGCATAATTCGTGTATAAAGAGCAAATGATCACCGAGATGGACAGTTCCATCTCCAAAATAGTAGTTATCAATAACACGATCAATAATTTTTGTAGGTATTTTAAAAGTATCATTCTCAACAGGTGGTGGTTCATCTACTACCTTAGCAGTGGTGGTAGCATTACAAAATAAGAAACTAAGTGAATTATCCATATTGAGAATAAAGTAACTAATATAAATAAACAATACTCACAGTAGAACCTTTACCAGTTCCACTCTCCAATAGCGCTTCACTCCCTGGCAACGGCTCTAGAAAATAGTCTTGATGACCCACAAGTATAGGGGCCGTATCGCAGTATTTTTGATAAGTAAGAGTGTCGAACCCAACGAGGACCAGAAGGTGTTGACGAGTGCCTTGGAGCAGGAATTCTCTGTAAATACTTAGCAAACGGATTTTTAGAGGTTTTTGATAATGCAGATAAATAAAGTGCGAGTGAATGAAAGACAACAATAATAAATGCAGCAAGTGTCCCAATCCTTTCTTTAGCAAAGGACAAGCCAGTTGTATTACTTAAGATGACCAAACTTTCTCGAGGACACATGGGAATATCATCAAGTGCTTTCGTTTCATATAGTTGATTAATCTTCTTTAGTTTGATAGGTGTTGTGTGGGTGAACCTGTGCTAATGTACCGACATTCCTAGGACAAATACATACTTGTGATTATACCCCTTGCAAGCATCTGCAAGTACAAGAAAGTAATTAAGATAGAAACCTAACCACAGCTTTAAACTCTGAGATCCGAACATCCCTTGTGCAAAGGTTTCCTAATGGGGGTTCAGGTTTCTGTCCCTCCGGCAACCCCTACGATTAGTATCCAAATACACAATGCATTCCCCTAGGCCCATAAAGGTGAAGTGTCATGTAGTCGCCGTTCACATGACACCACTAGAAGAATAACACTACAACTTAAATAACAAACTATTGAATCTTTCTCAACACACTTCCACTACTAACAACATGACTTCTCCCATGTCCTCAACAACTAAACGAACTACTCACAAGACATCATATGGATCAAGATCAGAGATGAAATAATGATAAGTAACAATTTGAACATAACAATAATTCAATGGTTCCACTCAATAGCATAAACTACAACAAGTAATCAACATCGGGAAAGTTTCCCCTAAGAACTATGCAAGATTCAACCCAATTGTTACAGCGGTATGAAGTGGTGATGATGGTGCTAGTGGAGATGATGATGGAGATGATGACTATGATCCCGATTAAGTCCATCTTGATGGTGGTGTTGATGGCGATGATCTCCCCTCTCCGGGAAGGAATTTCCCAGGCAGTTTCTACCTGCCGAAGAGCTCTTTCTCTCTCTATAGTTTTTCGCCCCGCAGAGGCGGCGGAATATTTTTGTGGTCGCTCTGCCAGGCTTAGGGTTTCCTGGGTATAATATACACCAAAGGAGAGAGCCAGGAGTGGGCCAGGGTGGCCACACCACCTGGTGGCACGGCCATGGGTGGCCCGCGCTAGGGGGTGCTGTGGGCCCCATGTGGCCCAACTCCGCTCCCCCTTCTGGCATCCTTCGTTTTCTGGAAAATAGGATTTTCCATGTATTTTCTCGGATTTTCTAATCTTCATGAATTTCGCCTCCAAACAACGCCTTTTCCATCAGAATCCTGACTGCAGCGGTCCATCCTCCAAAAGTCATCAACCATGCAAAAATAGATGAAATAACATAAATATCATCTCTTAATATGAAAGATATCAATGAATAATAGTAAATTATGATATAGAATAGTGATGCAAAATGGATGTATCAATGTTGTAGTATACTATAGTATACACAATACATAATAGGCATTATTGTAGAAAGATGTAGCATATGACGAGTGAAAGTATGAATGATTTTTATACTTAAATATGCATCCATTTTGGAATCATCATGGCTCTTTGCACAATGGGCACTCGACATGGTCGGCAAGCTGTAGAAATCATCGCCCGGGGGTTACATCTTCCTCCTCGTAGCTATCGACAAATTCACCAAGTGGATCAAATACATGCTGGTCACCAACCAAACCGGTGCCACCGTCGTCAAGTTTTTGGAGTCCATCGTTTTCAGGTTCGGGGTGCCGCACAACATCATCACCACAACAGGACAAACTTCACCTCGAATGAGTTCTAGGATTTTTGCGAAAACCTGGGAATCAACATCAGCTACACCTCCGGGGCACACCCCTAGACCAACGGTCAAGTCAAAAAGGCCAACGGCCTCATCTGAAGCGGCATCAAGAAGAGACTTCTTCGACCTCTCGAGCGAGCAGCTGGTTGTTGGGCTGAGGAGCTGCCCTCCGTACTATGGAGCCTGTGCACAATGCCGAATAGCGCCACGGGTTACACATCGTTCTTCATGGTGCATGGTGCTGAGGCGGTACTACCCTCCGAAGTGCGCTACAAAGCCCCAAGGGTTATCACTTACAGCGAGGTTGAATCTATAGTCGCACTTGAGGACTCCGTCGACCTTCTCGATGAAGCACGCGAAATCGCGGCGGAGTGATCGATGATCTACCAGCAGAGTCTCCGCAACTACCACAGCAGACGGCTGCGTCCAAGGTCCTTCGCCAAAGGAGACCTCGTCCTATGCCTGAAGTAGAAAGGGCACCTCAAGCTTGAATCCCCATGGGAAGGACCCTAAATGGTTACTGAAGTAATCCCAGGTGGTGCCTATCGCCTAAAGGACGTAGAGAGTGGAGTCAAATACTCCAACCCATGGAATGTCACACAGCTGTGACATTTCTATCCTAGATGTTTGTACTTTACAATAAGACTACTCAGCCATGATACTTAGCCGAACAATGTACCTCCTTCTATTCTCCAAATGAATAAAGCTAAGTGCCTCAACTATGAGTCTTGTTATATTTACCTTTATTCGCATTTTTACACTCAGGGGTTGCGCCTCCTTGACGACCTCGTCACATATAATACTCAACACCGCAATGACCCAAGTAGCTGACTCTGTTTCCAACCGAACCCTTGATAACTCCAACCCACTTGCAACTCAACTGACACAAGGTGCTGAGATTCAAAAAGTGACAGGCTAAAGAAAAGGCATCGCATAAGAAACATACTTGAAAATACATACGCTAACAAGCTTACATACTTCAAGGGAAGATTTACAACACTTATACATCCTGTGCAGGATAAAAACTACTAGCGCTGAAGAAGTATATTGGTGCGTTCCTCGAACAAGTCCACAATATTCTCCGCTGGCTGGGCGACTGCTTGATAGTGCGGAACCATGTTCCACGCCATTCCCGCTGGAGGTGCTGGTGCTCCTTCTGCGATGGCATCCAAGTCCACGTCCGGACATTGCCTATGCACAAGTGCAAGCGCTTCTTTGGCACCTGCAACAAGTTGCTGATGCACGCACTCACGGACATCATCGGCATTGCGGAACTTCCGTAGTAGCAGGGTCGCAGGGATTACATCCAGCGGATACATTGCCCTAAAGATATGCCTAAAGGACGAATGTGCCATCTTCAAGAAATGCAGCACCTGCGAGATGCAATCCTGCAAGGTCGCCAATACAGTGGACCGATCTCGATTGGTCCACAAGAAACCCCCAACTTCCAGATCCGCTTGATTCAGACAATTCAGTCGAATGCTGATTCGGTCCCTCTCTTCTTGTGGAATTAGATTGACAACTACACATGCAAACAAGATACATCAGACAAAACCATGGCAAGCACGGAACATCGTATGACAATCAAATAATGATCACATCACATACGCTCATTGATCTGAGCAACTTCACCAAGGAGATACTTCTCCTGGTCGATGGCTCACTCCGCCTTTGATTTCCACACGTCGGCTTGACCACGGATGATCAATGTGTCCCGCTCCAACTACTTCACACGATCATGTAGGCAGGACATAAGTGATAGCTCTACCACTCTAGATGGTGGAGAGACCAAGGGCATGGCCATAGATGGAATATCCTCTCTGCCACTCGAAGACCCCTAACCAATCGAAATTCGAAATGTAAGAGCCCTTGAACATGGAATTCGAGTACAAAACAAGCAAACAGAAGATTCATACATCGAACTTAAAACAAGTTCTGATAGGGGCAACCCCACAAAAGTATTCCAGGACAACCCAAGGTCCTAACAACGCTATACAGCAAACATAAAGATAGCTACGCCTACGCATCAGCACCCGCGGGCTTCGTTGACTCCGTGGCAGCCTGCAACATTGTGGCCTTTGCAGCAGCAGCCCCTGATGTTGTGGCCTTCGCCGCACTCACTCGCTTTTGCTCTATAGAGTACTTCTCAATCATCTCTATTAGCCGGGGCCCGTACTTATGGCAGCGAGTAGCAAAGGGAGCGAATGCTACCTCTTCACCATCCGCTATCACTGGCATCCTCTTCGTGATCTTCCTCACACCGATATTAGTGCCACAGGCTTGCGCCATCGCCAAGCCAAAAGATACGCCCGCTCCTTTTTGAGCCTGCTTGTACTCCGCTGGTACGCCTCCGCGAAGGAGTCTGCAAGGCCGCCAGATCTTCAACAGCCTTGGCCTTCAGCATCATTTCCTCTCGGAGACGGCGAAACACAACCTTGGAATTTTGAACTGCGTCGCTGGCTGAGGCACTATGATCCTCGACTGCGGCCACGGTGCTAGCTAGCAGATCCACGCGGGCGAGCGCTTGACGTTTGAAGTCAATTATGGCCGCATCTCAAAAGCCCAATATTCAATGGCTAAGGAGGGAACAAAATAAAAGATGCAGTCATACAAGACAATCAAATAAAGACCTGCCAAAGAGAGCCTCGGTAGCCAAGAGAAGTCGTTCTGTGAACACCTTCTCTCTATCAGCTGCAGCAGCCATTAGATCCTCCTCGTGCTTCTTCAACTCCATCTTGAAGCGCTCGGGGGCTTAGAGTGCTTTGTCACACTTGTTCTCTGCTGCACTAAGCCCCTTTTCATGGGAGCTTAGCCGATGAAGAACATCACTATTCTCCTCTGGTATATGAAGCAAGCATATTAATCATAGTGGAAACATGTTTTCAGAAAACAAACAAAATCATAATAATGTACTCTAAAGCTAGCAGTGATCAGTATCTAATCGAACATGCTTCTGGTCGAGGCGAACCATCTCCTCACCAAGACAAATAGTCTCCTGGAGGAAAGGTTGCAGAAGAAGACATGTCAAGAGAAGCATGTGACTCGAGGGCTCTTCGAGTGATTTCAAGCATGCACTTACATGGTCACTCGAAGAGTCCAAAGGTTCTTTTTCGATCATCCGATGAATGATCATGTGTTCTCCAAAATTGGGAGAGCTCGAGGAGCTTGCACCGGAGGTGGCCACCATCTTCAGGGAGTTCTAGGATATCTCTACACCCTTGCCTTTTGAGTCCACGACTCCTGCATCCTCTAGTTCGTGGCAAGTGCTAGAGGACGACGATGGCGCAATCATGCTTCAACGGACATAAAAAGCATTTAGCATAAGGAAATTGACAAGAAAGACAACCTTAAAGCATAGAAAGTAGCCGGGAAAGACTCACCCATCAAAATTGTCGAGATCAAAGACCACATCCTATTTTACTTCAAATTCTTCAACGGTGGAGGAGCTACATTGCGGATGGGCATGACAAGAATTGAGTCAGCGGCGCGCTCCTCACGAGCAGGGTCCTTCGGTGTCCCGAGCGTGGAGGCATCCGACTCCTCGCTTTGCTCCCGCTTCCATGACTCGGACTCGCCGGACTCAGGGGCTCCCTGCGTCACAACAATAGGCACTGTCTAATCCGACTCGTTTGCCTCTATGCCTTCAGGAGGAATGACGCCTTCCTACTGAGGAGGCATGGCAGTGCAACCTTCCAGTCTTGTAACAGCAGGGACAAGGCAATAAGTTAACCATTCGATGAAGCTCATGAACAAAAGTAAATGTACATCAACAAAACCTACCTCTGGAGGAGCAAAAGAAGCAGGAAAAGGAAGGGTGCTTGACTCTACGGGCAGAACTTCCTTCATGGTGATCTTGGTCAAGGATCTAATTTTCCTATCAAGCTCCGTCGAGGTCATGTCCTCCATGCAGACGCGAGTCAGTTCCATCACTGACGTGGGTATGATGACTCGGGTACTTATGTTTGGTTACCCTAGCAACATAAAGGCTCACGGTCCATGAAGACCCAAGACGAAAGCCCAAGATGAATCCCAAGAAGCATCAGATGGAAGTCTTAGTTTAGCTAAATAAGGAAATAGAAACTGACATTGTGTTGGTGTTGTAATAGTGAATATGTAACCTATCCGTATACATACCCGAGACCCATCCTATTATATATAGGATGGGAGGAGCTAGTGGAGAGGTACCAAAAAAACTGAGCAATTTGTAATAGCATTGTCCATCGATAAATCAGACGACTTTAACTCCCTTGTTTTTCTGACATCCAGTGAAATCTCCAACGCTCTCTTTTCCTCGAACCCTAAGTCCATAACCATTGGAATTTTTCAGGTTACCCCTCGTTAATTGGCACCGTATGTGTGAAACCTGAATGCTAGAGCCATGGATTCGGTGGACCCCTTTCCTTCAAGCAACAATCTGACGGAAGCAGCACCACGCCCACCCACCCCTGTCTTAGTCCCGCCGATTTCGACAGCAGATCTGATCTCATCACCGGAAGTTTCCACTTTCGGGTGGAGGAACCCGAAGAACCGCTCCTCTCAGCTCGATTCCGTCGGGACTGTCGGTCGAAAAAGCAGTGCCTACGGCGATACCTGCATCTTCTGTCAGATCATCCACAAAAGTCACACTCTAGACGGAGAAAGATCAAGAGAACTCTAAAACGTAGTACATCTGGGGGGGATCTTGATGGTCTCTACGATGATCTCTCCCTCAAAATAGACTCTCAGCTAACTCCACCACGTGGATCGAGCCTAGCAAACACAAAACCCAAAGAAAGCGGCAAAAGTATCGACTTCAGAATCAGGATGGCCGAAATCTACCCAGAACCGAAACTACAGGATTTCACTGATCCCTCGGACAGTGTCTCCCTCGAATCCGACGATAATGTGACTATTTCATACATAACTCATCACCAAGTGTGCATGATCATCGGGGACACCTCAACTCAGCATGACTCTAACAGTAACCCTATCCTTGACCCGGATGATAATTTTGTAAGATGACAATGCAGGAGATCACGGAAACGAAGGAAATCAAGGAAACGAAGAAGACCCGACAAACAACCGGATAGTCCCAGGAGGAGGAGAACCACGTAGAGTCGGGCAGAAAACTCTCTGGCTACACGCCAAAGCATGGCAAAAAGCAAGGGAAGCAATTTCGGGTGCAGTCCCAATGACAGCCGATGCCACAGACGAAGATCTATTGGCCTACCAATAATTGCTTCATCACAAGAAAAGGGATCTCCTAAGAATGTAGAGGTGACTCGACGAAAGAAAAAGGCTAGCCGGCAAATCCAGCCTTCGTTGGGCACAGCTAAGCTCTACCTGAGGATCAGGATGTGTAACTGGAGAGCACTTCCAAGGAGAGGAACCTCGTGGCTGCAAAATATCCCCGAAGCTGAAACAAACGAACTAACTCGAGATCTCGATTTATCGTTTATGTTAGTAGATCCAATGGGACACAGCAAACAAAAAACATCCCAAGATGCAATTGTAGTTGGACAAACGTATTTGATCACAACTCAACCTGCACCCAATGATCCTCGTGCATCTCTTCACCCCTCCGCTCTGATGAACCTCGATATGGTAGGAGCATCCCTTGCATAAGCAGAACAGGGAATCATGCAACAACCCGACAGATCCCCATGCCATCGCAGCAGCACTCAGCACGTGGGACACACCCGACGATCATGATTGCCACATCGGGTGCAGTTTTCGGGCTCAGAGCCGCAAAACGACACAAGAGACGACATTACGCAATGCAGGAGCGACAGATCCAGGGAAGAGCACAACAGCCGAAGATTTTATGATGGTGAAAGCAAGGACGCGTATGAACTATGTGAATCCAGTTGCTTTGCTCGACGGGTTTGCAATACTCTAGTACCTAAGGATTTCAAACTCCCTCACGACCGTCAGAAGTACGACGGTCTCTAGGAACCTGAAGCTTGGTTGGAAGATTATTTGGCAATTGTCAAACTATAGGGTGGCTCCAAGGCCACTGCAATGCAGAGCTTGCAGTTGCACCTAACTGGTGCCGCCTGGTCATGGCTAAGACAGTTACCTGAACATTCCATCAGCGGCTAGAACGATCTTGAGGACAAATTCATCCGAAATTTCCACTCCACATTCAAGCGACCCGCATCTCTGGAGAAAATGCGAGCGTGCAAGCATAAATCTGGAGAACCAATACGAGAGTTCGTCCAGCAGTGGAACATCATAAAAAATTCGGCTGAGGACATATCCAACGAAAGGATAATTGATGCCTTCAAGGACGGCCTTTTCCTACCAAAATTCATGGAAGAGATGGGAAGGGTCAAGCCCAAAACAATTTCACAGCTGATGGATATGGAAAATCGATGGGCTGCTAGAGAAGACGTGATACACAATAAGCAAGCCTGTTCACCCGAAGAAGACAGGGACATATGCAACAACGACAGAAGACGGCGAAACAACGATGGATACCGCGGACCAAGCTATGTCGCAGCTGGTTTCTCAGGAGGAGACAACCGAAGAAACGACGATTACAACAGCAGGTACCGCAGCAACAAAGACGATGTTGGAGGAAGCCAACCACCATAGTGATACCAACCAAGAGCTTGGGAACCACCAATGTTTCCAATGCAAAAGTTGGAAGGACCCTGAATATGCGCTTCTATGTCGATTCAACAGGAAAAAGGCGATCAAACCATCTCATGAAGGATTGCCGAATATTTTTAAAAATGCAGGAAGTCTGTAATACAAAGGAAACTGAAGCAGCAAGCCAAGGATACGCCGCTGCACCTGGCGCTTTAGCCATTGGCGCACCGCCACCACCGCCAGTACATCCGCCAGTAGGGTAGCCACAAAACACAATAAACCAGAAGATGAGTACCCAAGGTCCAAGGGTGCAATGTCAATGATTAAGAAAGGGCAACCATCTAACAGGACGAAGAAGCTGATTACAAGATAAGTAAATATGGCAGTAACATCACCACCACCTACACCCGAATACCTCCACTGGTCAGAGCAAGAAATCATGTTCAGCAGAGCTGATCACCCGCTTCGGGTGCCATGACCGGGTCAGCCAGCCTAGAAGCACAGATCGGCAGGTTCGACATGAGAAAGGTTTTCTTGGATGCAGGGAGCAGCATCAATCTCATTTATGCAAAAACTCTATGGGATATGAATTGTTTCGTGACAAATCTATCACCTATGGACAAAACTTTCCACGGGATAGTTCTGGGCAAAGCCGAGATTCTTTTAGGCAAAGTCTATTTTGACGTAGTCTTCGGATCACGGAGCAACTTCAATCGTGAAAAACTTGAGTTCAAAGTCATGGACTGGCCATCACAATACCACGTGATACTGGGACGACTAGCTTTTGCTAGGTTCATTGTAGTACCCCGCTGCGCATATCTGGTCCTAAATATGCTAGCCCCCATTGGGATCATAACCGTAAGAGGAAGCTTCACTCGTTTAGATAATTGCGACCGAGAGTTCAACAAAATAACAAAATCTTTCGGGATGGAAGCGGAATTTGGCCAGCTAAAAATTGCAGACACAAAACTATTACACGAAGGGCCTGTCCCAAGTGAACAGGCTCTAGAAAATCAGGTGCATCATGTAAACGCAAGGACAACTTATCTGGCCTCCAACACTGGTCCCTCATAGGAAGGCATGCTCATTGGTTCCCCCCGTGAGAATCGGGAGACTCTTTTGAACTCAATTAATGCACAAGAAATCCCCAAGGAACCCGATGAGCACTCAAGCAAATTAAACACATCATACAATGAACGGTACACCCGACAAATCAGGGCCACTAGACAGCAAGATCCTCGCCTCACCAATGTGTGTCACATCACAGGGATAACAAAAGCAACATGGGTGGCTAACCGAATACTTGTCCCAAAGAAAGGTGTTGGACTCCACATGTGCATTGACTTTCCAATCCAAAGCGATCCAACAAACTACACCCCTTTTTCTCTGGTCCGCAGTGTAGAAGTTGCGCCTCCAGTCGAAAGGTTAAACCCCCCTTGAACCCACAAGGAACACAACAAGACAACAATGGAGTACCTCAAGATAGAATCCATAGATTTTAGATGTTCTTTTTACTTTTACGCAATTTATATTCAATAAGACCAGTGACCAGGCGAGCACGCCAAATATGTATCCTATATGATTCGATGATAAATAAAGAAAAGTTCCCAAAAATAGGTCTCAAAGCTTTCTGTTGTTACTCTTCATCAACCCGACATTCAGGGGCTATTTTAGACGATGACCAGTCGACCCACCCAATACTAGGGGGCTTCGCCAAAGCATATTACATAAAAATCTTTGGCTCCAGGATAAGGCGCCTTTTGACCCATGTAGCTCACTAAGCTTCAAGGTGTCAGGAAAACGAAAAGGCCTCGCATGATAAACAAAATCTCGTATATATTTACGACCTTAAAAACAAAGACAACATACATTACTCAATGAATATAAACATATACAATGTACACGCAGGAAAAAAATCAGATGGCGAAATTCAAGAAGAAATCTTCGTCTTCTTTCAGGCACCTCCGGACAATCCTAATAGCAGGACTACGACTAGCCATCTAATGAGGCGCCATACTAACCAAACCACAGCCAGGAGGGGAAGGCATTCCCAGCAACACGGCATCTAAATCCAACAGAGGATATGCACGTGCACCCAAGAAAGTGCAAGTTTAGCACCCGCCATGAGTTGCAGCTTCACAAAATGGCGAATCCTTCCACCCTGCCGAAATTCCGCCATCAAATAAACTAGGATCTGAGGCTAAGGATCCCAGTGAAAGATGATATTATACACAATAGCCAAGGATCTACGGCAGCACTCGACGAACTGCTCCACCTCCTACACACGATCCTACAACAAGGCCACCGCATACGCACGGCGATGGTCAGTCCAAAAATTAGTATCGGTACCTTGAGAGGCGGCCACCAACGCATTCATTTGACTAAACAAACGTTGGTTTTCCTCCCTCTCACACAATCAAATAACTAAGAAAAACAAAGGAGACTAATCCTCAAAAACTAAGCAAGAAAAGTTTGGAAGCATTGGGAAACTTACACAACATCTTTTTGCTTGCCCTGCAAATTTCTTCCAAGAAATATGCTTCACGATCCAGAGCCTTGCACATCTTTGACTGGGACACGTCTACCATTGCTTGAAAAACCTGAAGGTTTTCCTCGAGCCTCTTCACCTGCTCAATCTTTTCTGCATCCAATGGCTAATCGATCACGCAAACAACGGTAGTCTCGGATATGCCCACCCTAGAAGAAGATGGATGCGCATCAAAAGAATGAGTAGGCATAGACGAAGCCGCCGAATCATGGAGTATCTGGCAGGGCAGACAAAAAATACAGGACCTTTAGTACACGAAGGGAAATTCACAGACACAATAAACATATGCAACAAATCTTTCTCAGCAAAAGGAGGAATTAAAGAAAATGAGCCAAGTTCATTATAGAAGCATAATAAAAAGACCCCTATGAATACAAACTAAACTACAGGGCGGTTTTCTCCGCAGATACAGTGGCACTAGTAGATGGAGCATCAGCCGAAGGAGGAATGATTGGGGCGGCACTCGCCAAAGAAGCACCAGCCGAGAAGTGGGCAGCAGACTTTGTCGGACCTGTACCTATGCTCAGGATCAGCCGAGAGTACTTCTTGGCATTCTTAATTAAAGGTTTCAAGTCGACTGCCCTGCCATTGGGGGTGACAAGAACAAAAGAGCTAACCTTCTGCCAGTCGACCTTCTCGCTGTGTGCCATTGCTAAAGCCATGGAGGTCTCGGCACTGCTCTTTGACTGTGTCACACTATAGCCCATCAGCGGGTTCGGATCAGCGCTGAAAACAATGACAAGATCATTCAAATCCGATGGCACCTCTTTGGACGGAAAAATCTCGGCATGAAGATTCTTGAAGGCACAGCATGAGCGGATTAGAAGATTGCACCCATGAACAATGTTGGCTTCTAAAGTTCCAGCAACATCTGATAAAGGGTCAACCCTATTATCCTCGTCCAGCACCAAGTTCTGAATAGTAAGTTCTGCAATACATAAATTTATAAGATCAAGAACCAAAGGGAAATATCAGAAGATAAGAAAACTCTTGAGTCAAATAAGAGTTGAGGGTTTCCAAGCGCTGCCGAAGATTTTCATATTGTTTGGCAAGGGCAACGTTTTGTTTCTCCTACTCTTCAGCATCAACCTTGGCCTTCCGTTTGGCCTCCTTTAGAGCTTTCTTAGTGACCTTCAGTTTTCCCTCCAAATCGTTGGCACACTTTATCTCCTCGTCCCGGATATCCCCGGATTCTTTGGCAGCGGCTGGACAATTGAAGGGGACATAAAAGTTAATAGAAGTAAAAGGAAAAAATACAAATTTCTTAGAGGCGAAGGAAACAAACCTTTCAATTCTTCAGCTTCGTCGTGGATCTTGATAAAGTGAGAGGCCATATCAACCATCTCACACATCAAAGGATGTCAAGTACAAAGAGCAGAAAGTCAGGAAAATAAGAACAAACATGAAGCCACAATTATAGTATCCAAAGAAATACTTATGTCCTGCATGTCAACCTCAACGGGATTCTCGAATATCACCACACCCTTGCCCACATGTTTTCTTATTTTCCATGGCGGAGGCTTCGGCAAAGTGGCAACATCCTCTTGGATCATTTTATCCACATGAGACACGTGAGTTTCCTTTGGATTTGTTGACGGTTCAGGAGATTTAACAGGAGGAGCGGCAACCGAAGTACTAAGAGGGGACATGGAAGGGTGTTCCCCCTCATCATCACTGCAGAAGCAAAACAAGAACTCTATAAAATTACCATCCGCAAGAATCAACAAAGGATAAGCAATACTTACGAGGAAACATCCTGCGTAAAGTGAAATAGATTCATCTGTGGCGGAGCCAACAAAACAGGAGCAGCGCGAAGAGGCTTTGAGCCAGTCAAATCATCTGAATCTTCAATAGTTTCTGCGACATCTGCGTGCTTCCTTTTTTCTCCAGCTAGCACCACTCGAAAATCTCTAGACCGAGTCGAAGCCATGGACTGAGTACGCGACGAAGATTCAACGAAAAATGCCTCCATTTCTTCATCAGCAGTAACCCCAGCCCAAGTGAAATCTTCGGATAGAGAAGGGCTGGCTGGTAGCTCTCCACTTTTCAAAAGAGGGGGAGTGTAGAGAGATGATCATAATCCTACACCATCAAGTGATATATAAGCAACAAGGTATGGTGGCAAGAAAAGTAAAGGAAAAAATCAATGGAAACTTATATATGGAAGGCGATTCTTCTTGCCAAAGGGTGCTACCCTACAATCCGAATGAACTGTGCTTTTCTTGGTCAGTGTCATGAAGGAACGAACCCTCTGGAGAGTTGTGAAGTGAATCAATGATTTGGTGTTTAAGAACAACATCTGATCCCACATATATTCTTTCTATCTTTTCGTGTATCTTGGTAGTGAGGTCATCCGGTGAAATCCGCATATGATCCTTCTTGCCGGTATAAGCCCACATACCAGATAACCTCGCCTGAAGAGGCTGAATACGCACCCGAAGAAAATATGCTAGGATTTGTAACCCCTAAAACTCCTTGCCAACTTCATTGCGCAACTTTTCTATTCATGCTAGCAAGGGTTTGATCTCCATCATTTCTTCGGGAGTGGGGCACTGGTCCTAGGAATCAAGCCTTCGGTAGGTATTTTTTGTGTCAAAAGGGGCCAACCCAAAGATTTGGCCCTTGTTTTTCTGGTCCTTGATGTAAAACCATTTGGTTTTCCACCCTTGGACAAAATCATAAATTTTGAAGGGTATATAATCAATATCAGATCGAACAGAAAAAATGGCGCCACCAACATCATGAACAAGAGTATCTGTGGCATTGTGGTGGACATAAAAGAAATACTTCCATGGGCCCCAATGGGGATGGATCCCCAGGAAGCACTCACAAAGGATGATGAAAAAACAACATGGAGAATGGAATTGGGCGTGAGCTGGTAAAGCTACATGCCGTTAACAAAGAGAAGGCCACACAGGAACTCATGAACAGGAAGGGAGAGGCCGCGATACATAAAGGAAAGGAACATTACCCGCCAGCCAGATTCAGGGGTCGGGGTAGCCACGTCCCCTAGGAGCTTGTAGGAGCCCTCTTCAAGGAGATTCTTGTTTCACACCTCGCCCAGATCCTGTGCAGTACACTTCATGGGAGCCCATACGAGGGTTACTTTCTTCGTGGTCTTGGCAACGGTAGTGGAAGTTCCAACCTTACTCTTCCCCATGGTGGCTAGAGAGCGACGCAGGTGTAGCACAAGGAGGAAGGAGTAGGCGAGAGCAGAAAATCCAGGAGCATTGCAAGGAAGAAGAAGCAGGCAGAAAAGGGAAGTAGTAAAACCGTAAAAAGCATCTCCTCTGGTTTATAAAGAGAAGAAGTGATAAGATTAATCATTGGATGAAATCAGTGAACTGTCAAAATACACAAGATGACGATGCATGTCAAGGGCATAGAGAATGATAAAAATCGTCGGCAGTTATTGCCATGGTAAAAACAGAGAAAATCTCCACGACGCCTCGATCTTCGCACTTAAAGGGGGATGTGTGGTCAAAATATCTCTGCTGACACGCCGCTCAAGAGTCATCATTACTGCAGCATGGGCCCACAATTGAAACGTCCCATCGGGTTTTGTTTCTCGAAAGCCACGGTGTAACAACTTCGTCAGCAATGACGTCATAGAAGAAGCAATGACCAAACTTAGGCTCTATTTTAGAAGGACTCGGGAAAGTAATTACAAATACCTGAGTTGAAGTAAATTCCTCAGCTAAAAACCATGAGCCTACAATCAAATACAAATATTTGACTGTAGCCTTGGGGGCTACTCCGATCGGGAGTGCTGGTTGTGTACCTGATAAAAAGGACACAATAGTCCTAGATAAATAACTAAAAATGAAGATTTCCTCGGATGGTTAGATGTTTTGAGCCTATGTCTCGATACATGCATCCGAACATAGCCTCGGGGGTTACTCCCATCGGGAGCGCTGGCCGCGCACCCGATAGAAAACTGAGATTTATACGCGCCAAGGAAAGATTATCCTTGTGTGTAGAGCACACCCGATAAACTTAAAGTTCCGATAAAATTAGAAAGAAAAACTGTGAGTATTACATTAGTGAATTCTCAAAAGGTTAGTCCCATCGGTGGTGTTTTTAGATATCATCTAGAAAAGGCAACAAACTGATAAACTTCAGCAACTCCAACAGCTAAACATGGCAGTCGACAGGAATCATACAAAAATCTCGGATCACGCCTGACATGATAGAATTCCGAATGCCGTGTCCACGGCATGAAGATAAGACCCTGGGATTCGTCCTGTGTGGCTTGGTAATCACACAAGAATTCTCTCTACCAGTAAAATATCTGTATTGATGATATGATGAAAAATCCCGACGGACACGTTGGGTACCCGATATAATAGAACTGGAATTCAGTATTCGATAAGACCTCAACGGCTCGAACTGAATTATGCTAGTAAAATTCCGAGTTAAAGCCTGGGGACTTGAATTTGATATAGGTCTACAGTGTTTTTTCCCAAGATGCATCATGCCTGTTGTACCAAATACCTACTTATGTTTGGTTACCCTAGCAACATAAAGGCTCAAGGCCCATGAAGACCCAAGATGAAAGCCCAAGAAGCATCCAACGGAAGTATTCGTTTAGCTAAATAAGGAAATAGAAACTGACATTATGTTGGTGTTATAATCATGAATATGTAACCAATCCGTATACAGCCCCGAGACCCAGCGCTATTATATATAGGCTGGGAGGAGCTAGCAGAGAGGTACCGAAAAAACTCTGAGCAATTTGTAATAGCATTTTCCATCGATAAATCAGACGACTTCGACTCCCTTGTTTGTCTAACATCTAACGAAATCCCGAGCATCCTCTTTTCCTCGAAACCGTAAGTCCATAACCATGGGCATTGCCGATGTTTCCCCTCATAAATCACACTTTACCAAAGATACATTGGGTGAGCCCTGGCTTGTAGAGGCTGCACCCGATACTTCAGCCACGTTTGGATGAGGTCTATGCCTATGACCTCCTTGCCCAGAACAAGTTGAAGGTACAACACCCGTTGGTACAAGACATCAACATCCTTCGACTCGCCTGGCATCACAACGTTCTGCAAGGACCTTCTCTTCTTCAGCTCCGCATTCGGGTCAAATGGGGCGAGGCCGAATCTCTGCCCCTCTGCCTTTTTGTCCCAGATGTAGAACCCCTTGTCCCTCCATCCTTGGGTCGAATCGACCAGGCAAAGGCTAAAATACTAGACATGAGGGTCCACATATATACCGCGCCACCCAAGATCGTACACCACGGAACCAGACCCTGACTGCCTCTTCAACTTGAACAACTTTTTGAAAAGACCAAAGTGCAGCTCGATTCTGATCCAGCACTCACAGAGAGTGATAACGCATGCAATGTGCAAGATGGAATTGGGAGTTAGCTGATGCATCTAAATCCCATAAAAGCATAGTAATCCATGAAGAAAGTCATGGAGGGGAAGCGAGAGACCCCTAAGAAGAAAAGCGACGAAAATTATGCGAAACCTAGTAGGGGGATCGGGGATTACCTCCGGCCCGGCAATCCAGCAATTACCTTCGTCGGCCGGAATAATACCGGCCAGGCGACGCTGACGAAGCTCGTGGGGCTTCAAGGTAGAGCGCCGCCAAGACCCGTTGGTCACGCAGGTCTCGGCACCTTTTTTCTTCGTGGTCGCGGCAGCAGTGTCGGACCCAGTGAAGGTGGTGGCCTTCTTCTTTGTCACGGTGGCGACGGCGCCAGATCCCGCAGCAACGGTGACCTTCTTCTTCCCCATTCTTCTTCGGTGAAGGGATTGGAGAAAATAGCTGGGAAAAGCTTTAAGGACATCCAGTGTAGCAAGGAAGTGTGGAGCCATGAAGAAGAGGAGAGCAACAATGGCACCAACGCGAGGAAGATGAAGATGCAAAGTGCAGAAGTTACTACCTAAACTCACTACTTAAGCGACAATGAAAGCCCATCTGATGGTCGACATTTCTCTGCTTCAACAGATGGCACACATCGACGAAGACACGTGGCAATGCGTATGCTGAACCATCGTTGCATATCCCCACTCAGCGCGAAAATCGAGGGGGCGTAGTTAAACCCCAAAAATTACGTGTGACTAGTCATACCTTGGTCACACACTAGCATCGTCACGTCCAATCAGCACCGCTCAAGCCGGCGGATGAGCTCATCCAATCACAAGCAATGACGTCATTTGCACTGGCCTCGGCAGCAGCTTGAGGCAGAAGTGTACAACGGTAATTTTTCTTCGACTCCTTTAGTTTTTGTTAGAGTCTATGACTCGAACAAACTCTTGGGGGCTACTCCTAACATGAGTGTTTGTCGCGGACCCGAGTATTTTTGGGTCCGGTGAACAAGCCACCTATATAAGAACCCAAGGAACTTATACCTCAACCCCTCCTTCTAATCAATGATTCGATTATGGACTCGGGGGCTACTCCCATAGGGAGCGCTAGAAAATCAATCGACGAGTTATGGCCAATGATAGCAGTCGCCAAAGTTTAAAGTCCCCACTCAAGTCCGCGACTCGAATAGGCACTCGGGGGATACTCCCATAGGGAGCGCTGTTCGCGTACCATATGAAAACAAGAATTAATCATGACAAGTGCGTTGACCACGTCCACATTTGAAGCATTCGGCGACTCCACCTCATAATCAATAGAAATACCCTACAAAGAGACAATGTCTCCTGGGCCACCGGAATCACCTCCACGGTGACTAAACATTTAGATGTTGCATTTACAACGTGAAGATAAGACCTGCAAAAGGCCTAGTAATGCACCTACTACATTCTACCAGAAATAAACTGTGCCTATAGGCACGATGAAAAAGCCTTGACGGGCGTATCGAGTGCTCATATTAAAACTCTGGAATTCAACTCCGTAAGGCCTCCACGGCATGAGTCAAATTACGCTAGCAATGTTTCGAATTCGAGTCCAGGGACTCAAGTTTGAGTATAGAGCGTTGTCTTGCCCTAAGGCAGTTAGCTGATCCAGATCCATCGGACGCATCAGGCACGCATATCGACAATCCCTATGACACAAACTAAGGCACCTGAAAGCACTTCCGGATGGACTTATATTTCACGCACTAAAAAATTTATACTCTCCACCCGAATCTGCAATTCGGCTAGATAGTCAGGGGCTACTAACATGGGTATACCCTATGATACTCGTGTTTAGCCTATGCGGTCCAGCGCAAGAGGAACCCGCGAGACAATCTAAGCCCAATAAGGATTCGGGTGGCCTAAGTCTGGAGGAAGGCGACTCCTTGAAGGACATGTCAAGCAATAGATAGATTTTCAAAAGGGTGAACCCCTAATCTGTAACCGACTCCAACTGTTATCCCCAGACCTAGCCTCCCTATATAAAGGCTAGGAGGGGCAGCGAGAAGGACATCCACAACCCTAGCATACACCTTGCCAGATCTCATATATGCACCCCTTGTAATTTTCGACTCCTCAATGATCAACAAGCAGACAAGTAGGAGTAGGGTTCATTCTAAGGGCCTGAACCTGGGTAAACCACGTGTCCCTAATGTGCTTGTTTGCTAGCCAATCGATGCCTCTAGATCTCCCCAATTCCTATAACCCAAGTCCATCAACGATGGGCATTGACGAGTTAACCTCTCGTCACAATGTATTAGAAATATGTTTCAGCGCTCCCACTTAATTTCTTGCAAATCCAAGAAACTTCATCATCTCCAATGAAATTAAACCCTTTAACAATTTTATCATGGTGAAGGTTCCAACTCCCCGATGCTTACTTCAATCATTGAAGTTTGCATGCCTTTTTTAGCATCCTTTGATTTAACAAAAGCCCTCATATCGTGTCACGTACACGTGCTAGGTAACCATTATATTAGAAGAATGTTGTTTTGTTTGTTCAACTAGCATATACAACAATTGACATATGTAGTGGTTGCTACACTAATCCGTCCAAACTAAATATCGCTACGAAAGATCGAACCTTGTCGTATTCAACTCTTTGAACATTGTCATAAAATATTTACCGACATTCGACTATTTCATAGATGTGAAACATCCATGTCATTTATAGATCCAAATACTCCGGTCATGTCAGATGGCTGCCATGCAAAGATATCTTTATTGGCTTTGAGGAACTCGACGAGTGCGCTTTCCTATGTATTATTGATGACCCACAAGTATAGGGGTGTATCGCAGTATTTTCGATAAGTAAGAGTGTCGAACCCAACGAGGAGCAGAAGGTGCTGGCGAGTGGCTAGGAGCAGGAATTCTCTGTAAATACTTAGCAAACGGATTTTTAGGGGTTTTTGATAATGCAAGTAAATAAAGTGCGAGTAAATAAAAGACAATAAGAATAAATGCAGCAAGTGGCCCAATCCTTTCTTTAGCAAAGGACAAGCCAGTTGTATTACTTAAGATGACCAAACGTTCTCGAGGACACATGGGAATTCCGTAAAGTGCTTTCGCTTCATGTAGTTGATTAATCTTCTTTAATTTGCTAAGTGTTCTGTGGGTGAACCTGTGCTAATGTACCGACCTTCCTAGGACTAATACATACTTGTGATTAAACCCCATGCAAGCACCGCAAGTACAAGAAAGTAATTAAGGTAGAAACCTAACCACAGCTTTAAACTCTAAGACCCTGACGTCCCTTGTGCAATGGTTTCTTAATGGGGATTCAGGTTTCTATCACTCCGGCAACCCCTACGATTAGTAGCCAAATACACAATGCATTCCCCTAGGCCCATATAGGTGAAGTGTCATGTAGTCGACATTCACATAACACCACTAGAAGAAGTACACCACAACTTAAATATCAAACCATTGAATCTTTCTCAACACAATTCCACTACTAACAACATGACTTCTCCCATGTCCTCAAGAACTAAACGAACTACTCACAAGACATCATATGGATCATGATCAGAGATGAAATAATGATGTATAACAATCTGAACATAAACAATAATTCAATGGTTCCACTCAATAGCATCAACTACAAAGAGTAATCAACATCGGGAAAGTTTCCCCTAAGAATTATGCAAGATCCAACCCAATTGTTACAGCGGTATGAAGTGGAGATGATGATGGTGATGGAGATGATGATGGTGATGATGATGATCCCGATAAAGTCTAGCTTGATGGTGGTGTTGATGGAGACGATCTCCCCTCTCCGGGAAGGAATTCCCCCGACAGAATTCTGTATGCCGGAGAGATCTTTCTCTCTTGGTGTTTTCCGCCTGGTATAGGCAGCGGAATCTTTCTGTGGTCGCTCCTCGAGTATTAGGGTTTTGGGAAGATAATATATGCCAGAGGGGAGAGCCAGGGGTGGACTAGGGCGGCCACACCACCTGGTGGCGCGGCCTGGGGTGCCCCGCGCCAGGGGGTGGTGTGGGCGCCCTATGGCCCATCTCCACTTCCCCTTCTGGCTTTCTTCGTCTTTTAGAAAAATAGGATTTTCCATATATTTTCCCGAATTTTCTGATCTTCGCAAATTTTGCCTCCAAACAGCACCTTTTCCATCAGAATCCTGACTGCAGCGGTCCACACTCCTCAACCATGCAAGAAACAGATGAAATAACATAAGTATCATCTCTTAATATAAAATATATCAATGAATAACAGTAAATTATGATATAGAATAGTGATGCAAAATGGACGTATCAACTCCCCCCAAGCTTAGACTTCGCTTGTCCTCAAGCAAAACTGAGCTCAATAAACATGACCTCGGGTTTATGGAGGAAAGAGTCGATAAAAGAATACAGACAAGAAGCATCACATTCAACAATACATAGATCATAATAGAAGACAGCTCACTATTATATAACTCAACTTGCAATGAGTAAAGGAAGCACAATAAAGATACATAAAGTAAATCATAATTGGTAATGGCAAACTTAGCTCTTGGTCGAAGAATAGTTGATAAATTGCTGGAGTTCACAAATAACTGGTTTTTCAATGATAGCTTTCAAAGTAGTGCTCACTAAGATAAGAGCAAAGTGCAAAACAAGGAACATAGGAGACATGATTGAATAAATCATCATATGAATGAATGAAACACAACAACTCAAAATACTTGCTAAGATAGAAGGGAATAGGTTTACTGACTGAACTAAAAAGTAAAAGAAAGGCCCTTCACAGAGGGAAGCAGGGATTTCAAGTTTCATAAAGAGCTTCCAAAAATTATGGTACTTATTAGCTTTCAGCTCTCATTGCCCCTATCATAGGCATCTTTTAGGTGATTAAGGTTAAAGTGACACAACTCAGAGGATATGCTTGATAAGTTATAAATTAAAGTCTCATGCCCCTTACTTACGAAGACCGAACCTCATGCTACTCAACTTCAGTCACAAATAAGCTCTTGCCATTGTAAATACATGTGTATCATAGAGAACCGCCAACGGGGTACCCCTTGCACATGATACAGGAGTTATCGCATAGTCAAAATGACAAGGCAAGCAGACAATGAGCATCTCAGCGATCTTTTTATTTGCTATTTGCATAGGTTTTTTATTGAGGAATGCTTCATAGAATGATCATTATAGTTATTCTGCAAGTTTCCACCATGATGAGGCATGGTTTAGGCTAGCGGCCCAGGCGTTTCTCTAACACATATACAAACTCCATGATCTTACAAGTTCCCATTTTATTTCACACCGCCGGGATCCATAAGCAAAAGAACATGATATCAACTAGGGACAAAGTACCAATGCAATGTTGAAAGTGTTACCCATGATACATGGTTTTGCTAACTTCAACTTATAAATCTCAAGCATATACGCAACAAAGATGTTATCATGTGATGATAAAGTATTAATGTCAATCAAGGTGACATTAGTAAGTTGCAAAGGATTTGGGACTGTAAAGTACATACCCAAGACTCAACCTCTTCCATGAGCAAGCATGTTCAATTTACCGGATATATGGTGCCAATGATTAAAGAACAAATGTAGCTAGTGTATTTATACTCTAGTGCAAGTGGGAGATTGTTAGAAATATGCCCTAGAGACAAATAGTAGTAAGGACTATTATCATATTTCATATAGTTTATGATTAAGTTTTATATCATGCTATAACTGTATTGAGTGGAAACATCAATACACGTGTGATATACAAACAACCAGGGGTTCTCAGTGAAACTCTAGTCACGGGTTCATTGGTCAACAGATGATCATGTTTCCTGATCATGTGGCATTTATGCCAGTTGGAAATGGAGTCAACTCATTCTGAGAATGAGATGATGAACCAATACCCAACCTAAACATCGTGACCCGATCATGTCACGAAGTTCAAGTTATGATGATTAGAAATGGATCCTCGTAGACTATTCCTTAGACCGTGAGGCTATATCAATCACTGTCTCCCGAGAGTACTTAGATAGCATCAAGCGCCACTTGGTAATACAGTGGTTATAAAGGTGTGTTCAGGTACTCGGAGGAAACCGTAGAGGCAATATATGTCAAGAGCGGGATTTGTCCGTCAATGTGACGGGAAGATACTCAAGGGCCCACTCGGAGAGGTTATATCCAATAGTTGCGCAGCGTGTGATTTGATCATAGGGATATCACTTGTCGGAACGAGTCAAGTAGCATTGTTCGGTAACGAGATTGAACACGACATGTCGATGTCATTGATCAGATCTCGGGCACTGCAAGTATCGAGAGACAAAGGGAATAAGACACGACTGTCCTGGTTCAAACGACGAAAGATCTTCGTGGAACACACAGGGGTCACATGGACATCCAGGTCCCTCTGTCGATCATTGGTGCGGGAGTGTCCCGACCATGTCTGGAGTGCTCCCAAACCATGAGGTATCACACTTAAGGGCTTGATGATGCTTAGAGATTGTTTATAGGATCGGTAGAATCACCGAAGAATAGTAGGGAGAAAACCAGAAGGGTCACTACAAGAAATGTGTTGACTAGTGATCTTTTTTTAACGATCTTGAGTTTTTTGGTCATAAATCTATGACCATTTTGAACCAACTGGTCGTAGGACATTTGGGAGCATACAAACCATGAAAAACTACGACCTTTTATGTCAGAAAAGTCATAGTTTGCTTACACCAGTTGGTTATAACATAGATAATGTTGGTCCATGACCTGAATTATGGGATAACTACGACCAATTTAAATGGTCGTGGGTGTTATTCATGATAACATAAAAAAGACCGATGGCCACCTCAGCAGATTCATCTAGGTAGCACGTCCATGTGTCAAGTTTCGCTGACATGGCATGTGTCAATTATGCTTATATGTCACCTCCATATGGCATTGACCTATTGGCTAAATATTATACAAAAATGGCAGAACTAGGAGTCGAACTCGCGAGCTCCCAAGGAGCTCCCGCATCCTCCCCAACTTGGTCTACCACCTGGCCACCACGGCCTTGGTGCATAAAGTAGAGTACCACATAGTTTTAACCAATTATCAGCCTTATTAACCCACGCAGGCCTCCACCTTGCGGATTCTTGGGCTTCTTCCTAGGCTCACCTTGGGCTGACGGCAGCAAGCGAGTGCTCGGCTGGCTAGTTTTCCTAGCGAGTTCCCTGGGCCGGCCACCTCCAGTTTTTTTATTTTTTCTTAATTCTTTTGTATCTTTTTAATCATAATTCCAAATTGAGTCAAATAAAATTCAGAAAAATTATAAATTTCAGAGAATGTTTTTAGTACATTATGGAACACTTTGACTTTCTAGGAAAACTACAAAAAGATATTTTTCATATAAAACCTTAATAGGTGTAAATAGAGATTTTGAATCATGGTTTTGACAATAGGGGTTTGAAATTGAATTGTTTTGTCTACGGGTTGAGCCTCGCTAAAATTGCATCGGATCTATGAAGAAACATCATATTATGGACCTAAAAATAATTTTTTCAAAAAATCAGGAGCAATAGATCTAGTAGCTGTAGTTTAAACCGGGCTCACTTCCTACCGATTCGGCAGACATTTGTCTTTTTCGCCAAGGGTGGATGGAAAGGTTTGAGATATCCTAATTAGGACATTGTCTATGTAAGGTGGTCTACTATTTTTGAAAAATATGGTGGTAGCATTTTGACTTAACCATTTGGTGGTTGCTTCACAAAACGCCATGTTTTTGGCACTCAGAAAATAGAAAATGCTTTTTCTATGCGACGAAAAGGAAAACTTCCTCCTGCAACATTGTTCGCCATCCCAAGATGCACATGCGTGCAAAATATGGGAACATTATCACAAACTATGTCACGATTCTAGCCATAACATTGGCCGTTTGACCTAAAAGCCATGAAACCTCGAACAAGATAGGTCATTTTTGTGAAGGTTTTTTCGAGATGTTCGCAATATACCAAGTTTGGTATTTTTCTTTAAAAATATGTCACATAATATGATACCACGTGAAGGTCTTACATTGTTTGGACCGTTTTTGAATTTTTCATACCCGTTTCGAACTATGGTCAAAACGACGGGCACAAAGGTTCATAGATAGGGGATGAGCCTCGCTAAAATTGCATCGGGTCTATGAAGAAACATCATATTGTGAACCTAAAAATTATTTTTACAAAAAATCAGGAGCACTAGATCTAGTAGCTATAGTTTAAACTGGACCCACTTCCTATCGATTCGGCAGACATTTATCTTTTTCGCCAATGGTGGACGGAAAGGTTTGAGATATCCTACTTAGGAAATTGTCTATGTAAGGTGGTCTAGTATTTTTGAAAAATATGGTGGTAGCATTTTGACTTAACCGTTTGGTGGTTGCTTCACAAAATGCCCTATTTTTGGCACTCAGAAAATAGAAAATGCTTTTTCTGTGTGACGAAAAGGAAAACTTCCTCCTACAACATTATTCGTCATCCCAAGATGCACATGCGTGCAAAATATGGGCATATTATCACAAACTATGTCACGATTCTAGCCATAACATTGGTCGTTTGACCTAAAAGCCATGAAACCTCGAACAAGATAGGTCATTTTTGTGAAGGTTTTTTCGAGATGTTCGCAATATACCAAGTTTGGTATTTTTCCTTGAAAATATGTCATATAATATGACACCACGTGAAGGTTTTACATTGTTTGGACCGTTTTGAATTTTTCATACCCGTTTCGAACTATGGTCAAAACGATGGGCACAAAGGTTCATAGATAGGGGATGAGCCTCGCTAAAATTACACCGGGTCTATGAAGAAACATCATATTGTGAACCTAAAAATGATTTTTTCAAAAAATCAGGAGCACTAGATCTAGTAGCTGTAGTTTAAACCGGACCCACTTCCTACCGATTCGGCAGACATTTTTCTTTTTCGCCAAGGGTGGAAGAAAAGGTTTGAGATATCCTACTTGGGACATTGTCTATGTAAGGTGGTCTAGTATTTTGGAAAAATATGGTGGTAGCATTTTGACTTAACCATTTGGTGGTTGCTTCACAAAACGCCCTGTTTTTGGCACTCAGAAAATAGAAAATGCTTTTTCTGTGTGATGAAATAGAAAACTTCATGCTGCAACATTGTTCGTCATCCAAAGATACACGTGTGTGCATAATATGGGCACATTATCATAAACTATGTCACGATTATGACAATAACATTGGTCGTTTGACCGGAAAAACCAGAAAACTTCATACTCGGTAGCTCTTTTTGTGAGCACTTTTTTAAAGTATTTAAATTATTGCAAGTTTTTTATTTTACATGGATACTAGATCTTATAATATGACACCACGCGAAGGTTTTTCAATTTTTTTCATTTTTTTAATGTACTTATGCCAGTTTTAAGCCGCAGTGATAGAGCCAGCCAATCATAATAGAGAATCACACTATCCACGGATCAGCCCACAAAGCAGATCTGGCAGTTCAGATGACATCCATCCAACGCTCCACTTTCAGAAAATATCTCGCGTCTCCCAATCCTGTTCACTTTGGAATGACCGAAATGCCCTAGTTCATATAGCCTTGCACCGTAGAAGTGCTAAGGGGTATTTTCGTAACATCCCCTCCCCAAAACCTAGTCCCCTCACGCCCCTCACACCTCCTCCCAGACCGCGCCGCCACAGCCTCCCACTCTCACTCGACAGCCTCCCTCAAAAACGAAACCCTAGTCCCCGACGCCCCTCGCCCTCGTCCCAGACCCCGCCGCCACAGCCTACCTCTCTCTGCTCCCCGCCGCCCCTTCTCCCCACCACAGAAGTGCTCCTCTCTGCCGCACCATTGCTTGATCTAGCTTCCTACTCACACCTCACCGCAACCACCTCCCTCCATCCCTCCCCGCGTCTGAACGTTGAACCCTAGCTCGTTAGATGGGTTGCTCGCCAAAACGCGCGTGCATCATAGCCACGATGCGCGGCGCTCCGTCGAGCTCGCCTGTACGCATGCTTGCCAAGGGAGGCCTCTACACGGGAGATCCGGCGCTCTCATACCAAGCCTCATCCTCCATGCCTCCGCCCCTGTGTCGGCGTCCCTGGCCCTCGATCCGGAGTCCCCGCGCTGGCGTCCCTCTCTTACGCCCGTCGATGGTCTGTATACGGAAGATCAGTTGGCCCCAGTTGACGATTCGAGGGTGGTGGCATGACCTGTGTAGGTTCTTACTATTTTTGCCCATAGGAATTACTCTTTTTCCTCTTTATGTCGGGGACGTCGTCGGGCCTCAGTACATGTTTAAGGTTCTGATCGTAGGTGTCAATTTGAACTTTGATTTTAGTCAGGATTCATTGTTGCCAGACTAGAGTCTCTAGACTAGTTGTTTCCTAGGTTGGTGCTCGATACCAGGGCACCTCTCCTCTTCCTTTGTTACCCGCGGCTGGCCTCCCGTACTGCTTCCTTCTGAGCCACAACCGTCCTCCCACAGCCATCCTCCCGTGCTAGTGGTCTATGGTGAGTGTAGCTGCTCTGATTTGTGTGTGTTATGCCCCTGGCACGAAACTACTTGGTTCCCTGTTTCCGATTAGTCTAACTAGCAAGCGAATAGGATTTTGTTTCCCTGTAGATGTTGAATTATGATTTGTTTTCTTCTTTGTTTGATCTACATTAGACTTTTGTAGATTTCCATGTGACTAGATGATGTATATGGCTCAAGCTATTGTTACTTTCTTGATCATTGTGCTATTTTTAGACATCAAATGGCATGCGCATTGTTTCTACAGAATTTGAACGCTTAATATCTACAGAATTTGACAGTGTGGTGTGTTTGCATTGTTTCAGGTTCCTCTTGGCATTGCGTATATTGTTTGACTCGGCTTGAATCTTTGGATTGAGGTATCTCACAAGGAGGCGTCCTGCCTACGGGTACGAGCCATGAACTAACAACTCGTGATGTATTATTGCTATCAGTGATCGCCCCCTCCGTCCCCTTGTTTGGAGTTTAGTAGTCCTATCCTAATATAGATTCTGTTTCTTAATTGTTTATCCGCTGGTTTTGTTGCTCGTTGGTAGAAAAATTTAGGGCCAAGTTTTGCCCTTTGCTTGAACACTTGCTCTCTTCCTCGCAACATAATGATGATGTAAATATCTATCTATCTATCTTAGCTAGCCTTAGTAAGTACTAGTAGTACCTATATTAACCTACCAGCAGTAGCTACTCTGGGAGTGCAATGGCGTATATCTGATCCAGTTTAATTTATAATGGCTATAGAGTGAGAGCGATCTGGTGGTGGAGTGTCACTATCCGTAGCGATCCTAGGGTGCATGCATGATGTAGTTGTTGTTTCATGTACCGTATATTGTTAAAAATGAGCTCTTTGATATCTACAACACCTTCCAGACCATGCTTCAGGTAGCACCTTATGCCCTTATGTTTGCCTTTTGAAATACACGTTCTCATGATTATCATTATCTATTGGTATGTTGTTTAAGATAAGAAATAACCTTAATCTTATTCTTATTGATGTTGAAATTTATCTGGACTTACTTTATGGTTTTTAGAACACTTGGTTTGATATTTCTGGACCGTCTGTTTTGGCTATGTTGAATATTCATGTCTTAATTTTGTTGTCACGTTTGGATGGATGTGTGGGTTAGTTGTAACTTCCACTGTATTTCACATAAAGTTTATGTAAATGAGGATCTATTGTTGTTGTAGATGCTACTGCTATGACAGAAGATCAGAAGAAGCCTTGAGTTGTGCACTATTTTTTTAGCTGATAGAGGCACCATGTTTTGGTGCTTGTGTATCTGTTTGATATTGTATGTAGGCTGTTGGATCTAAATTGTAATTAGAGTTGTTCTGAATATGTTACTGTGTGGTCATGTAACTTTGTCTTATTCAGGTAGCTTTCTCATAGTAGAAAGCACTTTATCCGTGTACATTATATTATTTGAAATATCTGGTCTGATATGGATGTACATTCCTGTTGAAAATGCTTTTGGCCCTATATTGCTTATTTAGTAACTGGATTGTAAAATGGCATTGGCCCTAGCAATGTTGGATAGCAACTGTGTGAAATTTGGAAAAGAACAGAACAAAAAAGAAATGGACTATAAATGGCCGAAGCCCAAAAACAAAACTGACTATAAAAGGCCAAAGCCCAAAAACAAAACTAACTATAAGGGGCCAAAGCCCAAAAATGAAACTGGCTATCAAAGGCCCAATAAATGCACAATAAAACGACTAAGAAGAAGGCCAGAATTTTTGGGCTTGGCCCATTTGGAAGGCTGAACCGTATCGGGCTAAATCTTATCTACGACCAACCAATTGGTCATAGAAATCTGCCACGTCAGATTGCTTACGTGGACATGCCAGATTCTTCATGACCAAAATTTTGGTCATAGACTCTATGACCATCTATTTTGGTCATAACTGTCCATGACCAATTCAAAAAAAAGGTCGTTAGTTGTCTATAGTGACCCTCGCTATGTGATCAAATGCTTTTGGTCATAGAAAGGTCATAGATGGATTACTATGACCTTTCAGTGACCAATATCTAGGGTCACCAGTTAGCACATTCCTTGTAGTGGGTTTCGGTAAATCTGGAGGATATCCGGAGTGGAGGTGGAAGTGTTCCATAACCACGGAGGTTGAATAATATGTGAATGAATGTTAAATATTAAATCATTTATTCATAATTATTTAATAAAAAGAAAAAATCAATTTAAATGGTCAAAGGCTTAATGGGCCAATTTCCGGAGGGGAGAGGGCCCATTAGGGAAAGGAGAGAGGGAGAAGGGGCTAAGGGGGTGGCCGGCTGGGCCTAGCCCCCCCCCCCATGCAGGGCCCACTAGGGTGGCCGGCAGCCTCCCCTCCCCCTCCTCTCCTTTAGTCCCCCTCCCCTCGGGACTTTGAGGGAGGTAGTACCTCCCTTCCCCTATATATAGTGGAGGTATTTGGCCAGATAAATACACCCAATAATCAATAAAGGTCTTCTCACTTTTAGGAGGACCTCTAATTGATATTTTCTCTCTCTCTCCCTCTCTCTCTCTCGTGACCGTGGTCCCAAGTCTGGACTGTGCAAACGAGAGACATCTTCACCGCGGAGCGCCGTCGCGCTGCGAGATTCGGATCCAGGAGCTCTACTTCCGCAACTGCTGCTGGATCGGGGAAGCGGGAGTCATCGTCAGGCACCGGACGTGTGTAACTCCCGGCGAGGTGTCGCACTTGAGACACTCAAGTTGTTGGAGCCAAGGGAGCGCAAGGACTTCATCACGACCTTGAGGTCGGCTTCGACTCATCTACATCAACCACGCTCTCCTGAGCGTTGACAATGCTTTTTGGACTTTAAGGGTAAGTTCACAAAAATCCCCTCCCGTTACTGTATTACTAATAGATAGGTCCTGGCAGCATCAAGGGTTTAGGGGCGTAGGGTAAAATTTTATTGTTTTCATACGCGGAACCCCTACATATTGTAGCACCCAAATTGTAGGTCATTTTGCCAGCCAAATTAGGCAACCCAACAACATTCAATACTATAGAGAATGGATGTGGATTGATTTTAGAAGTTGCTACTTTGGTTCCAAGATCCAGTGGAAAACTCGATTGACTTGATATAACTGTAGATTACTTACCTTCTCTTGAGTTTTCAATCACATCGGGTAGTAGAAATTTATTCGTAATGCTTAGCCACGACTACTTACCTCTCGGAGGAACCACTCGTTGAGTTCATCTGCATACGAAACTTGTCTTCTGAAATTTGTATGCGTGGTAGAAAATATCTTATTCAGACAACCATGCAGGGAGAGTACCATCCAAACAAAATGACTCAAAAAAGTCTTGCCCATGGATAGAATAACAGGAGTTGGCTGCAACAGATCGCCTTAAACTTATGCCTCATGTCGTATCGAGCAAATTTCAGCTTCAGCAACCTAGGGTCCTGCATGCATTCGTATTACCATGTGCAACTTCTTCTGACAAACAAAAACGGAAGCTCTGTTGGTATGAAAGAAAACTATGTGTAAGAATAAACATTGAACAATCAAAGAGTAGGGAAATAAAGAGTACACAAGTAAAATAGGCATGGCGACACACCACACCCATGGATAATATTTTGTGACTAATATATGCATGAGGAAGTGCTGAAAATTAATGGTGCTGTAAGGGTGACTCCATTCATGGAACAAAGGTTAGCTAGTGGTACTGGTACATGCTCCTACTTGATTACATAGCTTATACAACTGCATTTCATAAGCGGTATATTAGACAGTGATACTGATCCATTATTGTTACCTAGGTACATAGCAGATAGCATGCTAAGACGGCTGGTGCTGGTGTTCCACATTGTTGCTTTCATCGTCAGAGAAGAGTTTTGCTTTGCAGTTGGGAATCGTCACGGGGAGGTCGATAGGTGGAGTAGGCTATGCATCATCGTCAGAGGGGACTGAGGGATTGACTGCTTCACTGAAGAGGGAGTCCGTAGTGTGCTCGGTTTTTCTTCCTTCGCCGTAATCTTATAGTTTTCTTGGAGTGTCCTTATCGAGCTATGAATTTTGCAGTATGATCCCACCCTTAGACCTGAAAAAGAACAGGAGAAGTTTAGAACCATAATTTCGTTTATGTAAACAATATGTACATTTATTCTTACTATGATTTAGCTATAATGTAAATAAAATGTTAGGAAATCAGCTCCAGAACTAAACATGACAACATCAGAAACCAAAAACAGGATAAGGAAAAGGATGTATAATTTCAATTTGATTCTACCATTTAAAGCCTCTGGCCTAAAGCAACACTCATCGGGCAGGAAAATCAACATGTATCGAAATAGCCATGATATGACTACCAGATCACTTGTTTAAGGGATTATCTAATATAGTCATTTAAAGGCTGACTACCTACCACCAACACACATATCAAATCCCAGATAATTATACTGAATTCTCCATGTAAACAATCATCTTAAGACATGGTGTGAATCGAACATCTTCGTCGGGCAGAAAGACAATGTTCACAACCCTCAACTATATAATGGTCGTTCCCATGATATTCACACAATGAGAAGGGTCTGATCACATATGTAGAAAGACAACCCTATCTCTAAGATTCATGTCATTTCTGCCCGAGGACATATTACACTGCTGGTAAATGCTAATATCTCTAAGAAGATGAGTACAAAATTTCCGCATTGTTCTAGTAGTCTGTACTTTTTGTGTTGAACATGAGTGGAATAAGATACCTGAAAGTTAGCACTCAGGATAAAAAAATAGTAGCTATACTAACCTACCGCGGGACAACAAAATGGAAAGAACCACCGAGTTTGGCATTATTTATTGTTTGTCCTTTTAGCATATATCATATTAGTTAAAAGCCGATAAACTTTCCTAACGTACACACACGAATCTAGAAAGATCGGTGTTATCAAAAGGGGCACAAATCTAATGATACCTTGTTGGGCTTGATTGAGAAGATCCTTTGGAACATATTGATGATTTGTGCTCTATATTAAACCCTAGACTGACTGGTGCATATCTAGACAATATTGTTCCTTTGTTTGAATGGCAACTAATAAGGATGCTCAATATCAACCATGTGAACAACATAATTTAAAAAAGTACATACAACATAAAATCTAATTCAGAACTTTATGAATCAGAGTTCCTATTCAGCATTCATGCATTCATCCTTCATCAAGACCAATAACAGAAATAGGATGTGAAAGTTTACTATTAGTGGTATGTACTAAATAGTCAGTACAAACAATTAAAATATATATTGAAGTTGACCTTAATGAAAAGACGTCACAAAACCTTTTAAATTTCGGGCTCAAATTCCACCTCACCGATCACCTCCTAGATGCATAGGAAAGCTACAACCAATAAAGGAAGTTTGGGTAATAGTATATAGTTACCACCTATATATAGATATTTTCCCCATAAGATCCTGATCTTTAACATGACATATCTTCTAGTCCTCGGAATTTGAAACTAAATTAATTCTAGGCTACCCAATTTATTTCATTCATACTTCCCTAAGGAACATAAACTCAGCATGTCCAGGATGCCAAACAAAAGCTGAAACTTGAAACTGACATCAAGTTCTATTACAGATAGATAATATCCCTATACAGGGCATATAATCTGTATCTAAATAGCATCAACACCACTTGTAAGTTTGGCAATATTTTTATTATATTGGAGTGCTTGGTAGTCAAGGAACTCATGTGGAGCATAGCCGACAAAAGAATGGAGAGAAAAATGTTTTTGCGTACACACACCTCAAATGAATAGAGTGTTCCAGCACATATTACTTCGCCACTCTGATCTGCTCTTAGTGAAACAAATTGTCTCGGTGAAGTGGTCGTAAATGTTTTGAAGTTCCAAGAACGGAACAAATCCCACGCTCGAATAGTCCCATCAAGGGAGGCGCTGAGAAGAGAATGATTGTTGGCCATAAAATGAACTGCGGTAACTGCATTTGAATGCTCAGAAAATGTTATGAAATAGAACCTACAGGAAGCCGTCTAGACCTGCACCACATCAGTTCATGTGTATCAGACTTGCAGTGAAGGATATTGATACTTAATGGAGTATGTTTTGAACCTTGGAAAAGGATACAGTGTTTATTATTCTTGTTTCAGCATACATCATTTTGAGTAGTTCAAAGAGGCAGACCAAATCGATTACTTTATTAGATAGCAGTGCATCAGAGTATTGTCAAGCTACTATATAACCCTTACAGATGAGAATTTTTTCCATGGTACTACCAACATACCTTAACTCCAGTAGCAATTAACTGAGAATATGGTGAGTATGCAATGCAGTTCACATCAAAGTAGTGTCCCTGCTGCTCAAAATGTAGCTCTCTGACCGCCACCCCACACTAGCGGCTGCCCAAGCTTGGCACATCCAAAAACCAGCCAATTCCCCAAGCTGTTGGAAATAGCAGTTGTGATCTTCTCTCTTGATATTGACAGCAATTGGAGGCACACAAAGTACGGCGTCTGGTATAGCCCAAACACTCTGTTAGAGAACCCAACCACCACCATGTCAAGATCCCTTTGGTAATCACAAGATGTTAACTTAGCTAGTGACTACATGAAGAAGCTCTTTTTCTGCAACTCCCACTTTGCAAAATGCAGTGGAGTAGTGCTCGGCTCTTCCAGTTCTCCCGAACTCGTCCTCTTCCTGGCCCTCCCCTGTCAGCATTGTGTCCGGACCTTAGGAGCCAAAGGGCAAGCTGCAACGTGGTAGGAGACCTTAGGAGCCGAAGGGAAAACTGTAGTGTGGCAGGAGAGGACGGTCGGATGGCGCATCCTCCACCACCACGGAGGGTTAATTCACCATGGATGGCCGCCCTTCCTCGGGACACTGTCGTCTATGGTGGGCTGAAGGTACGGGGATTTATAGGATCTGCCGGTAGCCGGCGACAAAGGTGACAGATTGCACTTTAGCGGCGGGGATCGAGGTGGGTGGCGGTGGCTCGCCGGCGGCACGCTCCAGGAGAGCGGACATGGACGAGGAAGCGGGGAGAGTCGGTCAGGAGGAGCGAGGAGAATCACGGGTAGGGACTGGATGGGCGTATAGGCAGGAAGGCCCACAAGAAAAAAACAACCGGAGAAGAAGAGGGAGGCGAGCAAACCTTGGGGGAAAAGCGCCGTGGCGACGCAGGACCAGGTGCGAGGCGGAAATACCGGGAACAGAACGGACCACGGCAGCCCAATCACACCGACAAAGAACAGCGTCGCGCCGTCCCCAATCGCACCGACCAAGAACAGCGCCGCGCCGTCCCTAATCTCACCGAGCAAGAATAGCCGCGTCCCAATCCCACCAACCAAGAACAGCGGCGTCCCAAATCCCACCGAGCAAGAACACCAGCACCTCCAATCCCACGACCAAGAAGACTCCCACCGACGAAGAACACCGGCACCTCCAATCCCACGAGCAAGAACACCACATCCGTCTGTCCTCCATAAGCAAGAAAAGGAGAAAGGAAGCAATCAACCCGGAGATAAAATGGTGACGCAATCCCCCACCCCACAATCCAGCACAGAAAGAGCCAGCTCGTCCCAGCTACCAGGTCAATGGCAAAATAGGCCCGGAAGAAAATAGGGCCACATGTCAGATAGGAAAAAAATAAAAAGCAACACACAGCCGCCCACCCAGGGCAATCCGAAGGGCAGGACTCGACGCGTTGCAAAATGTAACACACCAGACACTCCTCGATCGCTCGGCCGTGCAAGGGCCTAGCAGTAACGACGCGCCCCTCGACCGCTCAGGGAGCTCGTAACCTCTCAGCCTTAAGATTTTAGATAATGTACACGATATTAATATACACTCTTTCAAAAAAAACACCTGCAATGCGCTACTAGGTCAGGGATGATGTACTCTGCCCACGTATAGCACTTGAAGCGCCCAGGTCAAGCTAGAAGGTCTCTCTTCTCTTCCCTCACACTCTGCTCTCCTTCTCCCCTTTCCTTTGAGAGTCCACCATCAACTCCCGGGCGGATCCCGAGCCCTCTTCGTCGGGGCCACCGATTGGAGATGGCGGAGGAGAGACGTCGGCGTAGGTTTTAGACTTAGTTGTAGGTTGTCTGGCGCTATGCCGGTAGATTGGAGTAGGGCACTGGTGCTTTTGGCCTGGTACTGGCGCAACCGCAGTGTGGCATCCCGCTAAAACCACTACCAGAAAATCGCTCGTTGTTTCTACTTTGTGCATCATCATGACATCATCATGCATGTTTGATCATAAAAGTACTTTGCAAAAACCCTATTTTGTTTTATAATTAGCCCTCCTTTAATTTCAAATCATAAAACCAGGTCTTCCTAGATATTTTATTTGTCAAAAACTATTTATAAAAATATTTTAAAAGTGAAATAAAAATAAAAGTATTTTTTTAGGGGGAGGCAGCCGGCCAGGCCAAAGGCCCAGCCAGCCTACAACCCCACCTAATCTAGCCAGCCCCACCAACCCAGCCGCCTACCCCATCCGTCGCCACCCTGGCACCCCTCCACCTCACCCCGCCCACTCCCAGCCTGCCACATCACCCCGCTGACCCACCCACACCACACACTCCTGCCCACATCCCCACACCAACCCCCACAGGCACACACGCAAACACACGCACACCACGCACTCTCGCGTCGCTCTCCCTGGCCCCATCCCCGCGCGCAGCCTCGCCCTGTGGTCAACCACCCCGCTTCCCAACAAGACCGGCCCCACCACGCGCCCCTCTCCCTCATCCCTTCCCACCTATCGTGAACCCCACGGTCTCCCTCCTCCTCGGCTCCCCTCGCCCGCGGCGCCTCCTTCCTCGGCCGTCACCGTGGCACCGCCGGGCACCCGGTCGCTGCAAGATCCCTTGCTCGCCGCCCTCCCCGGCGCCCTTCCTCCTTGGCCCTGCTTCGCGCGCCGCCGCGGCGGGCCCGCAGCATCGCCAAGCTTGTCTCCCCCGCGGCCCCGCTACCATGGCTCTCACCCGCCCTTGCGCTAGTACCCCCGAGCACCTCCATTTGCCGCTGCCTCTCTCCTCTGCGGGCCATCGTCGCCACGGCCGCCCTTCCTCGCCTTCCTGGCGCCACCCCGCTGCCTTCCGTCGATCCCTCGCGGAAGTGGTCGCCGCGTCGCGACCCTCCTCTGCCCTGCAAGCTTGTCCGCGGTCGCCCTCGGGCCTGTGTTCCGGCCAGGCCGAGCCTCCTCCGTGCTCCGCCGCCCGGTGCTCTCCTACCGGCCACGTACGACCCCAGCGGCTCTGCTTCGCCTCCTCGGCGCTCTTCCCTGCGACCCGGTCGTCCACCTCTGGCCGCGCATTGGCACCCATGGCACCGCTCTTGTTCTAGCTCCAGGTCCTGACACCGTCCGTGACCTCGACCTCCTCTCGGTGTTGGCGCCCTTGTGTCTGCCCCTTCTTGCCGGTGGAGTTGGAGACAGAGCCGCGTGCCCGTGTGTTGGTGTTGGTTGGTGTCCTGCTCTTAGTGCTCCTTCTCGTTTGTGCGTCCATGTGTTTATCCCGGTGTGTTCATATTGTTGCTAGCCATCGGAGTGCGCTTGGAGTACCACGAAGGATCCCCGCCGTCCAAGGCCAAGCGACAAGATCTACATTGAAGCTATGTATCCCTGAGGTGAAGATACGACAAGATCTTCTCATCGACCCGGTACCTCGAAAGGGTGAACATGGTACTACACAGAGATCCTATCTAACCGAAGCCACTCAAAGCACCATCGACAAGAACTTCTACACGGTTCTGAGACCCTGATCCCGGAGTTCGAAGACCATTCCCGGCGAACCCGAACCCGAACCCTCGGCACGCCAAGATCTCCTTCACAACATCCAAAGGCCATTGCCCGAAGACCGATCTCGGAGTCTGAAGACCGAACCCTGGCGCTCTCACTTCCGATCCGAACCCAAGATCCTCGAACCCCATGTGTGACCCCTTTTCCGAGCCCTATTTTATAAATTGACATCTATATAAATTGTTGCATATCAATTATACATGCTTGCATACATATTTTGCGGGTCTGGGTTGTATAGTCGAATCATATCATAATTAAATATGGAGTCTATATGAGGGCTTTTCTAGTCTTATATTGGCTCCATTTAAATTTGTGTAGCGAACCGTTGCCCTGTTTTGCCTTGTTAATCCAACATTTAAATTGCGGGGTTTCTAAATAACTTGAACCGTCTAAATAATTGTCAGGACCCCGGTTCCGCTTAATATTTCCTAATTGCACCGCATCTGCATCATATCATAATCATGCCGGATCTTCTGCCGTAGTATTAAATATTGCATCCGGTGTTTCTTCTAGTGTTTGCTTCTTCGCGGATTAGGCCGGTGAGTTGATGCGAGTATCGACAAGTTCTTCGGATAATGTCTCGTCGGCAGTGTTTTCCCAGGCGAGCATCTCTTCCCCTTCTACCTATTTTGCATTTATAGTCTTTATTTCCTCTTGTTGATCTATTGCTATCCGTGTCGCAGTGCTTTAGTTTCCGTACACCAGTTATATCCTGTGCAGCCTCTATATTGCCTTGGACACCTCCTATTCCCTGTGTTTGGTAGATAGCTGGCCTTGCGAGTCGTAGTTGCTTGCTCAGGTGCGATCTCGTGTTGTCAAGTGCCACAACTGTTGGAATGCTGGCAGATGTTTATGGTGGAGTTGATCATGGCTTTAATTACAACTTGAAATTAAATTGTTAGATATAACTAATACAGAGGCATCGGTGGGAAATAGATGTTATTTGGTTCTTCCACGCTCACTTGTGTCCCGTAGGCCCCGAGTACTTGATACATGTTCCTTGACTATTCGCACTATCCACATACGGGAGAGTCTATGAATCCCCCTTAGCTAGAGCTTGATTCATTTCTTATTTCTTGGGGCCACAAAGTAGTTTGGGGCTTTATTACTATCATGTACATATGCCATGCTTTACTGTGTTATTTACGATTGTGCGTGGAACACCTGTGCTGTTTTGGACCGTGACACGTTTTCGCTGTATCGACAAGCCCAGTCACACTTTCGGGTTCCCAGTCGTTTACAGCCGTCCACACAAACCTTGGGTCCGACTCGGTGCCGGCCAACTTCGTTGCGGGTAGCTTAATGGGGTGGCCCCCTAAAATATTTTATGAATCCTGTGATTGCTTTGTCGTGAAAGCCTCATTGAGTTTTGATTTGGTTTTTCCGAGGTTGATCGTGTGTGTGTTGCTATTTGTGCACCCCTGCAGGGTAAATCTTTCTGAAAGCCGTGTCCGCGGTTATGGATGACTTGGATCACAGTATCTCGATCATAGACAAGCATAACTAAAGTAGTGCTATAAACTTGACTTAATATATGACTAGTAATCAGATTCAACTATCACGGAATGGATATTAAAATGCCAACAACTGGTGGATCTGGGGTTGCTTGGTGACATGATGTACCTGCCTAGTAAGTATTGCAACTCCAACGGAATGTGATAAAAGTGCCAACAACTGCTGGGTTTTGGGATTCCTCAGGGCAATTATATCTGATTAGTAAATGTTCAAACTACAACGGAATGTTAACTAAAACTGCCCACTACTTATGCTTCAGGATGACTCATGCTATCTATATCTGATTAGTAAGAGCTTCAACTATAATGGAATGAATAAAACTGCCAACTGTGTGAGTTCCTCGGTCTGACTTCCTCGTTTGGTCTCGAGGGGGAATACGAGGGTGGGTATGATTGGGGTTAGTATAAGGTTGGTTTCGAATAGGTCTTTCTTATCCCTCTCTAATAGCCGCCAGTTTTACTGAGTCTCTATAGGTTGTTTAGTGCTGCTGCGCTGCCGCTTCAGTCCATCATACCTATGTAGGCGAGGACCGTCGAATTCTAGCCTCGCCGTGTACTGGCCTCAGTACTGACGCTACTCTTTTTTCCTTTGCCCTTTGTCGGCACCCCTTTTGTTTTAGCAGGTTCGAGATCGACGTCGTTAGCAGGGTTAACCTTCCGGCTTGGCCTGAGCAGGGTTATAGACGCCATTGGTTATTCTTCAGGGCTCTTAGCCCCATTTGCATCTTGTCCGTACTCGGACGTTGTATCGTTTTCAAGGTGATTTGGATCTTTATAGTGTATATCCGTATTCTTGACTCTTGGAGTCGTGCTGTATATATATCTGTTCTGTGGGTTCCATCGATGACTGTTGTGTAATGGTATTACTTTGTTTTCCACTCGCAAGAAAGTGCCTGGTGGGCGTCCTTGAATCGTTTCTATGCGGGTTTGGCGGAAAGGGCTGAAACTTGCATTGGACCGATTCGAGGGTGTTACACGCAGGATGGGTGGCGTCGGCGTGGTGCTCCAGTGGTTGGAGCAGACGACGAGCTTTTCCATAGCCAGGATCTCCGCAATAAAGGCCCTGGTGTGTGGCTCTTCTCTGATCTGCTGCCTCCTTCTCCTTTGTTAGAGTACGTATACGTGTATAAGTTAGAGATAGACTAGGACTCTACATCTTGTACTCTAAGTCTCCACATACCTCGTGTAACTCTATATAGGCCGACTTCTTTTTAGCTTCTGATTTCAGAAAAGCTAGCTTTTGAAAGATTGTCAGAAGAAGCTGCGGTGGGAAGAAGTTCTCAGAATCTGCTTTCTGGTTTGTGGAATTTGGGATTCCGGATACGTTGAATTGTGAAATGTTGCAACGCCCCTAAAATTCATATGTGGTCTAAATTTTATAAGTTCAGATGAGGAGGGTGTGGACAATTTCGACTAACGGTAACCGTAACATTTGAAAACGCAATTAGCATATACTCCGTAATTAGCATGCGTGCGTGCAGACCACTAGCAATTATACTAGCAGAATAATTGGCTAGGAGAACAACGTGCGGAGGCCAGCAGGTCAAGGTCCCAGCGGCGGCGCGCACGATCGCAGAGCACGCGCTCGCTTTTCTTTACTTTTTGGTTGCTCGATTTCTTTGCAGTGGCATTTTTTCGTAAATACAGGCAATAGAAAGGGTATCTCTGGATACCGATTCGGCCTGGCCCAGGAGGAGAAGCTCGGGAATCTGTCCCAGAAGCAGGTTGGAGGCCGATTCTGAGTTTGCATGCAAACTGAGATTTTCGGTGAAAAAAACTGGTCACAATCGGACACATTCTTTTGGCATTGTATGATTCTGGATCTAGAATCTGTTCTATAAGCTAAAAAGAATTCGGCCATAAACACTCACATGGGTCATCACAAAACAACACAATATTCTAGGGATTCATAATATTTTTCACATGGTATCAGAGTGGTTAGCCTCACGGCGCTGATCCTAGGTTCTTCCACCACTTCCGCAATACGCCGCCTCCGGGGAGGTTACTCCTCGGGGCACGACACCTGGTTTCGATCAATGATCAGATCGGTCCTTTCATTTAGATCCAATTTCAATTCCCGATTTTGTAGATTAGATTCAATTTTCGAAATCCTAGTTGATCCAATTAGCTACAATAAATTCCTAAATCCCCAGGACCCTCTCCGGTGAAAAGCAGTTCAAAGATCCATGGTGCTACCGGCGGCGCAGGACATGTACCGTGCGGCTAGATAATTAGGGCATCTCCACCGGGCCAACCCAACAAACGCGTGACCGAAACGGTCCATTTCTGTCCGTTTGGGTCGGGACGATCACTTTGGGGTAGCGGTCCGGCTTGTTCGGCCGACCGCGTGCAGCGGCGCTACCAAAATGTTCGTGCCTAGCCATGGGCCACATTTGTTTTTTTAATTCAAACCAACACGATTTGCACATAAAATAAACCGGCAAAGTTTATACAAAATATATTACATTCAAAAACATAAAAAACGAAAAAAAAAACTGGCCCTAGCCCTAGATACTGACGATCTGCCGGCCGCCACCGCCTCCCCGTCCATCTATGGATCGAAGTCGATGTACTCCGGTGGCGTCCAGAGGTGTGACGGCGGCAGACCCGGAGCTGGCGTCGACGCGGGTGCAGGAGGTGCAGGGTGGTCGATGACCTGGTCTGGCCATGCCGGCCACGCATCGGTTTCCGTAGGCCCGAGCGGAGCGTACCACCCCGGTGCGGGTGGAGTAGACCACTCCGACGCGAGCGGAGCAGCCCACCCCCGCAGCTGCTGCGGTGGGGCGGTGGTGGTGGCAGCGGTTGCCCGATGTTGACCTGCGCCACCAGGCCGGTGAGCTGGACGGCCTCCTGGTAGCCGTCCCACATCCGGTCCTCCTCCCTCGCGCTGAACGCGATGGCCTACTCGAGGAAGGCGTCATCGTCGTACCCCCGTGCCAGGACCTCCTGGTACTCCGGGGGAAGGTGCGCGACAGCGGATACAGAGGACGCCCCCTCCGCATCCTCCTCCTCCTTGACGTCGATGTCATTGTCGTCGCCATCGCCGCCGAGGTCGGTGTCAGAGTGGTTGACAACGCTGTCAGAGGCGGCCTCGATGGTGGGGAGGTTGCGGGGGCCCAGCGGGTCGAACTCGCCACGGTAGGTGCTGAGGCGGCGCGCCGTGTGCTCCCAACCAAGGAACTTTCTCCAGAAGACCGGGTTGTGGTACGCGCGGTCGTACCGGAAGGTCTGCAGGAGCTTGCGGATGCGGCGGGCCATCTTTGCCTCCAGCGCCTTGTCGTCCTTCGGGGTGGCCGGCACCGGCACCCGCTCCTGGTTGAGGTGCCAGCCCGTGGGGAGGGAGACATCGTGGTGGGCGATGCCTCTCCCCTTCCTCCATCGTCGCTCGCACTCCACAATGCGGAAGTACCGGCGGTTGCGGGCTTGTTCCGCATCCTCCCGACGCGTGGCTCGGACGCCGACAAAGTCCTGCACCTAGGACGGCGGTGGTAGCACCCTCCCCCCGGAACGAATGATGGCGTGCCCCTCTGCGGCGCCAACCGCTCGATCTGGATCCGCCGGCTTCGTGGTCGTTCTTCGACTTCTTAAACCACCTCGGCGGCTTCATCGCTAGCCAGCAGTGCTAGCGGCGGTTGTGGTGGTTGTGGCGGCTAGTTTGCTGAGTGGCTCCAGCGATGGCGATGGCGAGAGGAGGGGTGATGTGCGGCACCGACGGTCGTGGAGATGCCCTTAAGTAGGCCATGTCGGTGGGAGCGCGCGCAGGTTCTCGCGCCTTCGCCATCAACATCGGCGTGGGAACTCAAGGGAAGCCCCGTCTCGTCGTCATTGATGGCGAAGACTGTCGCGGTTGCGTCTGACTCGGTGCCGACATTCATTCTGCCGCCTGAATCGTTGCTGCGACCTTTGTGTCTGAATCGGGGTCGCGGTTGCGTCTGAATCGGCGACGCGGTTGCGTCTGAATTGGCGACGCGGTTACGTCTGTCACTGGCCGTTGAGCCACCAGCGCGTGCGCGGAGGACACGCCAGCGACCCGCGCGTGTCCGGGCCGACCTAGTAGTCACACAAATTAGATACACGGATGGATCGAACCGGACGCGTCGAGACGTATGGGTCGTGCCGCTGCGACGCCGCGCACATCGCGCGCGTCGGCGCGTACAGGTTCGGACGCGCCGGGATAGATTGGGTCAAGATGCCCTTAGACCTTGGCCAGCATCAACGGCACATGCAGGAGCAAGCATCGCCATGCGCTGGAGCCGCGTCAGTCCATCCGACAGAAATCTGCATGGACGACTGCAGCACCAGCAACGCCATCTAATCCGACATGCAGGTACATGCACGGACGTGGAGAAGAGCCTGCGTGCCCAGCCCAAGTGCACCTCATCGTATGCAGAAGCAGCAACACCGGCTTCTGCTTCCACAACTGCATGAGGTGGCACCGGACGACTGCAGCGACGCCGTCGAACCACACCCGCACTACTAACATGATATCAAGATCGAACTGGACTCAAGCCAGACTACATCAACCCTACATCAACCCAAACTACAACGACCAAATCACGATATCAAGCTGTACGATTACAGCAAAATCTTCGTCGAATTCTACATTGCGAACGAAAATCATCGCCAAGGTCTATATCACGTGGTCCAAAATTGTTGTCGCCGCAGTCAGGCACTCTACTAGGTCAGCCCCAGCACGGAAGCCTCCGTCGATCTTCTCGACGCGGGCATCCTTGTACCAGGAGAGCATCAAGGCCAAGGCCATCTCCGCTCCGGCTCGTGCAGCCAGATCCCGCAGCCGGTTCACCGCAGCCGGCACCTCTCCCACCTTCGCAGCCAGCTGCGCCATTGTCTCCGGGACCGGAGCCTCCGGCCAGACAAAGGAGAAGACATCCCTCGCCGCCTGGCGAAGCTTAGCAGCCTCCTCGCTAAGAAGGACGACGAGCTCCTGGGCCGTAGGCTGCGCTCCCGGCCAATTCTCCTGCAGCCGGTTGTAGGCCAGCAGGTCTATGCCGGGGTAAAAAGCTGTCAGAAAAGAGAAGTCAGATCCGGCTACCGGATCCGGAAAGAAAAAGATACGGAAAGAAGACTCACCTTTGGCGGTGTGGCCGACCTGCATCAGCTCCTCCACTAGCGCCTTCTCCTTGAGCGCCAACCGTTTGATCTCCTTCTCTTGGTCCTTGTTCTGGGCCTCGAGAAGGGAGAAAGCCTCGGTCCGGCTGGCGAGCGAGGCATCGCGCTCCTTGATGGTGGCCTCCAGACCGTCCACCCGCGCGTGCCAGTCCTTGTTCTGCAGCCGCAGAGTGGAGTTGGACTTGCTCAACCGGTCGTTCGCCTTCTTCAAGCGATCGATCTCGCGCTGAGCGCACACGAGGATGGCTACAACAAACCGGCTATCAGTCCCCAAAAAAAAAGGAAGGAGCCGGGCAAAGTGAACTCACTCTGGGAGGTCCCGTTGGCGGCAGCGAGCTTCTGCTCCAACGACTGGTTCCCGCCGGCTGTGGCCTCCAGCAGCCGGATCTCCTTCACCGCCAGCTTGAGCATGGCGGCAAGGTCCGACAACGAGGCAGCGGAAGAGGCGTCATTGTCCACGGCATTCACGGCCAGGGACTCCTTCGCCACGACCACCGCCGCCTTCCACTCCTCCCCGGGCTCCTCGTCGGAGTTGTCGTCGCCAACGACGATGAGCTCCTTGCCAGCAGCCCCCCGCGCGCCCGCGGAGGAGCCTTCTGGCTGGGGGACTTCCGGCTGGGCGGAGGCAGTCGGCTCAGCCCGTGGGGGAGACGAAGGCTGCGCCTCGGAGGAAGGAGGAGCGCTGGTCGACGCAGTTGGGGTGCGGGGCGCCGACCCGGCAGGCGCGCGAGCCGGGCTCGCGGCTCCAAAGGAAACGAGCGTGCTAAGGAAAAAGCGAGGAAGACAGGAGCAAAACAAGCCAGAGTTAGAAAAGGAGGAAAAAGGCAAACAGACAGAAAGGGAAGGGGGAGAAGGAACATACCCCGGCACCACAGGAGGCTGCCCCTTCTTCCGGCCAAGACGGCAGGGTGCCGGACCGGCTTGGCGGCGGGGCGCTGGACCGGCTCCTCCGCCGCGGGGCGGCGGGAGCTGGAGCGGCTGGAGCCACTCCCGCCCGCTCCCCCGTCCGTCGTGGAGCGCGTCGCCAGCTCCGTGGTCGGCATGGCCTCCTCCTCGTGCACCTCCGGGTGCGGGTCGGCGGTCGGCTCGTTGTTCCGACTAGGGAAGGCGTCGCCATCCCCACCCTATTCCTCGCCGGACCGCCGGGCGCGCGGCTCAGGAAGGTTGGGCGCGAACTCCTCGAGGACCGCCGCGCCCTCCTCACGGATGATGCAGGGGAACATCTGCCGAACACAAAGGTCAGCCAGATGAAGACAAAGAACAAGAACAAGAAAACATCAAAAGTGCATCCGGTCAGAAGAGCTTACCCGAGGCGCGCGGTTCTCCCGCGTATACGGCGCCAGGCTGAACTTCCTGTTCTCCGGCAGCCGCTCCTTGGTGATCGTCCACACCCACTCCTTCAGGTTGTGGTAGCGGGGATCGTGGCGCGACAGCCGGGTCGGGTCCAGCCGGCCCGAATAGTAGCACATCTTGTGTGCTCGTTGCTGCAACGGCATCATCAGCCGGGACATCCAACTGAGAGTGACCTCCAGGCCAGTCAGCCGACAGTGGACGAGGGAGCGCATGCGCTTCAGCATCTCGTCCGTCTCCGCCTTGTCGCCGTGGAGCTTCAAGTCCCAGTTCTGCCGGCTGGACTCGACATCCTGGAAGGCCGGCAGATTGAATCAGTCGACATTGGTGAGGTTCTTCACGTAGAAGTACGACTGCTGCCACAGTCGCACCGTATCGTGAAGAAGGAACTTGGGGTAGCCGGTCTGCGAGCGGGAGTAAATGGAGGCGCCGCCGCAGACGACTAAGGGCCCCTGGGTGAACTGCACCTGCGGCCGGACTCGAAAGAGCCGGCAGAAGAGCCCGAGATCCGGCTGGATCCCGAGATAGCTCTCGCAGAAAGAAACGAAATGCGCCAACGTTCCGATTGCGTTGGCGCCGAGGTGGTGGAGACGAAGGTCAAAGAAGGCGAGGAAGGTCAAGAGGAACGGGTTCACCGGAAGGGCGAACCCGCGGGCCAGATGGGACAGGAATATGACGCGTTCGCCCTCCTCCGGATGCGGCGACACTTCCCCGGCCGGCGCCAGCCGCACCGCCACCTCCTCCGCCGGCGAAAGGACGCGGGTGGCGTGGTACTTCGCGATCTGGTCCTCGGTGACGGCGGAGCCGCACCAGGCCCCGCGGTCGGCGGCCATCTCCGGTTGATGAGGGGGAGCAGCGACGGAAGAGTGGCGGTGGCCCGTAACGACGACAACGGAGAGCAGGCGGCGCAGAGAGCAAGAGCACGGAAGCAGGAGCACGCGGGGAAGAAGGAATTGCAGCGGGAGAGTGAAGGAAGGAAATCGCCTCCCCTGCGGCGTCCCTTTAAAGGGCCAGAAGGGCAACCGTCGGTGGGGCACGTGGCGCGCATCCGGGCGACCCACACCCCAACCGCCGCCTAAGATCCTGTGTGCCAGAGCAGGATACGCAGAAGATCCTGGGGCGGGAACCGAAGCACCGGACAACAGCTTCCCGAGGCGACGTGCGACGGGACGTTACACTGCCCGCCGTAGAGTAATGATGGCGCGTGCGCGCGTGGCCGGCGTCAGCACGGACGTCACGGGTAGCACAACCACCAAGCTCGGCCGGACGCAAATTCAAAAACAAGAGGAAGCGCGCGCACATTTCGCCTAAGGGCGGAATCCACACGCGCTCGGGGGCTAGTGTCAGGGGGATGATCCCTGGGTATCCCAACCGAATAAGAAACAAGACAGTCGGAGCGCGTCCGGCTGACCAGATGCAGCCGGACAAGGCAAGACAGGCCGGCTATCCCTGGTAGCCAGATCAGCAGGAGGCAGCCGGCGACGGCTACTTAGCCGGACTCAATCAATGGGACAGGGCGGCGTGTGTATCAGTGCACGGTACACCCTGTACGGTGACAAGACTGGCAACTACCCGGCCATACCGAAGACTTTGCGCGGGTGATGCAGGAACAGTGGCCGGTGCTGACGACAGGCTCGCACGGCGTCCACTGTGCCTACGACAGCCATACCGCTCGTACTCCGACAGGACAAGCCATACCAGACACTGTGGATGACTAGTCGGCTGGGACCCGCCTGTGGGGCCCGCCAGTCGGACTGGTCAGTGAGACCTTTGCCTCTCTACCTATATAAGGAGAGGCAAGACGTCAGTAGAAAGGGTTGGTCTCATTGCATTTAAGGCAGTAGCTAGAGAATACAGCTCGAGGAGCACTTGTAGTTCGCATATTCCACATAGTCAGATCCGGCAGGAGTAGGGGCTTTACCTCATCACGAGGGCCCCGAACCTGGGTACTTCTTGCGTCCCGCTACGCTCGCTTGTATCCAATCCCGCCTGCGGACGCCGTCGATAGCTTCCCTGCTAGTCCCCACACCTCTATCTAACCTCCTCAGGTACTGCCGTTCCCAATACAACGACACTCCATTAGGACTCAACAGCAGACAAGCAATTTCTGGGATTCTACATCAACAGACATCAGATTTACAAAGCATAGTCCAATATATTTTGGAGTGAATTCCATTTCTTGCCCCCTAGTGTTGTGACACTAATTACTCTATTTAGTGGAACTTGTTGGGGATATACTTTCCGGGTATCCTCACAGATCCTCACTGACCAGGGTGGCCCACTTCGGGTTAGAGCTTTGCTTCACGGGCGACCCAGTTAAGGAGAGAAGACGGAGTCCAATCTGACTACGAGAAGGCCTAGAAGACTTACCGACTTAGGCCCATAATGTTACTTGCAGTTCAGGATGTACTCTGTAACCAACTCTTAGTCGTAGCCGGATTGATCTCTCCTATAAACCCTAGGCCGGATATCTATATAAGCCGTCCTAGGGAGAGCCTTTAGGGCATAACACCAGACACCTCAATAGTCTACAATCTCAACTCGCACAGGCGAAACCCTTGTAACCCATATTCCGGCTCTGCCACATTACTGGATTGCTAGCAGGAGTAGGGTCCGTCCAAAGCTGGCGAATTCGAACCTGGGTAAACTTATGTGCTCACCGTCCCGGAACACCGTACGTCTCACACCCCTCTCTCCCGCACTCCTCAAGGACCCCCTCATGGCGTACTTGTCCTCAAACAGACGATAGTTGGCGCCCACCGTGGGGCAAGTGAGCTTCAGATCTACGTTCCGAGCGGAATCTGCAAGAATCGGAATCGGCGAGACCATCGCCGTCGGTCGCATCCTCTACGCCAGCGACGTCCCTCTCATTGTTCTCGACGAGACTTGGATTTCGGCTAGGGAGGCCGTGACTGCCTATACAATCATGTCTTTTGGCGAGATCGATGTTTACATCGGTTTCGCTGAACCTGCCCAACCCACCCAGCGGTGATGATAGAGGCAGAAGAATCTTCTGGGTCCCCTTTGTCCGCGGAGGCGGCAGAGTTCCGGATCTCAGAAAATCCTAATCCCACCCAGCACGCACCAGTTGCGGAGATGGTGGAGAAATCCAAGCCAGAAGAAGACCTCACGGTCCAAGTCGAGTCTGAAGTGGATCTCCCTGGAGAAGCCGGATCCCAGATCGACCCACCCGTGGAAGTCGAAATCCAGGAGGAACACATCAGCGACACTGATTCCGACTCTAGCGATGTCGGGACAAACAGGCCTTTCCTCAGGTACACACTAAGATGTATGATACTGCAAGGCGCTAGCGCAGAAGCAATCCTCGAAACCATTAAAAGTTTTGTTATGGCTGATCGCGAAAGCCGCAGGTACCTTAGGAAGCACGCATCGCACTTCGTCGGATATGTGGGATCCGGATCCGGCTCTGCCGAGGCTGGAGAAAACACCGACTCGGTGCTGGAGGCAATTGGAACAAACGCTGACGTTCTCGCATCCTCGGATGAGTCCATGACGTCGGCAGATTTCCAAAAGTTCTCCGCGGAATATGACGAGGAGTACAACTCCAAAGCTGCAGAAGATGGAGATGCCATGGACAAAGGATCCGGGGAACACTCTCCCAAAGCGCAGGATGATATGGAAGTCGGAGACAATCCCGAAATCCAGATGTCCAAAAGTACCGATCAGAGCTTGACTCCGGGAAACGGACCCAAAGCCGTCTTTGCTACCGGCGCTGTCAAGAAGGCAAAGAAGAAGAACAAGAACAAGAAGACTCCGGCAAAAGGCCCTCTGACAGAGGAGGTGATTGCCGAGGATTACGAGGAAGACTCGGGTGGAGCACTTATCCCAGACGAGCCGAAAAAAGAAGCATCGGTGGATGGACACGTGATCACTGAAGGTGTGCGTAAACTCATCGATGCCGCATTAACTACACCTATCCCTACAGCTGCAGAACTTACTACAGATGAGCTGGACGAAAGGGCCCAAGCCCTAGAAGCGTGTCGTCAACAACTCCTTGATGAAGCCAAAAACATCGAGGTGGAGAAGAAGCGCATGTCAAACAAGGAGTACATGTCCCGTATGCATCAGAAGACACGGAGGCGTCACATAGATGACAACCAATTCCCACGTGTCCGTGCCGTCCTTTTTGGAGATGAGATAGGGAAGCCACGGAAGGATAACAACGGAGATTGGGTTTACCCAACACCAGTGCAAAATACCGTGGCAGCTCGCGAAATTTTATCGGCTAATCCAGGACAAGACGAGATACGTTTGGGTATCAAACTACTCAATAAGGGACTGGAGCAGCAAAAGTTCGCCCTGTTTGGAAGCCAAAAGCTGGTCTCGGATTCCGACCAGTGTCACACAGATTCGGCATGGGCTGACGTAAGATCCCACTACGATCGGGCGCAGCATCGTCACCCCGAACGCAGGGAAGACAATTATTCAAGAACCGGATCGTCTGGACAGCACCGCAGAACTATACATAACTGGAGCAACGTCGCTCCAGCAGCCGAGAAAGACGCGATCGCTGCACTGATACCGAGGAATCCTCCCCGAAAAGGAGAAGATAAAGAGAAACGTCGGGAGGAGGATCGTCAGAAAATGCCACCTCCTAGACATGAAAACCATCCGACTGAGCCTCACCATGGTGGGAACGACGGACGAAGGAACGACAGAAACCACGGTGGCACAAACCGGCAGGGGGCTCGTCACAGTGAAGAACCTCCCCGGAACCGGAATAATGACGCTCCAGACGGAGGTCGGCGATCAGCCGGAAACAACCCAGCTGCAGCACCCTCTCTACAGCACAGTTATCACAACGGCCCCCAAGGAGGTCAAGGAGGACGACATGGCGGAGGAGGTGGTGGCAGAAGCCGAAGTCCGGCTCCAAGGCACCGCAACCACAGCCGATATTCGGGACGATCCCTATCCCCGAACGACGCAAGGCACATGATCAACTCCAACATAGAGGCTTGGCGCTACGAAAACGATGACGTGTATGTGGTCCCAAAGTGCTTCGGACCACGCATCAGAGCTACAAAATTCCCGGAAGGATTTGCTATCTCAAGACATATTCAGGCCTACGACGGCATTGCTCGGCCAGACACCTGGTTACAGAACTTCTTCCAAGATTGTTGCATCGCCAAAGGCGGAAACAGCCTGGTCGCAACCCGATACCTCCCACTTATGTTGCGGAAGACGGCACGATCATGGCTCAATGAACTTCCGGCGAACACCATCCACAACTGGTATGACTTACAAAGTGCGTTCTTTCGGAATTTCAAAGGCACATATCGGAGGCCCTGTACGGTTGGAGACCTACAGCGTTGCACCCAGAAAGCCGGAGAAACTTGCCGAGATTATCTCGGACGATGGATCGACACCAAGAACTCCTGCGAGGGAGTAAATGATCAAACTGCGATTGAAGCTTTCATTGCAGGTCTCCCAATTGGTTTACTGCGCCATCGCTTGAAGTGTGACAAGGTTACTGATCTGGGAGAAATGATAGAAACAGCGAGCAAGTATGCAGATGTTGACGAGGACGCAGAGGGATTACTCAACGTCCTGGTTGTACCTCAGTCAGCAAAGCCAAAGCAACAGGCTCAGAAGCGCAAAAACACCTCGGAAGAAAAACCCAACGCGGAGACGGCAGTAGTCACTACTGTTTCCGGGTCTGGAGGATGAGGAGGGCGCGGCGGAGGCCGCGGGCGTGGCCGTGGGACATTAAGAGTCCAAGGTAGAGGAGAGAAACAACCAGGCAAAACCTACACTTGGGTCGACATCGCCAATAACCCATGTGTGCATCACTTGGACGCCAATGGGGGCTCGTCCCACACCAACGCTGAATGTCGTTTTAACGACGACATCAAGAGAGATGATACCGCGGGCTACAAAGCTAAGCGGAAGAAGGGAAAGAAAAATCCCGAAAATGACAAAGAGACCAAGGAAGATTCCGACGTGGAGGAAGCCGATGCTTCAAATCCCAAGCCGGAAGGGAAGAAAACTTTTCCTACCAAGAAGGACACTTACGTCACCTTCCTCAGATCTCAACCAGCAAAGGTCAAGAAAACAGTTCTCCACGAGCTCAACGCAACAGTTCCGGCTGTCCCTCAGTATCTGGACTGGTCGGAAGTGGCAATCACATTTGACCGCGCTGATCATCCGCCTAAGTTGTACAAGCGAGGAAAATACGCCTTAATCGTCAATCCACTTATTGACAGTTATGGTTTCTCCAAGACCCTCATGGACGGTGGTAGCAGCATCAATATTCTCTATATAGAAACGCTACGCCGGATGAAGATCTCGGAAACACAACTGAACCACAGCTCTGTGATTTTTCACGGAGTTGTCCCAGGAAGACAAGCTAATTCCTTGGGAGAGATCACTTTGGATGTTACTTTTGGAACACCAAAAAATTATCGGACGGAGGCACTTTCCTTCGAAGTGGTCCCGTTCAAGAGCGCATACCACGCTATATTCGGACGTCCGACTTATTGGGCTTTTATGGCTCGTCCGTGTTACATTTACAATATGATGAAAATTCCAGGTCCCAACGGCGTGATCACCATCAGGGGAGACCCGAAGAAAGCGCGAGAGTGCGAGGATGGAAATGCCGCCTTTGCCGAAGCCGTGCTGCACGCCCAGGAGTACCAGGAGATCAAGAAGAGCATAGATCCATCCGAGATGCCCGCGACGAAGAAGGAGGTGACAAAGCCAAATCCGGAGTTCAAGGCATCAGAAGAGACGAAGACGACGCCATTGAAGGATGATGACCCCTCCAAGGTGACCCAGATAGGCGCAGGCCTAAGTTGCGCATAGGAAAGCGCGCTCGTCAAGTTCCTCCGAGCAAATCAAGATATCTTCGCATGGCAGCCATCTGACATGACCAGAGTACCTAGGGAACTTGCTGAGCACTCTCTAAATGTAAACCCGAACGTTAAACCTATCAAACAGTCCTTACGACGGTTTGGTGATGAAAAGCGTAAGGCAATAGCTAAGGAACTAGCGCGGCTTGAGTTAGCCTGATTCATAGAAGAGGTCATCCATACTGATTGGTCGGCCAACCCTGTAATGGCCCCTAAAAAGGACACCACTGATTTAAGGATGTGTTGTAGCATCCCAATTGTCTAACAATTGTAATGCTACTTGGTCTAGTAAGATATTGGCTACTTCCTATATATAATTGTTGCATCATAATTATATCAGGCTGATGTCATCATGCCACCTTGCATTTGAGCATCATATAAAACCCTTTTCCTTTTGGTTCTTCCCTCATATGCATTATTAATTGTAATTGCCTCTTGATATTGTATTTGGTTATTGATATATTGTTTAATGCCCAAGTTGAATTGGGGGCATATCTTTTATTCAAATCCATCACCTTTCTTTTCACCACCTTATAATTCCACCATTCCATTAATCAATGGGCTTGTATTTCTTTTCTTTTGGTTTTATTCTAGCTCATGTGAATGGGTGGATCTAATTCTATAAATTCTTTTGCTTGACCTTATTCCACTTCTTGGGAATGCATAAGAATAATGCCATATTATTATTTTGTTTTCACCAATTAAATCATGGCATTATTATTTTTGCATGGGCCATGCAACCACCATCGCCACCTTTAGCTCCTTTGTTTTTCTCTTTGTTTAGTGGATCTTTCTTGTGGGACCTTTTCCACCTCTCTCCACCATGTCCTTGTCCCAACCAAACCATTTCTCCAACAAGCATGTTCATATGGGATCCTCTTTTTATTTAATTTTAAATCCTATCTCTCTTTCCCTCTCTCTTGTTTTGTTTCCTTACCAACAACTTGTGCTCATCCACCAAGCCCTCTCCTCACTCCCTAGCTAGCCCTGTTCCATTATTCAAAATATCCAAAAAAACTCCCAAAAGGGTTAATTCTTGGACTTGTTTAAAACTGCAACAAAACAAAAATCAAAACAGTTAATAAAATAAAAAGAAAAACGAAATAACAGAAAAACCTTACCTGCAGCTCAGCCAGCAGCCCAGCAGCAGCCCTCCCTACCTGTCCACGGCCCAGCAGCAGCGCCGGCCCGCGGCCCAACCTCCTCCCCAGCCCGATACCTCTTCGTCGTCAGGCCGTCGCCACATACCCCTGTTCCTCTTCTTCCTGCCTCTGACGCCGTTCGCCCGCTCACCCTCAGCAGCAGACGGAAAGCAGCTGCGCGGCAGGTGGCCGTCCTCCGCCGTCAGCTCACGCCACCGCACGCTAGCCCCTCCTCCTTATCCTCGCGCCGAGCCGCCTTTTTTACCCTAACCCTAGCTACCTGCTCCGTTCCCCACTTCCTCTCTCCGCGTGCCGCCGCCAGTCTGAGGGCCACATCGCCGTTGCTGCCCTCGCCGGTGACCGGGAACTCGCCGGGGAGCGTGGCCGCTGACAGTGGAGTCGATTCCGCTAGCTGGGAGACGCCAAGCTCGTCGCAGCCGCCCCCTCGCCAGCGAACAGAACACCACCGCAGCAGCCCCGCCGTCTCCCTCCGCTCCGACCACCTCCTGCCCCGATTCCGGTGGGAATCGATCAAGGTGAGCGCCCCTCGTGCATCTCCCGTTCACCCCCACACCGCGTGCCTAGCGCCGCCCGTTTTTGGCCCCGCCGGCGAGCTGTTCCGCCGACGAGCAGCCAGGCCTGCGTTCCCCCCCCCCCCTCTGTTCCCCGACGTGCCCCGTTCGGTACAGTCCGCCGCCGACGAATTCCCCTGAACGAGATCTGTAGCCGACGCTTCCCTCTGCATTTTTCGCTTTTGCGGCAAGTGCTGCCTCGCCGTGGTTGCGTCGCCATCCTCGCCGGAAGTCCTCGCCGTCGTCAGGTGTCCTCGCGGATTCAGAGGAGACGCCAGATTCAGTCAGAGCTCGCGCGGCTGTTTTGCGAAAAGAACCCCCGCAACTTCTGTCGACCACGCCTAGGCCCCTAGCAGCCCCAGCGGCCCCACGCGTCAGCCCCGGTGCAACTTTGCAAACCAGTCCCCGCGCTTTGCAGTTACCAACCCGCGCTCCCCTGGACCGCCCACATGGCAGTCGCCCGCTGGCCGCGCGCGCGTGTGGCCCCATCACCACCCAGCCCCACCAGTCAGTCGAAGTGGCTAGAAGTAGCCGCGGTGAGAATAGCCTTTTGCGCGCGAATCTCGCCCAGTCAGCAGCGGCCCACCTGTCTGTGACTGTGGCTAGGTTTGCCTGAGTGTAAAACGTTTTTCTGTTTTCTGTTTTAAAATAAATTTTCCAGAAATTTTTTAAATTCAAATTCAAATCAGATTTAAATAATTTTTAAAATACAAATCCAAATAATACATATAATATATGTTTTGGAATCAGAAAAATGTGAGGAATTCAAATATGTCATTCAAATTAATGTTTGAGCACTTTAAAATTTCGAGATGGTTAAAATTACAATAAAATGCCCTTTTCTTAATAAATTAATAACTTTAATTCTACAACTCCAAATTTGACAAATAATATGTCTAAATCGATCACCGCGACGAGCCCGTTCTATCTATGCAGTCCTTGTTCTGAATTGAAGCATGCATCATGTCATTATTAAAAACCTGAACTGTTTATGACAATAAAATTGGACCAAATAAATAATAAAATGCTTTATTTCTTGTATCCACACCTCACCTTTGCCATGCTACTTTAATGCCATGTAAATTGTGCATCATTCATCATGGCATGCTTGTTTGCTTGTCGCACTTTAATTCATATGCTTGTGCACTTTATTTATGTTGGCCCTTGTTTGTTTGGTTCTTCTTCGAATAGACGCCCAGCAGGAGAATTACTAGGAATCACAGGAGTACTACCCAGATCCATCTCTCGCTTCAACTGAGCTGCCAGGCAAGCACTACCTCATGCTTGCATACATATAGTACCTATTGCCTCTATCTTATTCTTGCATCATTGAGTCGCGTTGCATTAAATTGAATCCCAAGTACTGCATAGCCTTTACTTTCAAACCCCACCAAAGCTTGTTCCTCCATCCCATGAGCCATTACTACAGGAGTTGTTTGAGCCATGCGAGTCGTAGAAAAGCATGTGTAGGGTATGTGAGTGTCTGATGGATCACGAGGTACCTAAACAACTTAACCTGAGTAGTAATGGGATAACTAATGAAAGAGGCACCGGTGAGCAATATCTGCTATTTGGTTTTTCATGCTCAGTTGTGTCCCGTAGGACCCCGAGTACTTGATTCCTGTTCCTTGACTATTCGCACTATCCACATCCGGGAGGCCTTATGGACCCCCCTGAGCCAGAGCTTGATTCACTCTTATTTCTTGGGGCCACAAAGTAGTTTGGGGCTTTGTTACTATCCTGTACTTATGCCATGCTTTACTGTTTTATTAAGATTGTGCGTGGAGCACCTATACTGTTTTGGATGCGGAATGTTTTCGCGGTATCGACAAGCCCAGTCGCACTTTCGGGTTCCCAGTCGTTTACAGCCATTGATGCAAACCTTGGGTCCGTCTCGGAGCCGGCCAACTTCGTTGCGGGTAGCTTAATAGGATGGCCCCCTGAAATATTTCTGAATCCTGTGATCGCTTTGTCGTGAATGCCTCGTTGGGTTTTGAGTTGGTTTTTCCGAGGTTGATCGAGTGTGTGTTGCTATTCGTGCACCCCTGCAGGGTAAATCTTTCTGAAAGCCGTGTCCGCGGTTATGGACGACTTGGAGCACAGTTTCTCGATCATAGACAAGTATAACTAAAGTACCGTTTTTAATTTGACTAAGCACTTGACTAGTAAATAGTGCAATGCTCAGGGAATGGTTAATAAAACTGCCAACGGATGATGGGGGTTGTTCGTCCGCTTCCTCGTTGGTAAGCGAGGAGGAGGATGGATCTGTTAATTATACTGTTATAACTGTTGTTCTTAATTCACGGACATCCGTCTATCATTGGTTAGGCGGATGGTTAGCGAGTATCCATAGAATTGTTAGGTATTATCTTTTGCTGCAATTGCGTCACCCCAGGTTGTGTCCCCTTTAGCGGCATAAAGACTTGCTGAGTACCCCTAGGGTCTCACACGATAAATTGTTTGATTCAGATGAACAGGTGTACCCGCAAGATGGATACTGGGTGGAAGAGACAGATGATGTTGGCAACGATCATTCGGTGTAGAGATTCCGGGAACGGGGATCCGTGAGATCTGTGGGCGGGATGTGTTTATTTATGTGGCATCTTATGCCGATTTGCTTCTTATCCGTACTCGGATCTTGTTTTCCGCTTCCGTCTGATGCTCTGATGTGTGATGTATGAGGAGCTATCCTAAATTATTATCTCTATCTAGGACATTTGAATCTTGCCGTATGGTGTTGCAATATTTCTATTTCTTTTAGATGGAATGGCTCTGAGGACTATTGTATGTGGCTTGCATACATACTCATTTGTGTATGTAGTTGATCCCTTCGCCTACCGATTACGCTGCTCGTTCTTGTCCCGATGTCTGAAAGTGGTTAGGACGGCCGAAAGGTCTACCATGAGTGGCCCTGGGCCCCACCGTACTATTTTAACCACTTTCGTTCATCCAGGCATGTAACTAAGAGCGTAATTCACCAAGGTAGTTACAATTGGTATCAGAGCCATCCCGCCCTTCAGGGTCTCAGCCAAAATGGTCGTTGTCAGTCTAGCAAATATTTTGGTAGTTATGTATACTAGGGAAAAACAAAACGTGAAAGTAGGACTGCTTCCATTTTTCTTCTTACCCACCCACCCACCCTTTTTCTGATAAGGAAGTGTAACGTTTTCAATTCTCTTCTAAAATTCAAACTAGGATTCACGTGTTCTGGGTTCCGTAGTACCATAGGTTGTGTTTGTGTGTGTGTGTGTAATTCTTTGTCTATCGGTTGCATCCAACTTGTTATCACTATCTGACTTTTGGTTATCAACTGTTGGTACATTCCATACCGACAGGCCTTTGTAAACCGACGCGATCTATTCTGATTCGTTGTATACCGATGCGATCTATCTTACTCTTGGTTATCCGACGTTATCTTGTTGGGGTGTTCTTTTTCGTAGTTACCAATCTTTAGGTTCATCTTAAGAAGAAGGTGTTGGAATATGTGTTTTACTGATTCATGTGCGGAGTAATGATTTGAGTGCGGGATGGAGTCGCGACCATACCACTACTTTTATCATTTGCTCTTGTATATTGAACTAGTAGAGTTACTAATCTTGATTCGTTAAGTGGTTTTGCGCATATAGTGGTATTTTAATGCCGAAATTTGCGAAAAAAAATTCTTTGTAGTTTGTGTACCACACTCCTTGTTCAGTCGTGTGCGTTATGCTTAATATCTTCTAGTTGCCTTGAACTTTGTTGATATTTTAATATCATCTCAGTGAATTGCATCCTTTAATCTTGGTTAATTCCATTTTGGTACTATTTTGGATTATTATCATTCTTCATTATAGTACTGACGTGTGTTTTATATCAATCACAGGATGGCACCACCACGCCATTCTGAGGAGGACATACCACCTGAACTTGGGGCTGCTTTGGCAAGTATTGCAAGTGCTTTGGGCACTATGCAGCAGAACCAGCAGCGCTTCGAGGAAAGCGTGAGAAGGAATGAGTTTGTTCCGCTACCTCCACCTCCCAAGCGAGGAGACATCAAGAGTTTTCTCAAGTTCAACCCACGTCAATTTGAGGTGTCTGATCAGCCACTTGATGCGGATGATTGGCTTCGTGAAGTGTCAAGGTTGCTGATGATTGCGGATGTTCCCGAGCAAAAATGGGTCAAATATGCTACTCACCTTCTGAAGGGAGATGCAACTCTGTGGTGGGAAAATTACCTCAAGGCAGATCTTTCTGGTTTTCAGCCTACTGGGGAGCGGTTCACTGCTGCTTTCAAAGAGCAATATCTGTCAGAAATTGTCATGGAAAGGATGAAGGAAGTGTTTCTCAACCTCAAGCAGGGCACTGACAATGTCAACACCTACATCAGAAACTTCATGAACCTTTCTCGTTATGGTGGCGATGAGATCTCTGATGACAAGAAGCAAAAGAGGTTCCGGCAAGGTCTCAATGCTTCCATCAAATATGCTATCACTCATGCAAGGCCGGCGTCTTTTCTGGAACTCCAACACATAGCTCTGCGGGAAGAAGCAAGTAGGCAAGTGTTTGAGGAGTCAAAGAAACACAGCCGTGATACAGCAAGCTCTTCTGCTATGACAGCTCCTTCTAACGTCGTGTCTGGGTTCCTAACACCCCACCGTCGCTCCCTGCTCCACCAAGACCGTCAAGCTACGCACCAAGGCCACCAAACTCCTTCACTGCGGCTCCCAGGGGCTACAACCACAACTACCCTAGAGCGCCTGGCGGTGTCCCTGGCTACGTTGCTCCATGTCCACCTGGTGCTTGCTATACTTGTGGAAACATTGGGCATCTGCACTGGAATTGTCCATTGAACAACAAAGCTCTTCCACCACCACCTCCAAGATCTGCGGCAAGTGCTCCTATGATTCATGCACCTCCACCTCGGGCTCTCAACATCAACACCAAGCCTGGGTCTACGGTTGCTCGTGCCAACTGTGTCAACGTCGCTCAAGCTGAGCATGCCTCTGGAGTTGTGATGGGTATGCTTCCTGTTAACTCAGTTCCTGCACGAGTTTTGTTTGATTCTGGTGCTTCGCGTTCTTTTGTTTCTCACAAGTTTGCAAATGAGAATGAGTTAGCAATGGATCCTCTCCCCAAGCGTTTAATGGTCCTTTCTCCTGGAGCAACAATTGCATCTTCTAAAATCAGCCATAACAGTCAAATTGAGATTGGTGGTTCTTTGTTTCCGGCTTCCTTAATTATTCTGGGCAATTCTGACATTGATGTTATCATGGGCATGGATTGGTTAACAACAAATGCAGTTGTTATTGATTGTGCTGAACGTTCAGTTTCTCTGAAAATTCCTGAAGGCCATATAGTCTATTCTCTAAGTCTGACTCCTGCAATTCAGCTTTATTCTTTGGCGGCTCTGAATGATGATGCTATGGAAGGTATTCAGAGTGTTCCTGTAGTCTGTGAGTTCCCAGATGTCTTTCCTGAAGAGTTGCCAGGTATGCCTCCGGATCGTGAGGTTGAGTTTGTCATTGAACTTGAACCTGGTACCGCTCCTATCTCCAAGCGGCCTTATAAAATGGGTCCTGCTGAGTTGGCTGAACTCAAACGTCAGTTGGATGAACAAGAGAAGTTGGGTTTCATTCAGCACAGTACTTCTTCTTGGGGTAGCCCAACCATCTTTGTGAAGAAGCGAGACAAGACAAATAGACTTTGTGTTGACTATCGGGCACTCAATGCTAAAACAATCAAGAATAAATATCCCCTTCCACGGATTAATGATCTCTCCGATCAGTTAGCTGGAGCTGTGGTATTCTCTAAGCTTGATTTGAGAAGTGGTTATCATCAAATCAAGATTCGCAAGGAAGATGTTCCTAAAACAGCTTTCACCACCCGTTATGGCCTGTATGAGTACACGGTCATGTCTTTCGGTCTCACCAATGCACCTGCCACCTTCTCGAGGCTTATGAACTCGGTTTTCATGGAGTATCTTGATAAGTTCGTTGTGGTCTATCTGGATGACATTCTAGTCTATTCTAAGTCAAAAGAAGAACATGAAGAACACCTTCGGTGTGTCCTAAACAAGCTTCGTGAGAACCGCCTGTATGCAAAGTTCTCCAAGTGTGAATTCTGGCTGCCTCAAGTCACATACCTTGGTCACGTCATCTCTGCCAAGGGCATCGCCGTCAACCCAGAAACTATTAAGACAATTATGCACTGGCTTCCACCCATTAATGTCAGAAGTCCGGAGTTTCCTTGGTTTGGCCAGTTACTGCCATCGATTCGTTCAAAACTTCTCGAAGATTGCGAAGCCTCTTACCGATCTCCTCAAGAAAGGCAAGAAATACCTTTGGACTCCTGCATGTCAAGCAAGCTTTGAAACACTCAAAGAGAAGCTCACTTCCACACCAGTCTTGGTTCCTCCAGATACATCAAAGCCTTTCCAAATATTATGTGATGCCTCATTGCAAGGATTGGGTGCGGTCCTTATGCAAGAAAAACAAGTTGTTGCTTACGCCTCTCGACAGTTGAAGACGCATGAGATCAACTATCCTACACATGACCTCGAACTCGCAGCAGTTGTCTTTGCTTTGAAGGTATGGAGGCATTACTTGCTTGGCAACCGTTGTGAGATCTTTTCTGATCACAAGAGTCTGAAGTATATATTCACACAGCCTGATCTCAACCTTCGTCAGAGGAGGTGGATTGAAACAATCAATGATTTCGATTTGACCATCAACTACACTCCAGGCAAAGCCAATGTCATGGCCAGTGCTCTCAGCCGAAAAGCTTATGTCAACAATCTCATGGTGGAAGAACAACAACCTCTCTTGTGCGAGGAATTCCGCAAGTTAAACCTTGAAATTGTGGATCAAGGGTATCTTCTGAACCTTCTAGCAACACCTCTCTTGGAAGAAAAGGTCTGTTCCATTCAGCTTGGTGATCCTTACACTAAAAAGATCATTTCCAACATTTAGCTTCCGAAGTATGAGTCTTTCCACGTAGATGACCAAGGCACTCTTTTCTTTGAACACAGGATGTTGGTTCCGAACTACCCGGGTTTAAGAGAGCAAGTTCTCAAGGAGGCGCATGATTCTGTTCTTTCTATCCACCCTGGCAGCACTAAGATGTACATGGACTTGAAAACACAATATTGGTGGCCTGGTTTGAAACGATATTGTGCCAAGTATGTCTCGGAGTGTGATGTCTATCGCAGAGTTAAAGCTGTCCATCAGAAACCTTCCGGTCTTCTACAGCCATTAAAGCCTCCGGAATGGAAATGGGAGAAAGTAGAGATGGACTTCATCACTGGTTTTCCAAGGTCGTAGAAGGGCAACAATGCAAACTTTGTTGTCATTGACAGGCTTTCTAAAGTAGCTCACTTCTTTCCAGTCAAGGAAACAATTTCTGCAATTCAGTTGGCTGAGCTCTATATCAACAGAATTGTTTCTCTGTATGGAGTTCCTCTTGAGATCAGTTCAGACCGTGGAAGCATCTTCACTTCCAAGTTTTGGGGAAGTTTCCAAAATGCTTTGGGAACAAAATTGAACTTCAGCACAGCTTACCACCCTCAGTTGGAAGGACAAGTTGAAAGGATCAATCAGATTCTAGAAGATATGCTTCGTGCTTGCGTTATCTCTTTCGGCATGAAGTGGGAAGAATGTCTTCCTTATGCTGAATTCTCTTACAACAACAGCTTCCAGAAAAGTCTAAAGATGGCACCATTTGAGGCTCTCTATGGTCACAAATGCAGAACTCCGATTGGTTGGTCGAGCGCAGGTGAAAGAATATTGTTTGGCCCCGACATTGTAACTCAAGCGGAGGAGAAAGTTCACATCATTCTTGAAAACCTGAAGATTGCTCAAAGTCGCCAGAAAAGCAATTATGACAGAAAGCACACAGACATGGAGTATGTCCCTGGTGATCTCGTTTACCTTCGTGTCACTCCCATGAGAGGCACGCACCGCTTTGGTATCAAAGGAAAGCTGGCTCCTAGATACATCGGCCCTTTCAAAATTCGTGGAAGAAGAGGAGAAGTTGCTTATGCTCTTGAGCTCCCTGAACAACTCAAAGTCCATGATGTTTTCCACATCTCTCAACTCAAGAAGTGCTTCAAGGATCCCGGCAGGACCGTGGACCATGAACTCATTAATCTCCAAGAAGATCTGTCTTATCAAGAACACCCCACAAAAATTCTTGAAGTCGCAGAAAGAAGGACTCGCAACAAGTCCATCAAGTTCTGCAAGGTGCAGTGGTCGCACCATTCCGTTGATGAAGCCACTTGGGAACGTGAAGATGAGCTCCGTGCCAAGTATCCTACCCTCTTTGAGTCTTCTTCTTCCTAGAATCTCGGGGCGAGATTCCTGTTTAGTGGGGGAGAGTTGTAGCATCCCAATTGTCTAACAATTGTAATGCTACTTGGTCTAGTAAGATATTGGCTACTTCCTATATATAATTGTTGCATCATAATTATATCAGGCTCATGTCATCATGCCACCTTGCATTTGAGCATCATATAAAACCCTTTTCCTTTTGGTTCTTCCCTCATATGCATTATTAATTGTAATTGCCTCTTGATATTGTATTTGGTTATTGATATATTGTTTAATGCCCAAGTTGATTTGGGGGCATATCTTTTATTCAAATCCATCACCTTTCTTTTCACCACCTTATAATTCCACCATTCCATTAATCCATGGGCTTGTATTTCTTTTCTTTTGGTTTTATTCTAGCTCATGTGAATGGGTGGATCTAATTCTATAAATTCTTTTGCTTGACCTTATTCCACTTCTTGGGAATGCATAAGAATAATGCCATATTATTATTTTGTTTTCACCAATTAAATCATGGCATTATTATTTTTGCATGGGCCATGCAACCACCATCACCACCTTTAGCTCCTTTGTTTTTCTCTTTGTTTAGTGGATCTTTCTTGTGGGACCTTTTCCACCTCTCTCCACCATGTCCTTGTCCCAACCAAACCATTTCTCCAACAAGCATGTTCATATGGGATCCTCTTTTTATTTAATTTTAAACCATATCTTTCTTTCCCTCTCTCTTGTTTTGTTTCCTTACCAACAACTTGTGCTCATCCACCAAGCCCTCTCCTCACTCCCTAGCTAGCCCTGTTCCATTATTCAAAATATCCAAAAAACTCCCAAAAGGGTTAATTATCTAACTTGTTTAAAACTGCAACAAAACAAAAATCAAAATAGTTAATAAAATAACTATTTTATTAACCGGGCCACGTCAGTCTGAGGGCCACGTCGCCGTTGCCGCCCTTCCCGGTGACCGGGAACTCGCCGGGGAGCGTCGCCGCAGACAGTGGAGTCGATTCCGCTCGCTGGGAGACGCCAAGCTCGCCGCAGCCGCCCCCCTCGCCAGCGAATAGAACACCACCGCAGCAGCCCCGCCGTCCCCCTCCGCTCCGACCACCTCCTGCCCCGATTCCGGTGGGAATCGATCAAGGTGAGCGCCTCCTCGTGCATCTCCCGTTCACCCCCACACCGCGTGCCTAGCGCCGCCTGTTTTTGGCCCCGCCGGCGAGCTGTTCCGCCGACGAGCATCCAGGCCTGCGTTCCCCCCCTCTGTGTCCCCGACGTGCCCCGTTCAATACAGTCTGCCGCCGACGAATTCCCCTGAACGGGATCTGTAGCCGGCGCTTCCCTCTGCATTTTTCGCTTTTGCGGCAAGTGTTGCCTCGTTGTGGTTGCGTCGCCATCCTCGCCGGAAGTCCTCGCCGTCGTCAGGTGTCCTCGCGGATTCAGAGAAGAGACGCCAGATTCAGTCAGAGCTCGCGCGGCTGTTTTGCGAAAAGAACCCCCGCAACTTCTGTCGACCACGCCCAGGCCCCTAGCGGCCCCAGCGGCCCCACGCGTCAGCCCCGGTGCAACTTTGCAAACCAGTCCCCACGCTTTGCAGTTACCAACCCGCGCTCCCCTGGACCGCCCACATGACAGTCGCCCGCTGGCCGTGCGCCCGTGTGGCCCCATCACCACCCAGCCCCACCAGTCAGTCGAAGTGGCTAGAAGTAGCCGCGGTGAGAACAGTCTTTTGCGCGCGAATCTCGCCCAGTCAGCAGCGGCCCACCTGTCTGTGACTATGGCTAGGTTTGCCTGAGTGTAAAACGTTTTTCTGTTTTCTGTTTTAAAATAAATTTTCCAGAAATTGTTTAAATTCAAATTCAAATCAGATTTAAATAATTTTTAAAATACAAATCCAAATAATACATATAATATATGTTTTGGAATCAGAAAAATGTGAGGAATTCAAATATGTCATTCAAATTAATGTTTGAGCACTTTAAAATTTCGAGATGGTTAAAATTACAATAAAATGCTCTTTTCTTAATAAATTAATAACTTTAATTCTACAACTCCAAATTTGACAAATAATATGTCTAAATCGATCACCGCGACGAGCCCGTTCTATCTATGCAGTCCTTGTTCTGAATTGAAGCATGCATCATGTCATTATTAAAAACCTGAACTGTTTATGACAATAAAATTGGACCAAATAAATAATAAAATGCTTTATTTCTTGTATCCACACCTCACCTTTGCCATGCTACTTTAATGCCATGTAAATTGTGCATCATTCATCATGGCATGCTCGTTTGCTTGTCGCACTTTAATTCATATGCTTGTGCACTTTATTTATGTTGGCCCTTGTTAGTTTGGTTCTTCTTCGAATAGACGCCCAGCAGGAGAATTACTAGGAATCACAGGAGTACTACCCAGATCCATCTCTCGCTTCAACTGAGCTGCCAGGCAAGCACTACCTCATGCTTGCATACATATAGTACCTATTGCCTCTATCTTATTCTTGCATCATTGAGTCGCGTTGTATTAAATTGAATCCCAAGTACTGCATAGCCTTTACTTTCAAACCCCACCAAAGCTTGTTCCTCCATCCCATGAGCCATTACTACAGGAGTTGTTTGAGCCATGCGAGTCGTAGAAAAGCATGTGTAGGGTATGTGAGTGTCTGATGGATCACGAGGTACCTAAACAACTTAACCTGAGTAGTAATGGGATAACTAATGAAAGAGGCACCGGTGAGCAATATCTGCTATTTGGTTTTTCATGCTCACTTGTGTCCTGTAGGACCCCGAGTACTTGATTCCTGTTCCTTGACTATTCGCACTATCCACATCCGGGAGGCCTTATGGACCCCCCTGAGCCAGAGCTTGATTCACTCTTATTTCTTGGGGCCACAAAGTAGTTTGGGGCTTTGTTACTATCCTGTACTTATGCCATGCTTTACTGTTTTATTAAGATTGTGCGTGGAGCACCTGTACTGTTTTGGATGCGGAGTGTTTTCGCGGTATCGACAAGCCCAGTCACACTTTCGGGTTCCCAGTCGTTTACAGCCATTGACGCAAACCTTGGGTCCGTCTCGGAGCCGGCCAACTTCGTTGCGGGTAGCTTAATGGGGTGGCCCCCTCAAATATTTTTGAATCCTGTGATCGCTTTGTCGTGAATGCCTCGTTGGGTTTTGAGTTGGTTTTTCCGAGGTTGATCGAGTGTGTGTTGCTATTCGTGCACCCCTGCAGGGTAAGTCTTTCTGAAAGCCGTGTCCGCGGTTATGGACGACTTGGAGCACAGTTTCTCGATCATAGACAAGTATAACTAAAGTACCGTTTTTAATTTGACTAAGCACTTGACTAGTAAATAGTGCAATGCTCAGGGAATGGTTAATAAAACTGCCAACGGATGATGGGGGTTGTTCGTCCGCTTCCTCGTTGGTAAGCGAGGAGGAGGATAAATCTGTTAATTATACTATTATAACTGTTGTTCTTAATTCACGGACATCCGTCTATCATGGTTAGACGGATGGTTAGCGAGTATCTATAGATTTGTTAGGTATTATCTTTTGCTGCAATTGCGTCACCCCAGGTTGTGTCCCCTTTAGCGGCATAAAGACTTGCTGAGTACCCCTAGGGTCTCACACGATAAATTGTTTGATTCAGATGAACAGGTGTACCTGCAAGATGGATACTGGGTGGAAGAGACAGATGATGTTGGCAACGATCATTCGGTGTAGAGATTCCGGGAACGGGGATCCGTGAGATCTGTGGGCGGGATGTGTTTATTTATGTGGCATCTTATGCCGATTTGCTTCTTATCCGTACTCGGATCTTGTTTTCCGCTTCCGTCTGATGCTCTGATGTGTGATGTATGAGGAGCTATCCTAAATTATTATCTCTATCTAGGACATTTGAATCTTGCCGTATGGCGTTGCAATATTTCTATTTCTTTTAGATGGAATGGCTCTGAGGACTGTTGTATGTGGCTTGCATACATACTCATTTGTGTATGTAGTTGATCCCTTCGCCTGCCGATTACGCCGCTCGTTCTTGTCCTGATGTCTGAAAGTGGTTAGGACGGCCGAAAGGTCTACCGTGAGTGGCACTGGGCCCCACCGTACTATTTTAACCACTTCCGTTCATCCAGGCATGTAACTAAGAGCGTAATTCACCGAGGGTAGTTACATGTGTGTTGATTATACTGCCTTGAACAAGGCTTGTCCAAAAGATCCATTCGCTCTGCCTAGAATTGATCAAGTTATCGATTCTACGGCAGGCTCGGAACTCCTCTGTTTTCTCGACGCATATTCCGGTTATCACCAAATCCGGATGAAGGAATCTGACAAAATCAAGACTTCATTCATAACCCCTTTCGAAACCTTCTTTATGTTACGATGCCCTTTGGGCTGAAGAACGCAGGAGCTACGTACCAGGGCACGATACAGCGTTGCCTCCATGATCAACTCGGACGCAATGTACATGCATACGTGGATCATATCGTGGTCATGTCCAAAAAGAAGGAAACATTGATTTCCGACTTAGAGGAGACGTTCGCAAATTTACGAAAATACAACATCATGCTTAATCCGAAGAAATGCTTCTTTGGGATACCAGCCTGAAAATTGTTAGGTTATATCGTGTCTCAACGAGGCATAGAGGTGAACCGTGACAAGATCAAGGCTATTCTCAATATTTCCAGGCCAACTCGCCTGAAGGACATACAAAGATTAACTGGTTGTATTGTTGCAGTCAGTCGATTTGTAAGCTGGCTTGGTGAAAGAGCCGCACCATTATACAAACTCCTGAAGAAGACTAAGGATTTTGTCTAGACTGACAAAGTTGAAGCTGCATTACAAGACCTGAAGAAAGTACTCTCATCTGTTCCTATCCTGGCAGCGCCGGAACCTCAGGAAACGATGTTGCTTTACATTGCTGCGACAAATAGGGTTGTCAGTATAGTTATGGTGGTGGAGAGACCAGAAGAAAATCAGGAGCACCTGGTGCAGCGTCCGACATACTTTGTCAGCGAGGTCCTGACAGAATCAAAACAGCGATATCCGCACTATCAAAAGTTGGCTTACGGTGTTTTTCTGGCATCTCGTAAGTTACGACACTATTTTCAGGAGCATCCAATTACCGTGGTGAGCAAAGCTCCCATGAGAGATATAATAAACAATAGCGATGCCACAGGACGCGTCACCAAATGGGGTATAGAGCTTGCAGCTTTCGATATTGAGTACAAACCCCGGACAGCAATCAAATCCTAGATCCTTGCCGACTTTGTCGCTGATTGGACAGAGACCAAAGAGAACATGGTCCTCCCTGAGTCAGAATATTGGACCCTCTTTCTCGACGGGTCCAAGGCTCGAGGGGGCTCGGGGGCTGGCATGGTGCTCAAATCACCCCAAGGAGATAAACTTTTATACGTGTTGCAGATCCACTTCACAGTGACAAACAACATTGCCTAGTATGAAGCACTGCTGCATGGAATCCGGATTGCTAAGGATATTGGCATCCGACGTTTGATGTGTTACGGAGATTCGGATCTTGTTTCTAAGCAAGTCTCGGATATTTGTAATGCAAATAAGCACATGGTAGCATATAAAGCTATCGTGGATGATCTATCTAAATCGTTCGAGGGGTTTGAAGTTCAACACATCCCTCGAGCAGAAAACGAGGAAGCAGACGCACTATCTCGAATAGACTCTGCGCGGAAAGAGGTGCCGGATGGCGCATTTCTAGAGCACCTCAAAGTTCCCTCGATAAAGAGAGTAGATGAGGAATATCCGACCAAATCCGATTCGCCTTTAATAGCAGTTCTGGCTGTAATTCCCAGCTGGACTCAACCCTACCTTGATTACATGGTAGATGGCAAATTACCCGAAGACGAGGTGCTAAGCCGGCAGATTATCCGACGAGCAAAAGCCTATACTATTGTTAAAGGTGAGCTCCATAAACAGAGTGTTTCTGGGGTTTTTCAGCGCTGTGTATCTCCGGAAGAAGGAGTTGAAATCTTCAGAGAAATCCACGAAGGCGAGTCTGGTCACCACGCTGCAGCCAAATCTTTAGTGGCAAAAGCTTTTCGACATGGTTTTTTCTGGCTTATAGCTCAGGCAGATGCCGAATGATTAGTCAAGACATGCAAAGGCTGCCAAAAGTACGCCAAGCAAGCACATGTTCTGGCTGATCAGCTGCGAACAATACCTATAACATGGCCTTTTGCGGTCAGGGGGCTTGATATGGTAGGACCTTTTAAACGAGCTCCAAGTGGATTTACTCACCTCTTAGTCATGGTGGATAAATTCACGAAATGGATCGAGGCTAAACCTGTCACTAGTTGTGATGGAGCAACAACCAAAAGATTTGTCGAGGATGTTATAATCCGGTATGGTTATCCGCATAGCATTATCACGGACAACGGGAGTAATTTTTCCATGGGAGAGTTGGCTGAATTCTGTGACGAGCAAAATATCCGGCTTGACATTGCGTTAGTCGCACATCCACAGGCTAATGGACAAGTCGAAAGAGCAAATGGTTTAATTTTACAAGGCTTGAAACCAAGACTCGAAGCACCACTGAAACGTGCTGCGGGGGCTTGGGCAGAGGAACTACCCTCTATAATTTGGAGTTTGCGAACAACTCCGAACAGGTTAACAGGATATACACCTTTCTTCTTGGTCTACGGCGCAGAAGCAGTTCTTCCTAGTGATTTGATTCATACTTCTCCTAGAGTGGCCGCGTATATCGAAGAGGATGCCGAGATTTCTCGACAAAATGATCTCGACTTAGTCGAAGAAGTTCGCGTCGTTGCTGAAATGAGATCTACAGCCTATCAGCAGAAGTTACGCAAGTATCATAGCCAGAGAATCCGAACTAGATCTTTCAATAAAGGTGATTTGGTTCTCCGGCTTGTGCAAAAAAGAAAGCACAAACTTTCCCCAATATGGGAAGGGCCTTTTTTAGTTAGTCGAGTATTGCACAATGGGTCGTACTACTTAACTAACATGAGGCTAGTCAAAGAAAGACCTGCTACTAAGATGAGAAAGAGAGCTGGAGGCAGTACAAATCCGGATGAATTAGACAGACCGTGAAATATTGCTCAGCTACATCCCTTTTATTCTTAGTTTTATCTTTCTTTGTAATCATACATATGTACATGCTCTGTGAGAAATAAAAGTTTTGGTTACCTCAAAGTTTTCCTGAGAAGTTTTTACCATCTTATTTCCTAATGGTCATGTCATAGTCGAAAATCCCAGAATGCTTGAAAGTACTTTATGCTCATGTTTGTTCTGGTTTAGATTTTCGATTCTAAAACTGCTACCTTCGGGTATAACTCTAAAAAATTCTAGTCTTTACTTGGGTTATTTGTCTGATTGCTGGATGCGGGTATCTTCCGAGTAGTGAATTGTTGGTACTGGAAGCCGGCTTTGTTTCCGAGTTTAAACTGGTTTAGCAATTGAGCTCCGTTGCTCGGCAAAGTTTCCGGCTGAAGGTTTAGCCGGCTCACGAAAGGGACGAGGCGGAAAGCCAGATAAACGATAAGTAGAGGCGGAAAATTCTAAGTGCTTATGAAAACATTTCAGGCACGCAAATAATTTAAGACAAAAGTGCTGAATAGATAAAAAACTTAACACTAGCAAAAGTCATAGTACTTAATATTTACAATCGCATCAGGTTTTTTCCGGAATAATACATAATTTTCTGGTCTATGATACAGGAGGAGATGAAGGATCTGCCGGCTCGCTGGCTACTCCGCCTTGATATCGTGCCGAGATGTCCGGATCCGAGGTGGTCCATTCATCATCGAAAACTTCTTCGTCGTCTTCTAGAGGAGGTGGCGGAGTATCCACGCGGGTGAAGAAGGGCACCTCGTAGCTGGTCAGGCCAGCTACGTGGCACCCATATCCGACGCAGGAGTGCATGATGGCTTGAAGGTCTTGCTCCTGGCCGTCTTCATCTACCTTGCAGTACCCTCTGGTCACTTGCCATATTTCCATGTTTTCCTGGTCGCTCATGACCATGGTGAGAGCGTTCTGCGCTGCAGTCCGAGCGTAGGACATGTTCTAGTCCCGAACGAGCTGCAGCATCTCCTTGGCCTTCTCCCGCACCTGGAAGTCCGACATGCTTGGCATGTCCGGAATCCTGAGAGACTCGCCAATGTCCTCAAGGGACTGGCGGTAGTCATAAAGAAGATCACCGACTTGGGTAAGCCAGTGAGTGCGGGGCTCGGACGAGGAGGAGTCCGTCAAGTTCAGAGGACCTATACACAAAACAATGATAAGAAAAAACCGACATTGATGAAAGTCGAAGAAATGATAAGTCAGATAGATGGAACATACCAAGAATGACGTCGTCAATCTTGGCTTTCTCCTCCCGGAGACTCTGGAGTTTAGCCCGGAGCGCCTGGGAGATATCCTTTTCTCTGCCAACCTCATTCTTGAGGTCCGAGATAACCTTATCTTGAGCGGCAATCTTAAGATCGCGCTCTTCAGTGGCCATGGAGGACTCAAGGACTTGAGTTATGCTTCTTTCATGATCCGCCTTAAGCTTATCCAGCTCTTGGCAAAGTCCATTGTTCTCCACCACTAAGGTTTTGAGGTTCTCGGCCTCTTCAATCATAGCGATGGATTGTTTCACCAACGCTGTAAGTCAAAAAGAACAACAGTTCAGAAAATTCGATATTGAAAAAAGCAAAAGGCAAGGTTTGAATCTCGAAATGTTTACCTTCGGCTTCATCCTTGGCTACCTTGAGCTCAGCATTTTTAAGCCAGAGAGCTTTGATCTCTCTCTGCTTATCACAGACATTTTATTAACAATTCCTGGTTATAGGAACATACTTTCTGTAAGTCAGAATACCCAAAGTCAGAAAGCTACTTAAGACTCGGGCTAATATTTTTTGCTAAATATCAGCACGAGCCTTGGGGGCTACACTAGTTCGTTCTTTGGCATCCTAATGAAATCATAAACCAGGATTTCTATATCCTACTTTATGCTTGGGGGCTAGAGGATATGATATAACATAAGATAAAAAACAAGAGTTGGAATTCCGACTTACATATTGTTCGCGGGTGAGTTTGTCTAATCCCGCGTTCACCTCAGCTGCCACCTTCTCGGCGAGGTAAGAGGAATTACTAGGGCTGTTGGAAGCTCACCAGTCCTGATCCTCTCGTGGCGAAGGCGGACTTGGGCGAGAAGGTCAGAGAACTTGACGTCCTCTACTTCTTGCGCTTCCTCTTCGGGGGAAAGATGGCTTTTGTCCAGGACTTGCCTGGCCAGCCGCTGGATCTCCTCTGCGGACTTCCGGGATAAGCCAACTTGGCAAGTTCGGGGTTGCTGAGGAGGTTGTCGGCGAAGATTTCAGCCGAGGGATCATTACCCAAAGAGGGTTCACCCTTATCTTGAGCTAACGCACGCACGGTGACGTCAGTGTGCGATCCAAGGATCACATGCGCCGTTGGAGGAGCCGGATCTTCTGCAACAACCGGAGACGGAATAATCGCCGGTGTTACAGAAGGTTGAGGGGCAGGAGTTGGAGGAGCCGTGCCAGGGGAAGCTATGGTAACCTTCGTCTGTCGCAGGGGCTTCGCAGGAATCCCCTTCCCCTTACCCTTGATGAGAGGCTTTGCTCTGAGAATGTAGTAAAGTCGGAAACATTACATCTCAGAAAGAAATTCGAGAAAGGTACAAAGGCAGAAATTGTGAATGAAAGTTACCTCTTCACAACGGGCACTTTCTTTGTGCCAACAGCCACTGTTGGAGCTTTGCGCTTCTTGAGCGCAAGGTCCGGCAATGGAACCACTTCAGTCTTCTGAGAAAACTCAGGAGGATATCCTTCGAGTGGAGCAAGCTCTGACTCGGGGAGATCAGCAAGCTGAAAATAAGAAAACATATCAGCATTGTAGTATATAACTTAAAGATTGAAACACGTAAAAGGTGTGCTGATGGAAGCTTACCGCTACCACGGGGTTTTCCATCGTGTGCATGTCCAGAGAAATCTCCGGAATTTTCCTCTCGATCCGCTCCTTGATCAGCCATTTGATCTGGCTTATGTAACCTTGGATGGTGTAAGTTTTGGGGCCGATGCGGAGAGAGTCTTTTTTGGAAGACGTGATGGAGTGCATCAGTCTATCCCCGTGGAACTGAAGTGGCTGGATCTGACGTGAGACCCAGCACTGGACTAAGTCGGATCCTTTTAGACCCTTGTGCTTGATAAGATATTCGATCCGCCTCTTAGCGAGGATCAGATCGTCGGTGAGAGCCGGAGCAGCCTCGTCCCAGGAAGGCTGGGCCGTGGCGGCTCCGCCGACAAAAGCCGGCAAAGCAGTAGCTTTGCCGGAGCCGGAATATCCTTATGATAGAAAAAAGTGGCTAGCCATTGTTTGACCGAGTCACTGGCAGAAATTTTGGGATATGCCCGGTCTCGTCTAACAGAAATACTAATGGTACCGGTGATATAAGGAACACCGGCTGTAATAGAATTTCTCCGGACATGGAAATAGTACCGGAAGAGAAGCAAACTCGGCCTAATGCCGAGAAAGCCCTCGCAAAGCGCGGCATATGCGCTCATCTCTAGAAGAGAATTGGGAGGAAGATTATGGAGTTGAACTCCATAGTGGTCAATCACCTCGGAGAAGAACTCCGAGGGAGGAAAGGACAAACCTCGGTCCAGATGGGTGCCGAAGTGGACGCGTTCGCCCTCGCGCGGATTGGGGACGGTTTCGCCAGAACCGCTCCGCCAGTTGCCGGCGGCGAGAAGCCCCTCCTTCTCCACGTTTTTTAGGCCGTCGTCGTCGAGGGCGCAGGGGATCCAGATTCCCCGGAAGCTCTCTTTCTCCGTAGCTGCTTCCGCCGATGCCGCCGCCGCCAGAGAAGAAGAAGAGGATGAAGCCATTTTTATCTCCGGTGGAAAAGGTGACCTTAAAGTGGCGGCGCTGGGAGCTCTGTGGGAGGAGGACGAAAGGGCTCTGGGCGCGTTGGAGGATTGGGAAGAAAGGAACGGCGAAGGACTGGTGGAAAGGAGAAGAAGGAATCTAAACCCCTTATATCCACCTACCTGCGCCAAGATTCGTGCAAACGCTACAGTGTAATTGCCTCGCGTCGTGGAAAGAACTAGGAAGGGCCCGCGCGATGATTGCGTCGCCTCGATCTCCACGCACGCATTGAAACGACGCCTCGGTTCCGCGAACCGCGGACCCACCAACGGTCGTGCTGACGGAACGTCTGTCAGATGATGTGACTTGACCATGCTTGTGTCAGGTGGCGTTAGAGACCAAGTTCCGGCTTAGTTTAAAAGCGAGCTGGAAAATCCGAGTAACTAATTGAAAGGTCCGACTTACTTTTAAGACCCGGATCGTATTTTTTGTTGTAAAAGTTTCAGGAACCCTTCAAGATTCTGCAAGCCGAACATCAAGCTGGACGATGATAAAATCCGACTTTGGATCTTGGAGGCCTCCGGGGGCTACTGTTGGGGATATACTTTCCGGGTATCCTCACAGATCCTCACTGACCAGGGTGGCCCACTTCGGTTTAGAGTTTTGCTTCACGGGCGGCCCAGTTAGGGAGAGAATGTTGGAGATATGCCCAAGAGGCAATAATAAAGTGGTTATTATTATATTTTTATGTTTATGATAAATGTTTACATCCCATGCTATAATTGTATTAACCGGAAACATTAATACTTGTGTGTTTTGTAAACATAAAAGAGTCCCTAGTAAGCCTCTTGTTGAACTAGCTTGTTGATTAATTGATGATCATGGTTTCCTGATCATGGACATTGGATGTGATTAATAACAAGGTTATATCATTAGGAGAATGATGTGATGGACACACACCCATAGTAAGCGTAGCATAAGATCAAGTCATTAAGTTCGTATTGCTATAAGCTTTTAAATGCATAGTAACCTAATCCTTGGACCATGAGGTTGTGTTAATCACCATCACCGGATGGGTACTTTGATGACATCAAACACCGCTTCGTAACTGGATGGTTATAAAGGTGTCATTGGGTATTCTGAAAGTATGTGTTGAAGCGAATGGACCAAGATTGGGATTTGTCCATCCATATGACGGATAGATATGCTCTGGTCCCTCTCGGTGGAATGTCATCTAGTTAGCTTGTAAGCATGTGACTAGGTCACAAGGGATGACATATCACGGAACGAGTAAAGAGTACTTATCAGTAACGAGGTAGAACTAGGTATAGAGATACCGACGATCAAACCTCGGATAAGTATAGTATCGCGTGACAAAGGGAATTGGTTTCGTATGTAAATGGTTCAATCGATCACGAAGTCATCGTTGAGTATGTGGGAGACATTATGGATCTCCAGGTCCCGCTGATGGTTATTGATAGGAGATGTGTCTCTGTCATGTCTACATATTCACGAACCGTAGGGTGACACACTTAAGGTTCGAAGTTGTTTTAAGTAGATATGGAATGTGCGTTGGAGACCGAATGTTGTTCAGAGTCTCGGATTGGATTCGGGACATCACGAGGAGATCCGGAATGGTCCGAAGAATAAGATTCATATATTGGGGATCATTTTCTGAGTTAGGAAATGTTCCGGAGTATTTGTATGAGGGTTCTAGAAGGTTTCGGAATGTTCCGGAAGGTTCTGGAAGGTTTCTTGGAGTTTGCTTGAAAACCAAGGAAGGGATCAAGGAGTCCTGGTGGATCAAGACTAGGAGTCGTGGGGGAGGAGTCCTCCTCCCCCCACTCCCCAATCCGCCGGCCTAGAGGGAGGGGAGTCCTACAAGGACTCCCCCTCCCATGGCGCCTCACCCCCCTTAAATAGAGGGGCAGGGGCGCCCCCTCCACCCCTGCTCCATAACACCCAATCTCTGCCGCCTCTCTCCTCCTCCTTTCTTCTGCACAGGCATAGGCGAAGCCCTGCAGAATTCTCTACTCCACCACCACCACCACGCCGTCGTGCTGCTGGGATTCCGTGGAGAAGATCTACTACCTCCATTGCTCGCTGGAACGAGGAGAGGAAGGTCTGCTTCGACTCCGCACGTGTGACCGACTGCGGAAGCGCTGCCGGAACGCGGCGCCGGAAGGATCGTCCACACGATCTTGAGATCGGCAAGTGATCGACTACATCAACCACGAGATCTAATCTCGTTAACGCTTTCGGATCTACGAGGGTTAGTTTCTATCTATCTCGTTGCACATGTCTAATAGATTAGATCTTGGCTTTTATCTAGATTAGATCTGGGTTTTGTTCGTTCTTGCGGTAGAAATTTTTTGTTTTCCATGCTACGAACCCATCAGTGGTATCAGAGCCGTATCTATACGTAGATCTGTTGCACGAGTAGAACACAATGTTTTTGTGGGCGTTGATGCTTTTGTTGTCGGTGTCTTAGCGTGTACTTTGCATCTTGCGGCATGATGGGATGAAGCGGCTCGGGTTAACATTACATGTCATCGCACATGAGACTTGCTCCACGCTTGACGTGCAACTTGTTTTGCACAAGTGGCTTTGCGGGTGTCTGTCTCTCCCACCATAGTTAAGATTCAATTTACAACGAGCATCTAACAACACTTGTATCAATGTTGTGGTTCTTGTTCGTAGGTAAGATCGGTCTTATGCGAAAGCCCCAAACCACGTAAAACATGCAAAGAAAATTAGAGGCGTCTAACTTGTTTTTGCAGGGGTTTTGTGATGTGATATGGCCATCATGTGATTATGATTATATTTGATGTATGCAATGATCCTTGTTGTAATATGGCAAACGGCAGGAGCCTAATGGTTGTCTTTTAATTCTGTTAAGACCTGCGTGTCTATTCATCTTGTAATAGCTTTATTCCAAGTAGTTGTAATAGTTACTAGTGATGATGGACAACCATGAAGCGGCGCCACTGACCTTGACGCAATGCTGGTGATGATGGAGATCATGTTCGTGCTTTGGAGATGGAGATCAAAGGCGCAAGAAGAAAGGGCCATATCATATCACACTTATTATGAATTGCCTGTGATGTTAATCCTTTATGCATCTTGTATTGCTTAGATCGCGACGGTAGCATTATAAGATGATCCCTCACACTAAATATCAAGAAATAAAGTGTTCATCCTTAGTTGGCACCGTTGCTAAGACTCGTCGTTTTGAAGCATCTCGTGATGATCGGGTGTGATAGACTCTACGTGTGCATACAACGGGTGCAAGCCAGATTTGCACATGCGGAAACTAAGGTTAACCTTGACGAGCCTAGCATGTACAAACATGGTCTCGGAACACGGAATACCGAAAGGTAAAGCATGAGTCATATGGATGATATGATGAACATGTTGATTGTTCGCCTTTAAAGCTACATCATCTCACGTGATGATCGGACTTGGTGTAGTGGATTTGGTTCGTGTAATCACTAAAACAACTCGAGGGATGTTGTTTTTGAGTGGGAGTTTATTTGTAATTTGGATTAGTCAAACTCAATTTATCATAAACACAATCAAAGTGAATTTGCATAGTTTGTTATAGTCATTGGCATCCATTTACCACCTTACGCTTAGTTATAGTCGAGATAGTGGAACTATAAAAATTCTGGATATTTACTTTACGAACTGGTATCGTATTGTTTTTTGAGTGTCAATCTAAAGTTTATAAGTCCTATTGCAAACTTTCAGCAAACTCTATTTGCTCCATGAAGTTTAATAAATAGTATTAAATCAAGAGTAACAATTCCAGTGTTAGTATCTAATGTATCATGTTTGCCTCCATGATTCTTGATACTCAAAAGATTGTTTTTTAATATCAAGTTTATCTAAGAGCTGAAAGCAATGTTTCAGAAACCATCATATGTGAAAGGTATTGCGATATCTAAAACAATGTGTTGGTTACAACATGATAGAGTATACGTTCTCATATTTGATGAGAATTTGTGAAGGTTGGAGACGCTAGTCGTCCTAATCCTCTAAAAGGTTTTGAAAAAGAAACATTATACTCGCAATTCACCTTTATAAGCTATAGCAGCTTGATCATGAAAGTTATCATGATAAGGATGAATAGAAGATGTAAGTAAAATGTTTACTACACCAAAAGATTACTAAAGAATGGAATTTTGAAAGAATGCCAGACATTTGATGAAGGTGATCCACTTTAAAGTGCAAGTCCGAAGGTATTGGTATTTGACTATACACACTTTGTACTATGTGTCATGTGAATGACACCACTATTGATGTTGATAGATTCTTTTAAAAGAAAAGGAATTACTGAAAGAGAATCTATAAAATATTTGGCAGAAAATAAAAGGTTGGAGATGTCCAACTTAGGCATATATAAGATATACATGTTATGGTTGTATTCCTTGCTTGTTAAACAATTTGGTTCTCCGGTATTGGATACCGAATTGGTTGGTATGAAGTGTCATACAGGACAACACAATTCATGAACTGCAATGGCCTAAGTAACTAGCAAGAGAATATGTGATGATGTTCATCGAAAACAAACAAAGGGTGTTGTGTTGCTCGTTAACATCAAAGCTTGCCTTCAAGATTTGTTTCAATAATTGTTATTTTGATCAGATATTATGACGACAAAAGGTTGTTCAAATAATTACCGTATTCCATAATAGATGGATGATATACAAGTCTGGTTGGAGAAATAACGACCATAAAACTAATGCTAAAATGTCGCAAGACAAATGATTGAAAGATCACTTGCGAAGTGACATCGCCGTTTAAATTATATTGAAAGGATATATGAAGAAACTCTATATTGATGGATTTTTGGAGTCTTTGATTTGGATCAAATGGCGCTTATGATACTTTCCAAGAGATAATTAAAACTTCGTTCGTAGGCCAAAAGAGGAACGGACGACTAACTGATTGAAATTTGTACATATTGATGTATATAGTCCATTATGTGTAGTCATGAGCGATGGATTTCAACTTCATATGCTTTCTCCGAAGATTTGAGTGAGTATATGTATATACTTACTCAATAAGGAAGAAGTATGAAACATTTGAAAAATGTTCAAAGACTTTCAAGATGAAGTGGAAAATCATTGTAACAAGAAAATAAAAGAGTTTATGATTGGATCATAAAGAAAGATATTTGAGTTACAAGTTTAGCAAAACACCTAAGATTTGAGGAATCATTCCATGGATTTGCATTTCTCAAAACACCATAGGAGTATGGAGTGTTCGAGATATGTAATGAAACCTTGTTTTACATGGTAAGATCGAATGTGTCATTTATAAAACTGCCATTATATTTTAAAGATTAAAGCTTTAGTGACTACCGCTTTTACACTGAAAAGAGCTCCATCGTGATCCGTTGAAATGACACCATATGAGTTATGGTTTGGGATAAAATCCGAATTGTCTTTTCTTAAATTTTGGTATGTTATGCATAAGTAAAATGTTTACAACCAAAGTCGGATAAGCACGTCTTTGTAGGTTATCCCAAAGAATTTGTTGGGAATTTCTCCATAACACCGAGGACAAAAGAGTTTGTTACTTGGAACGTCAAGTTTCTTGAGAAGGAATTTTTCGTGAAAAGTTAAGTGAGAGGACAATAGAACTTTGATAAGGTTGTTGAACCTTAGCTATATGTGCTAAGTAGCGCAGCGCCGGAAAGTGTCCAGGTGACGGCCACAATGCTCATGGCTCTCGTGATTACAAAAGGTGTGATCTCGGAGATTAGAGTTCCTATAGAACCGTGTGGGTCGGTAAGAATCAAATAGTAAGATCTGATAAGCAAGTCGTTATTGTTTTGACAATGATGAACCGACTACATGCAAAGAAGCGATGATGGGCCCTGACTCCATCAAATGACTAGAAGTCATGGAATCCGTGATAGTATCCATACACGAGAAATCAAGTTTCTGAACTTAGAAGACCCTCCGGAAAGGCGTGAAGCCTATCGGTCGTGTTTGGATCGATAAATAAATAGACATAGATGTTTCAAATCTATGAAATAGTCGACATGTCGAAAAGAGTTTATGACAATGTTCAAGGAATTGACTATGATAAGATCTGATCTTTCATAGCGAAATTTAGTCTGGACGGATTAATGTAGCAACCACTACATATATTTTGGTATATGGTAGTTGAACAAACAAAACAAGTTTTTCTAATAGAATGGTTACCTAGGACGTGTACATGACACGATCCAAAGGGTTTTTGTTAAATTCAAAGGATGCTAAAATAGTATGCAAAACTTCAATGGTTGAAGTAAGCATAGCGGAGTTGGAATCTTCACCATGATGAAACTGTTAAAAGAGTTTAAATTCATCGGAGATGATGAAGATGCTTGCATTTGCAAGAAATTAAGTGAGAGCGCTGAGACATATTTCTAATACATTATGTGAAAGACATATTGTTGATTGGAAATGATGTATCTTTTATTGACACAGGTTAAGAACTTCATTTCGATGAAGGACTTAGGCATAACCCAAATTAGGCATCAATGTCTATATGGATAGATTGAGGCGCTAATATGGTTTTGCCAAATATACATAGATAAGATGTTGAATGAGTTCAATATGGAAACAATAAGAAAGGTTCTTGACGCACAGAAAGGACTGAATCAATATTCAAGTGTGTTGACACGAGATTCAAGTGCTTTGACACTTGGTGAAATCACAAGAATATTTTGATCAATCATTCTTTGAAATGTACACATCCAGATATGTCCTATGCTCTAAATGTTATGAGCATATACCAGAATGATTCATAAAATGATCATTGGACAATGGTAAAGATATTCTTATGAGCTTTGGAAGAACTAAGAATATATCATGTATAAGTGACAAATAGTTGAAGGTAGTTCGTTGTAAAGTGTTACATTGATACTAGTTTTGTCACAAGATACAAATTAAATTTATCTCAATTTAGACTATGGGTGGAACAATATAATGGAAAGGATGTTCCATGATGGATTTGGATGAGTTCCAAAGTTGAGATATTGTGACGGATACTACAACAAAAGGCTAAGTATATAACTGCCATAGTAGCAGCAAAGGAGGGCATTTGTGTCAAGTAGTTTGTTATCAAACTAGGTGTGGTTCATAGCGGGATAATACTATGAAGATACATTGTACGACAATTGTATCAACATGATTTAATCCCAAGGAACTAAAGGTCTCACCAAAGGACCAGATTTATACAATGCCATCTCATTGGAGAATGAGTAATGCGTAGAGACGCAAGGACATGCAAATACACATGGACCTAGAAGTATCAGATCCGAAGATTATGTTTGCCGCTAGCAATAGTGTCTATACAACACCAGAAAGCCATAGGTGTTGAATGCACAAGTTTTTAACTAGATTATTGACTCTAGTGCAAGTGGGAGACTGTTGGAGATATGCCCAAGAGGCAATAATAAAGTGGTTATTATTATATCTTTATGTTTATGATAAATGTTTACATCCCATGCTATAATTGTATTAACCAGAAACATTAATACTTGTGTGTTTTGTAAACATAAAAGAGTCCCTAGTAAGCCTCTTGTTGAACTAGCTTGTTGATTAATTGATGATCATGGTTTCCTGATCATGGACATTGGATGTGATTAATAACAAGGTTATATCATTAGAAGAATGATGTGATGGACACACACCCATAGAAAGCGTAGCATAAGATCAAGTCATTAAGTTCGTATTGCTATAAGCTTTTAAATACATAGTAACCTAATCATTCGACCATGAGGTTGTGTTAATCACCATCACCGGATGGGTACTTTGATGACATCAAACACCGCTTCGTAATTGGGTGGTTATAAAGGTGTCACTAGGTATTCTGAAAGTATGTGTTGAGCGCATGGACCAAGATTGGAATTTGTCCATCCATATGACGGATAGATATGCTCTGGTCCCTCTCGGTGGAATGTCATCTAGTTAGCTTGCAAGCATGTGACTAGGTCACAAGGGATGACATATCACAGAACGAGTAAAGAGTACTTATCAGTAACGAGGTAGAACTAGGTATGGAGATACCGACGATCAAACCTCGGATAAGTATAGTATCGCGTGACAAAGGGAATTGGTTTCGTATGTAAATGGTTCAATCGATCACGAAGTCATCGTTGAGTATGTGGGAGCCATTATGGATCTCCAGGTCCCGCTGATGGTTATTGATAGGAGATGTGTCTCTGTCATGTCTACATATTCACGAACCGTAGGATGACACACTTAAGGTTCGAAGTTGTTTTAAGTAGATATGAAATGTGCGTTGGAGACCGAATGTTTTTCGGAGTCTCGGATTGGATTCGGGACATCACGAGGAGATCCGGAATGGTCCGGAGAATAAGATTCATATATTGGGGATCATTTTCTGAGTTAGGAAATGTTCCGGAGTATTTGTATGAGGGTTCTAGAAGGTTTCAGAATGTTCCGGAAGGTTCTGGAAGGTTTCTTGGAGTTTGCTTGAAAACCAAGGAAGGGATCAAGGAGTCCTAGTGGATCAAGACTAGGAGTCGTGGGGGAGGAGGACTCATCCCCCCACTCCCCAATCCGCCGGCCTAGAGGGAGGGGAGTCCTACAAGGACTCCCCCTCCCATGGCGCCGCACCCCCCTTAAATAGAGGGGCAGGGGCGCCCCCTCCACCCCTGCTCCATTACACCCAATCTCTGCCGCCTCTCTCCTCCTCCTTTCTTCTGTACAGGCATAGGCGAAGCCCTGCAGAATTCTCTACTCCACCACCACCACCACGCCGTCGTGCTGCTGGGATTCCGTGGAGAAGATCTACTACCTCCGCTGCTCGCTGGAACGAGAGGAAGGTCTGCTTCGACTCCGCACGTGTGACCGACTACGGAAGCGCTGCCGGAACGCGGCGCCGGAAGGATCGTCCACACGATCTTGAGATCGGCAAGTGATCGACTACATCAACCACGAGATCTAATCTCGTTAACTCTTTTGGATCTACGAGGGTTAGTTCCTATCTATCTCGTTGCACATGTCTAATAGTTTAGATCTTGGCTTTTATCTAGATTAGATCTGGGTTTTGTTCGTTCTTGCGGTAGAAATTTTTTGTTTTCCATGCTACGAACCCATGAGAGAAGACGGAGTCCAATCCGACTACGGGAAGACCTAGAAGATAGGCCCATAATGTTACTTGTAGTTTAAGATGTACTCTGTAACCAACTCTTAGTGTAGCCGGATTGATCTCTCCTGTAAACCCTAGGCCGGATATCTATATAAGCCGTCCTAGGGAGAGCCTTTAGGGCATAACACCAGACACCTCAATACCCTACAATCTCAACTCGCACATGCGAAACCCTTGTAACCCATATTCCGACTCTACCGCATTACTGGATTGCTAGCAGGAGTAGGGTCCGTCCAAAGCCGGCGGATTCGAACCTGGGTAAACTTGTGTGCTCACCGTCCCGGAACACGTACGTCTCACACCCCTCTCCCCGCACGCCTCGAGGACCCCCTCATGGGGTACTTGTCCGACAGAACTAGAACTGAAATATCTCATTTAAGGGCTCTTTGAACACATTATTATCCCAATTTAACACTTTGCTTGTTTTTGTTACATAGAGTTGGCATGCTACGCCGCGGTAAAATATGTAAAGATCAGAGGGCTTAATCGACAATCAAGTTCATACTTCTTGTATCCATATTTTTAATTCCTCATCATCGTCTTGTTACATTTAAACTCTGGTCAACACCTTACACTTTTCCCAATAGACACATCATAAAATGACGGTTCGGAACTTCTAAAAAGGGTAACACAGACATTTTTCACTAGACGGGTAATTAGTGTCACAAATACATAACTAGAGGGTAAAAAGTGAAATTCACTCTATATTTTGGGAACGGAAGATAGTTGAATATACTATTAGTAATTCACGGTAGCTTTAGCAAACACTTGATTACACCATACTTGTATTTCCTCTGAGTCACTACTGGCTACATCACATAGTTACATCCGGGGACGCCGGTCACAAAAACGACGCCGGCGGGCAGCCTCCGGGAAACCAGACCACTAGAAAAGGAAGAGAAATTTCTACACAAGAACGAACGAACATAATGATAACTTGGCGGCGCAGGATGAATAAAACCTCATCTGCGCTGGCCGGACACTAGATTACATCAGACCGATCACTAGTCATGAGGAACTTAGTTGGGTGAGAGCAGCGAGTCCCAGTCGATCTCGTAGGACGGATACTTGGTCAGCATGAACGTCTCGGACTCGTCCCACGGCACCTCGCCGAAGTTCAGCTGCTCCATATCCGCCAGCGGGGACGCGGACGCGGAGGCCGACGACGTCTCCGAGCCATCATCCATGGGTGAGGCCGAGCCACCAGAGTTCCCGGACGAGGAGTTGCTGGATGCCATGGCCGCCGCGGGGGCGTTGATGGGCGTGGCCCCGCCGCCCCTGCCGGCCTTGGAGGACGGGTTCTTGGACGCGGTGATGGCTTGGAGCTTGGCGTCAACGGCCGCATCCAGCGGACCACGCGAGGCGGCGTTGTCGGGGAAGTTGAGCCGCGCGGCGTCCCCGCGGAGGCGGTAGGCGGCCTGGTCGTAGGTGAGTGCGGCCTCCTCGGCGGTGTCGAAGGTGCCGAGCCAGAGCCTAGTGCGGTTGCGCGGCAGCCGGATCTCGGCGACCCACTTGCCCCAGTGCCGCTGCCGCACGCCGCGGTACAGCTTCTGCGGCCGCGGCACCGCAGGCGCAGTCTTCATGGGTTGGGCGCGAGGAGCCAGCCCGGCATGCGGGTGAAGACGCAGGCGCGCCTGGATGTACTGAATCTGTGCTGGATTCAGAGTCTGGGCCGGTTCCATGTAGTGTAACCCGTGGGCTCCGGCGGGGAAAGGGGGCTGCAAGGCGGGGTGAAAAGCCGACGCCTGGATCGACGACGGAGCATCTCGGGTAAAAGGCTCGAGTGCTCCCGTCAGATTCCCAGGGCGATCTATAGCTGCAGCCATGAAATCTAACTGGAAGCTCCTTTGCTTTCTTTTTTCAAGAAAGAAGAAGAAAAAAGATAGCCTGGTTCTTTACGAAAGTCAAAGAACAGACAGCAAAATAATCTGGGTTGTGGCACAAGGAGGTGAACAAAAAGAACCTCCTATTTGCTATCGAGTGATATAATCTAGAAAATAAAAAACTAAAGGAGTAGAAAAGGAATCCAGGAACTAAAAGGCTCTGGAAACTCTACTCTAGATGCCAAGAAAATCTACAAAAGAGTACTTCAAAAAAAAAATCTACAGAAGAGAAAATCTATAATCCTAATAAAAGGGAAGGATGGGTGTGAGAAAGATCTGGACAAGGAGAAGTGTACCTGAAAGAAGCAAGAACTCTCTCTCTGATCTACCTCGCTCAAACCTCACGGAGATTGTGTGATCATTGATTTGCTTGGGTGATGATGGGAAGTGTTCTTCGTGGAGGTCTCGGTCTTGGCTTGGGAATAAAGGGGACACGGAGGTAGCTCCTTTATAAGCATCAAACGGCTCTCCTGTTCTTCTTAATCTTATCCCATCAGCGTAGTGCTAATTAATTCCACTAATCACCTCTTGTGTCCAACGGATCCATGGGCAAAGCTTCGTCTATCTCACTGAGCTGCGGGCCGTGGGTCCACACGATTTCAGCAGTGCTCACCATACAGATTTAGGGCCTCTGGGGGAGCACCACGTGTTGAAGTCACCGGCACGTGTGAAGAGCCATGACCGGCTGGTGTCGGTATTACTAACGTGGCGCGGACACAAGCGACCATTTTGGTGTTTGCTGTTGCCCAGATACCACGGCCTGATCCGCCGGCGCCGGGCGCGTGTTTGTCTGGCGAGAACGCAAATGTAAATGAAACGCGGATTTGTTTGTTTCAGCTTTTTCGCCACAATCGCAAGTCCCGATTTTTTTTTTCGAAATTCCTGCGATGTAATAATACTCGTCAACAATCGACTCAGCAGTGCGAAGAGGCTTAAAAGTAATAAAATATACAAAAAATCGATGGATCACCTAGCGAAGACTACAAACACTAACACGAGCCGAAGTCGCACCGCCGTCCTCGCCCCTCCATCACCAGAGCCGGGCCAAACTTGTCATAGTAAAGCTTGTTGTAGTAGACATACGAAAGTCATCGTGCTAAGATCCCAAATAACCAGCGCACTAAAGTAGTAACCATCACTAATAATGACATCAGTAGATTGGAAGACTGACCTGAAATTAACACGAAAACAACTAGATCCTAGGAGATCAGCCGGACACACGACTCCACGCGCCCTCCGTCAGCACTAGGTGCACCACCGGAGCGAGGATAGAGAGGGGAGACTTTATTCTGACTTCAGGATGTAGCTGTCGCCTCAACATCCCGAAAAAGACACGGAAAAAAGGCCTAAGTGAAGAACAAAAACCTCCGGCCGGCGAGAGGCCGTGGTCCGCCACACCTTCAAGACCATAAAACCATTGGAGGCGAAACGGACCGACGACGTCACCGGCGGAGAAACGGAACCCTAGATGGATTTTTCAGTCGCCGCCTCTTGCTTCCTCCTGAGAGCAGCGCACATACTAGAAAACTTGGCCTCTCTATACGTTTAGATGTAAGTTACAAGAGTACAACATCTCTGTCAGACGCCGCATTCGTCCATCCTGCAAAAAGTATTTACGGTGAACCATACCTTATCTTTACGGCGTGAAAAAAGGTTGGGGTGGGGTAAACAATGCATAGGTGTACCGCAAAACAGAATTTACCACAATAAAGGGTTTACCATCCCAGAAAAACAAACAACACAAAATATTCAACAACACAAAATATTTAAAATTACAACAACTCGAATGAAATCAGGCAACATACTAGGCGTGCTCAAAACCATGATGACCACCTCAACCGTTTGTAGAAGCAGTAGCTCTGCGAGCTTTCCTTGCTTCAAAAATCTCTAATCTTCTATCATCCCACCACTCCTTTGTGATCGGATTCATCTTATCAGGATCCATTGTCATCACTCGTGTCTCATCGGCAATGATTGTTGTCCCAGCCTTTTTCTCTTCGAAGCCTTTTTCTCTTCGAAATGAATCCTCCGCTCCTCAAACTCAGTCTTGCGTTTCTCAGCTTCACGAGTTGCAAGCCACATTTCTATCATGCCATATTCTTTATTCTCAACCAAATTGATCTTGGCTTCCATTTGTTGCCGCACTACAATCAGCTTGTGCTTCATCATGTCATCGATCTTATCCCTCAATTTTTTGTGCTCAGCCTTTCTCTCCAACTCTTCCTTCACCTTCTTGGTGTCATCTGGTCTTTTTCTTTTGACTTTCGGTTCATCTCATCCTTTTCATATTCTTCATCTAAGTTTATTGCCGATCCTTTTCTCGGAGGAGGTGCCTCTTCATCCCTCAACCTCCACTTCTCACTATACTCAAGCAATGCCCAACAATGCGGGAGAGTGAAGGATTTGTTCCTCGATGCGGCCATGTCTTTGTACCTAGATAGTGCAATATTGTCCTACATATCAAAACGATGACAAGTGAACACAAATGAAAGGAACTGTTGTAATTGAACACAATATCAGAAAATTAGTCACATATTCATTTCCTCGGAGGGATGATTATTCACTTCCTCGTAGGCGGAACTGCAATGGCTACAAGATTGCTTGATTATATTCCATCGGCCTTAGAGAGATGTCAATGTATGAGTGCTTCCTTTCGGTATAAGCTTGAAAAAATTGTCATCAATCCGCTGCCAATACTTCTTTCGAGATTGATCACTCCCAGTGACATCATCCATGGACACACTCTCCCAAGCCCGGATCAATGCCTTGTCTTCGGCCACGGTGTAGTTGGTCGATCTCTTCGATCTCCCCTTCTCTCGGGCAAGATCGTATGGCCGCCATCGAGCCACCGGTAGCCACATGGGGCTACGCGCCGAGGCGCTTCCGACCGACCGCAGCAAGAGGAACGGCGTCGTAGACTGCAACCATGACAGTAGGGGTTGCCGATTTCACTTCCGTGGTTGAATCAGCTGGAGGAGGCACATGAGGGTTCATGGTAGCGGCGGTGCCGTGCCGAAAGGCTATATGCGTGATGGCGAGCAGATCCGAAAACAGCGGCGGCGAAAATGCCCCTCGCGCCAACCGAAACCCAGGATAGGGGGAACCTCAGCGCTATACGGGAAATATGCAGCACGGAAGCGAGCATTTCCAGTGAACCACAAAAACATTTTTGATGCAGTACGATTTACGGTATCTAGAATGTCTACTTTTTATGTTGTGTACCCAAACTAGCGGATATTATGCGGAACGGCTGCGGATACGGTATCCGTTAGAGATGCTCTTATCCTTGTAAACATTCAGACAGAACATTTTTTATTTATCTACACTAATATAAAAAGACCCAGACAGTCTGATCCAACCCAATCGTGACCATTAATCCGGTCTATCCAACAGCTCAGATCTATTCCGTGTTTGATGGCGGGCAGACACCCCACGCGGTAATTTTTTGTTAACCCACGTTTCGCGAGCGAGCAGTTACCGCTAACCCACGTTTCGCCACCGAGCAGTTTTTTATTCCGTTCCCCGTGATGTCACCACACCAATCGACTCTGAAGCCGCCCCGCTCGAGAAATGATGGTGTGCGCCTAATCGCTGATCCCATCTCCGCTAATGATGTTTTCGCAAATCACGTTGTACATCACTCCAACGAAAGAAAAAACCTCCAGCAACCGAGAGAAATAGGGAATCGACGTCACCGCCGTACACCATCCCCACGATCCTCTCCTCCGGCGCCATCGCCGGAGAGAAACAGGCATCCATGTTGTTGCCGCCGTGCACCATCCACATGCATGTCTCTCTCCTCCAGCATCGCCCTAACCCAACGTCGTCTCTGTTCGCGGTACGCCTTCATCCCCATGTCGTCCCCCCGCGCGCGTCACAGCACCTCTGCACCTTCTCCTCCACGCGACCCAAACGCCTCTACGCAGGCATGCAGCGATATTCAGAAAATAAAGATATGATTTTGAAAAATTAGTGTCAAGGCGGTGAACATAAAATTATCGTGGCTGCTCTTTACAATGGCGAGCAACTCACTACAAGAAAAAACGTACTCCTTTTGTTTTAAAATATAAGATATTTTAGCTTTGTAAAAAAAGTGTTTGTAGACCCTTTCAGCGTGAAGTTTTATTTAGGTTTGCGGTGAACCTACATATTAAAAGAGGTTTAGATACACTCCTTTCATAAAGGTAAAACATCTTATATTTTAAAACAGAGGAAGAATTTGCCTAGCGTTAGCGTTAGGTACACTGCTGATCAGGCCTTTATGCTTGGATCTACTGATTGTATACTTCTTTTGGAGTACTCCAACTGATAACCCCTCTATTATCTTGCATGGTCAGGCTTTTGTGCTTGGAGCTACTGATTATATACTTCTTTGGGGGGTCTTTTTTATCTTGAATTTTTTTAGTCGGGGTGGTGCATCCGATTTAGTGTGATGGGATGCCACATATAAAAGAATGGTTGTATAGTTGATCTTGCTTCAAATAGTTATCCTACAGGGTTTTTTAATTAAATGTGTGTCTTACATGCATATAAGATGAATGATGAGTGGTTTCTTTAAACCCAAATTTTAGCATTTGAAACTCACAAGAAGATTTAGATGAACAAAAGCTATAGAAATGTCACTCATTAAATAAGGGTGGGATTCATAAGATAGTGCTGAGCTCAATACAACTTTTTCATGATTACACGTGCGTGGCACGTGCACGATTACTACTAGTTTAATAAAAAAGGGTCCGGAAGGACCCCAACGTTGTATTAATAATTACGAACAGTTACACCGCGCCTTACAACAGGACCTTGAGCAACACAAAAGCTACAAACTGGTCCCTAGATTTTAACAGAAAGGACCTCAAACTGGAGAACAAAAACGCGATCAGGTCCTTTCTTCCGCTCGATCTCCACCTCGCCATTGCCGGGGACGAAGCCACTTGAAATATTGAGATTGCCACAGCTCCAGGCCATGGCCTTCGAACAGAAGCAACACATCCTCCATGTTGTCGTCACGCCTGGAGGTTGACTACTGTGAACGGACCAAGTCGTCGCCTTACATGGCCGCCCTTCGGCTAGAAGAGTCATCCGATCGACGAAGACCGCCTTTCGATCGCTTGACAGCGAGCGGCGAAGCCTCGTAGGAAAATCCGATGAGGGTGAACTCCATGAAGGCCACAACCATCTTATTCAGTGGCAAATCGAAGGAGGCTGGCTATCGACTACAACAGCAGGCGCCATATCCTCTGGCATAAAGCCACCGGAGGTGAGTGCTTACCTGATCTGAACCTTGACATTTTCTTTGCACCTTCTGTCTTCTTCGTTGGCACAGCTCCACCAGAGGAAATTGAAGAGGAACCCTTCTAGATCAGAGAACCATTCAAGATTATCGAAGGAGATTCCGTCAAGGAGTTCTCGGTGAAGCACAAACACATAGCTAGCCCCACTAGGCACACCCTCATCAAGAGCCACCAGCCGCTACTCGCACACGGTTGCGACGCACTCCATACCAGCATAGCGTTGAACACAAAATAACCAAGATCAAACCTATACCTAGACCTGGGAGGGGTGTCAACACCTAGATTTTTTATCCTAGATGCCTGTTATGCCATACATCGTAATCCCAGAATTACAATTTTGTGAGACATAATAGAATTGGTACCACAGTAAATCATCCATTACAAACCATAATAAAGGTCTTACAAATAAAGGATCTCATGATCCAGTCTTAATACAATCAAAGAAGCGGAAAGTAAACGTAGTAGGGGCTCCATCTTCAGAGTCACAGGCAATGCTGATGATGGGAGATGATCCTAGTTGTCATAGACCTCCTGCTGTCCATCTTCCTGGTAGTCCTCCTCATAGTCTGGCCACGGGAATAGCCAGGGACAAAGCCATGAGTACTCTTTAAGTACTCGCAAACTATCACTAACAAGTAAGGTAGTTCTAGTAGGAATCTTAAGCTCTAGGTTTATTTGCAAAAAGGCAGGTTTATTTCATAAGGAGTTCAAAAGTAAAGAACCTAATTTAATTTTCTACATCACCTAAGTGGGAACCTAGTTTTCATGTCCACAACCATGTGTGGTCAAGTCAAAGTCATAGTTCAATTCACAAGTCATTTTGAAAACATCTGACAACGGAACAGTATGACCACTCCAACTGTCCATGACCGCGGACGTGGCTATTCGAATAGTTTGACACTCTGTAGAGGTGGTACACTTTCACCACAAAATTCGATACATCCGTCAGGGATAACCCTGAATCATCATACTTAGTATGTGGATAATCAATTATAACCTTTCAATTACACACTCTAGTATAGGCACCTTCCCTATGAGCTTGGCCTCCCAGCCATGGCCATCTGCCATCCTGGGCACTGCTTAGGTGGACATTCACATTCACGAGGTAGCCTCAGCTCAACCTCTTTCCGCTAGGGAACCCATACTAAGATATAAACTTCTAGTTAAGCCCTACCCAATTCGGTTATTATGGTTGTACGGTAAAATTGGAATGATATCGCATCCGAACCCAACCATCAGTTTTTATAAAGGGCCAAGGCTCATGCCTCAACATTTTCATCATCAACCATTTTATGTTCATAACACATGTCAAAACATTTCAATAGAATGAACCATCATTCCATGGTTTTCATAATCAATTTCTCCAAGTATTCCCATCTAAGTGAGCAGTAGTAGTTTAGCACTAGCAACTAACAATGAGGGTGTCACTATTGAGGGGTGCTAATCAAGTGTAACTATTCAAAGCTAGTTTATGCTTTTTAATGGCATCTAAGTATAACTACTTAGGCCTAGTTTTATACTCTTTATGGTATCTATCCTATTTTTCCAATACTCACAAATCACTAACTAAAGGTAAAGAACTTTGGTAAAAGTAAAAGAATAAAGCTTGCAAGTAAAACTTGGGATGGGTATAATCAAGGTTGCATAACCAAAGCATGCTTAATGTATCTTGCATAGGTTATCTTGCATAGGTATGAAGCTTGCAAGTGTTAGCTTGCATAGTTATGAAGTTTGCAAGTGTTAGCTTGTCGTGAGTAGTGCAGTGGTTGAAGTTCTCTTCCTCTTCTTCGTAGTACTCCTCCTCCTCGTATCTCGGGTCAGTACTAGCGTCTATAAATGAATACGAGGTACACAATCACCAAACAATACTTAACTACTTCAATTTAGCACACTAAGGCTCACACTTGATGATCTAGCATCATCACAATCATCACATGAAATAAAGACCTAGTCTTATTTTTCTTATTTTAGAAAAGTAATTTCTACTCATTGAAAATACTTAAGATTTAATATTCTCCAATTAAAATATGGGATCATGTTGACACATGTCATCACCACATATTCTAATACTTGGGAATATGATTTAAAGTGGTGGTCATATTTTATCAAGTTTAAAATTACTTTTTAATACAATTAAAGTGACTAGAAATGCCTATATAGCATTCTTTTGGTACTAGTCCAAGATTACTGCATGTAAACCTAAATATTTTTAAATGTTTAGATAGATCTTCTCAAATGTGATTTTTGAGAGTTGGAATCAACTCAAAAGCATTTATGATTGATTTTTGAAAAATGTTTGAAGTTGTAATAGTCTCTGTCTTGTTATTTTTACTATAGGTGATCTATAATTTCAAATGGTTTGAATCCAATGGGATTGGATAGATATTTTGAATACCTTTCTAACAAAATTGGAATCATGCAATTTGATTTAGTGAATATCTTTGAATTGATTTTTGAATATACTGACAGAATCTAGTTTTAACTAAAATGGGAAAAATCTATTTGAATCAACAGGCTTTGCGCGGGGAACTAAATGGGCCGGCCCAGCTACACGGCGCGCGCGCAGCGGGCTACTGACCGTCGGGTCCTACTCGTCGGCGAGTAACCTAAACCGAAACGGTAAGTTTCAATCTGGGCCGTGCGATTAGAGCGCGATCGACGACTGAGCATCGTCGTCTCCGTCGCACAGCTCCGACGAGACTGAACCCGAATCACGACGATGGGGGTACGTGGGGGCTCACTCCAGCTAAGGTCGGCGATCGGGGCGAATGAGGTTGCCTTTGACGGCGAGTCGGATGGTGGTCGCGATGGCTCCTAGCTCTAGTTACTCTTCTCCTCTGCAGCGGTGGGCTCCGGTGAAATTCCGACGGGCTGGTGCACACCTTGCTCCGGGAGAGGTGTGGGAGGTGTCTGAGAGAGAGGGGAGTGAGATGGTGTGGCAAATGATGGCTAGGATGGCCTCTATTTATACACCGGCGAGAGGGACAAAGCGGCATGGCTCGGGCTCGTCGGCGACATCGTTACAGAGGGCTATCAACATGGCTGAGGGTAGGGGTCGACGCGGTGCTTCAGGGCGGTTGTCATGTGAGTGATGGCACATCAAGGGGCAATCGAGAATGGTCCGAAGCAGTCTGTGCTCTGTGTGGGAACAACGGTGTTCGAGACGGCACACAATGGCTAAGGTCCGTGTGGCGGCGAACGAGCATGTCTGGGGGTAGCTAGGGTCACGGTGAGTGCGGGCACGCGCGGAGAGGGCGAGGCACGACATGTGTGCGCGTGTCGGTTGCGGCGCTCTGGCGCACTCTCGGCATGGCAGACAGAGAGGTGGGTGTGGCGATCACGGCTGGTCCACGGCTTGGCTCTAGTCGAGGGGTGGATAGAGGGTGGCGGTGGTGTGGCGCCTATCTCCTCGACATCGTGGGAGAGGGTGGCTCAGGCTGTGGCGAGTGGGGCGTGGTCAACCGGCACAACGAGCTCGGGCGGCGCGACACTGGTGGAAACGGCAAAGGGGGAGTGTGTCCACTGCAATGCTGGGTAATGGGGGAGACCAGGGGAGAGAAATGGGGCACTAGTGGCGATTGATCACTGCCCAGAACAGTAGAAGTTAGGCAGTGTTTATTTGTGTCTGCCAGGTGCTCGACCAAATGGCCGCATGAATTCAAAGTTTGAATTTTTGGATGAATTTTGATGAGTGTTCTGAGTACTTGCTTGAGTGTCTATGGTTGCTTGGGTTTGCCAAGGTGAATTGATTTGCGTGGTTTTTGAAAAATGGTGATCTATGCATATGAACTTGATTCAATTTTGCAATGTCCTTTAAAATGATTTGGAATTTGTTTCTGTTTGTTTGTAAAGTGGGATTGGGTTCACTTTTACTTGGTCTAGCAAGGGGTGAAAAGATTTGGAGATGTTTCTGTTAGAAATCTTTTACTAGGAACACTCAAAGTGGTCTAGTGGATAATTTTGGTCAAAATGACCATTTGATTATATGATTCATATTTGATTTTCTTTTCTTTTGATTTTGTTTGTAAATGGCCTAGATGATGTAATATTCATCTTTAAACCATTCCTTATCATTTGTAGAAATCAAACATGGCAATTGCACTCATTCATACACTAATGTAATTCACACATACGGTCATATTAAATTTAATAATAAAAGTTTTTGTTTACCCTAAACTTGGGTGATTTGAACTTGATAATCTTGATTAATATTTTTGGGGTGTTACAAACCTTTCCCTCCTTAAAAAAATCTCGTCCCGAGATTTAAGAAAAACTAGGAACTAAGTAGATTTGGAAACTCAGTCCTAATGTAATCTTCCCGCTCCCAAGTAGCTTCTTCTTCAGTATGGTTGCTCCACTGGATCTTGAGAAACTTGATACTCTAGGTCCTGGTGGTTCTGAAGGCTTCTTCCGAAATACGAATGGGTACTTCATGATAGGTTAGATCCTTGTTGATATCTATGGCTCGGTGATTGATGTTCTAGAACACTTCGGTCTTCTCTGGAACTTCTAGGCATTTGCGAAGTAACGAGATATGGAACACATCATGTATGGCTAACATCTCCTCTGGCAGTTCCAGTTGATATGATACTTCTCCTCGGCAATTCAAAATCTTGAAGGGTCCAATATATCTGGTTGCTAACTTCCCTTTCAGTTGAAAACATTGCATTCCTTTCAAGGGTGATACTTTGAGATACACAAAATCTCCGACATTAAAGGTCAGTTCTCAACGTCTTTTGTCAGCATAACTCTTCTGTCTGGATTGGGCAGTCTTGAGGTGTTCACAGACTTTGTGAACCTTCTCTTCGGCTTCTCGGAGGATCCCGGGTCCAAAAATCTGACTCTCTCCTACTTGCGACCAATTCAAGGGGGTATGACACTTCCTTCCATACAGAAATTCAAAGGGGGCCATTTGCAAACTAGCTTGATAACTATTGTTGTATGAGAATTCTGCAAAAGGCAGACAATCTTCCCATTTTGATCCATATTCTAGCACACAAGCTCTCAACATATCTTCTAAGATTTGGTTGACTCTTTCAGTTTTTCCATCGGTTTGTGGGTGATAGGCGGTGCTGAAGTTCAGCTTGGTTCCTAATCCTTCTTGGACTTTCTGCCAAAATCTTGAGGTAAATTGGGTTCCTCGATCCGATACTATGGTCTTAGGGGTTCCATGCAAACTGACTATTCTAGCAATGTACAGCTCTGCTAGCTTCGAACTCTTGTAGGTGTTCTTGACAGGTATAAAATGGGCTACCTTACACAGTCTATCCACTATGACCCAAATAGAGTCATTTCCCCTACTAGAGTTAGGCAAACTGGTGATGAAATCCATTCCGACAGAATCCCATTTCCATTCCGTAATCTGCAATGGTTGCAAAAGTCCCGCGGGTCGCTGATGTTCCGCTTTGACTCTCTGAAAGATATCACACTTGGCTATGTAGCTTCCGATTTCTCTCTTCATCTTGTGCCACCAAAATTGCTCCTTCAAATCCTGATACATATTCGTTCCTCTGGGATGGATAGAATAAAGAGTATCATGAGCTTCTTGCATGATGACTTGTTTCAACTCGGAATCTGCTGGTACAGATATACGTCCTTTGTACCACAAAACTCCTTCTTCATCTTCGGTGAATCCGGGTACCTTCCCTGTACCGATACGACGCTTGATTCCATCGATACTTGCATTTCCTTTCCGCGCCTCCTTGATCTGACTGATCAAAGTGGGTTGAAGTTCAATACTAGCTAGGAATCCTTCACTAACTAGCTCCGCTCTAAACTAATCCAACTCTTCATGCAAACTTGGCTGGGCTTCTTTAATCATGGTGTTCAATCTACACGGCAATCTACTAAGAGCATCCGCTACCACATTGGCTTTGCCAGGGTGATAGTGAATGCCAATGTCGTAATCCTTGATTAACTCTATCCATCTCCTTTGCCTCATATTCAGCTCCTTCTGGGTGAAAATATACATCAAACTCTTGTGATCCGAATAAATCTAACATCGGTTACCCATAAGGTAATGACGCCATGTCTTCAAAGCTAAAACTATGGCTGCTAGTTCGAGGTCATGGGTAGGATAGTTTTGCTCATGCTGCTTCAGTTGTCGGGACAGATATGATATGACTTTGCCTTCTTGCATCAACACACATCCAAGACCAATCTTGGATGCATCACAATACACATCCAAAGGCTTCTTGATATCTGGCATAATCAGAATTGGGGCTGAAATCAATCTCTTCTTGAGCTTTTGAAAACTTGCTTCACATTTGTCTGTCCATTCAAACTTCTGATCTTTCTTCAACAGCTGGGTCATCGGTCTTGCGATGCTAGAAAATCCTTTAACAAACTTGCGGTAATATCCGGCTAATCCGAGAAATGCACGGACTTGGGTTTGAGTGGTTGGGGTTTTCCATTCTTCAACATCCTTAATCTTGGTGGGATCGATAGCAATTCTTCCTACCGACACGATATGTCCTAGGAATCCTACTTCCTTTAACCAGAACTCACATTTGCTAAACTTGGCATACACCTGATGCTCTCTAAGGGTTTCAAGGATGGTTCTCAGGTGTAGCTCATGGTCTTCTTCTGACCTGGAATAGATCAAAATATCATCGATAAAAACAACGACAAACTTATCCAGGAAGTTCATAAAAATCTTATTCATGAGATTCATGAAATAAGTGGGGGCATTGGTTAATCCAAAAGACATGACAATGTACTCATACAATCCATATCTGGTGGTAAAGGTGGTCTTTGGGATATCCGTTGCACGAATCTCGAGTTGATGATAACCAGTTGTAAGATCAATCTTAGAAAACACTCTGGCACCAGTCAACTGGTCAAATAGAACCTCTATCTTCGGCAGTGCGTACTTGTTCTTGATGGTGACATCATTCAGCTTCCGGTAATCCGTACACAAACAGTTACCTCCATCTTTCTTATCCACAAACAAAATAGGCGATCTCCATGGTGATGCACTTGGTTGAATTAGACCTTTCTCCAGCATAGCATCAAGTTGCTTCTTCAGCTCCACTAATTCAGATGGGTTCATACTATAAGGTCTCTGAGCTATGGGTCGAGTTCCAGGAACTAGTTCAATGATGAACTCGATATCCCGATCTAGGGGCATACCGGACAATTCATCTGGGAACACGTCAGGGTATTCACAGACTACTCTGACTTGGTCTAGGGTTGTTTGGGATAGACTCTTGTTGCATTTGAATTGATGAGGTAGTGTCTCAGATACATGTTCTACTGATACTCCAGTGCTACTGGTCATGGTTATGGCTTTCTTGGCACAATCGATTAATCCTTTATGTTTCGACATCCAATCCATTCCTAGTACTACTTCTAAACCTTTGGTTCCAAGTACTATTAGATTAGCATAAAAATCTATTCCATGGATTCTGATAGGTACAACCTTGCAAATTTTTCTAGCTTTGGTGGTTGAACTAGGTATTTGAACTATCATAACATGCTTCAATTTTGTTGGTTGAATCTTACTAGTGCATGCAAATTCTTCTATAATAAACGAGTGCGATGCTCCATAATCAAACACCACTCTTGCAAGAGCTAAGTTAACAGAAAACATACCCAGCACGACATCTAGCGCTTCCTGAGCTTCTTCAACATTCATGTGGAACAGACGGCTGTTGCGGTTGAGCGGGTTCCCTGGGGCAAATCTCTTTCTAGGCTGAACACGACTTTGCTGCTGAGCGGGTGCATTCACATTGGTGGTTGCTGCAAGCTTCTTGGGGCACTCGTTGGAGTAGTGACCCTTGACTCCGCATTCAAAGCAAGTAATCAGGGACTTGTCTTTTCCTACAATAGACACAACATTGCTTCCAGTCCTTGGGGCAGTATTGTTGTTGTTGGTGTTGTTGTTGTTGGACTTGGGCGCTGCACGGTTGAAGTTATTGGAGTTGCCAGGGTTATTGTTGTGGTTTCCCCTAGACCTCAAATTTCCTCTGCCACGATTGGGATAGTTTGGATGGGACATAGGGGGTCTGTTGTTTCTTGGGGCATATCCTATAGACGGGTTGGGGCGATACTTCTGGGTATTGTGGGATCCAGGCTAGTGCATCATCCTGCGCTTGCGATTGTCATTGGCTTGGTTTATCTTCCCTTCCATCTGAATGCCAGAGTCCACTAAAGCTTCAAGATCATCAAAGGGAATGTTGACTAGCACGGTTTGCATCTCATCATGCAGTCCGTTCAGGAATCTCTCTTTCTTCTTTGCTTTTGTGCCAATCTCATCAGGGGCATATCTAGCTAAAGATAACAATTTGTCACAGTATTCCACCACATTCATCCTTCCTTGTTTCAAATCACTGAACTCATCCCTCATCCTCTTAATCAGACCCGGGGGCACATGGGTCATGCTGAACTTGATTTTGAACTCATCCTAAGTCATCATCTGACCTTCGTTCATGGTACGGGTGCTATTCCACCAGGCTCTTGCATCACCTACCAGATAATGGGTGGCAAACAATACTTTTTCATTGGCCTCAACTCCTGTGACCTCTAAGTTCTTCTCCATGGTTTGCAGCCAGTCATCAACATCTAAGGGCTCTTTAGACTTATTAAATATAGGGGGATTGGTGTTTTGAAAGTTCTTGAGCTTGGATCCATGGTTATCCTGGTTTCCATGGCCTTGATTATTGTGGGCCATCTAAGCTATATGTTGAAGAGTGGCTAAGTTGGCTTGATGTTCGGGTCTACTAGCTTCACGGTCAAAAACTAACATTTGTAGAATCGGCAACATTGGGTCCTGAGATGAACTGCTTCCTCCGGGATTTCCGTGAGTCATCTAAAGATTGAGATAGATAATGAGACAAGGGGGAAATTTCTAGGGTTTATGGGTTTGTTTTCAAAAAGCTTTAAACTTGGAGTTTGACTCAGGTTTTGCAAACTAACAACTTCCTCTCATTCATTCATTCATTCAAAGCACACAATACAAACACACCCATAACACAAATAGAAAACAGATGGTTTTAAGAACCATTCTGTGAAACTACGATATAGACGGACTGGGTACAACTCACTCCTACGGTAGTGCTTAAGTGCATCTAATCATCATCAATGAAGGCGGAATAATCATCATCAGTGTGGAAGTCCATGGCATTGTCCTCCAGGTAGTCGTCATCATCAGTGAGGTAAGAGTAGAGATCTCCACGAATATCTTCACCTTCCTCCTCCTTGGCTTCAATATGGATCTCCTGTTCACGGATGGTCTTCTCGAGAGTGGCCACCTTCTTGCGAAGACTATCGATGATGCAATCCTTCTTGTCACGTTGACGACGAAGTGAATGGCGCTCCTTGGTGAGGATGGCGAGGGTCAGGTCCTTCTTGACTACAATGGCATGGTTGTGGTTGGCGTAGGCACATACATTGTCCAACTCCTGCTGTCTATCATACAACTTGAAGTCGAGATTATCCACCTGGTGCTTCAGCTCCGGATGTCCTAGCATCTCCAAGGGAATTCCCATAGAATCACGCCTTGCGTAGTGAGCAAAGTGAGTTCCACTGATCTGGTTGATGTTTTGCCCACACAGACGGGCAAGAGCTTCATGCATATCCCTAGATAATCCATCTAGCCAGCTATTCTCCCTCAAGCTTAATTGGATATTCTCTGAGGTGGGTGCTTCCATCTTGCCTCTGAGATCTACAACTATCAGCCACTATAGATCTCCTCCTACGTGATCGTTGAGTTGTGCCCCGAAGAACTCTGGGTGTGGGCGCTCAAGATACTATGCGAGTGCATCTAGATCCCTCTCAAAGATCAGGTGGCCTCCGTTGCCTAGCTGGTAGAACTTGCTATACTTGACCTCCATCTATAAGAATTTAGGGTGAGAAAGTTAGTGGGGTGATCAAGTGTGTCAAATTTTATGTAGGATTGCAAGAATCTTTGAGGAACATGATTTTTTTGAAAGAATCTCAAGGATAAAGTGGGAATAGGTTTTCATAAATACTCACTTCTTTTGTTTTGAAACTAAGTTTTTGTTCAGACGTCCATTCGAACTAGGGTCTCCTATGGTCAGGATGGCTCTGATATCAACTTGTCAACACCTGGATTTTTAATCCCAAATGCCTATTATGCCATACATCGCAATCCCAGGATTACCATTTTTGTGAGACATAACAGAATTGGTACCACAGTACATCATCCATTACAAACCATAATAAAGGTCTTACAAATAAAGGATCTCATGATCCAGTCTTAATACAATCAAAGCAGCGGAAAGTAAATGTAGTAGGGGCTCCATCTTCAGAGTCACAGGCAATGCTGACGATGGAAGATGATCCTAGTTGTCATAGACCTCCTGCTGTCCATCTTCCTGGTAGTCCTCCTCATAGTCTGGCCACGGGAATAGTCAGGGACAAAGGCATGAGTACTCTTTAGGTACTCGCAAACTATCACTAACAAGTAAGGTAGTTGTAGTAGGAATCTTAAGCTCTAGGTTTATTTGCAAAAAGGCAGGTTTATTTCATAAGGAGTTCAAAAGTAAAGAACCTAATTTAATTTTCTACATCACCTAAGTGGGAACCTAGTTTTCATGTCCACAACCCTGTTCTGGTCAAGTCAAAGTCATAGTTCTCACAAGTCATTTTGAAAACATCTGACAACAGAATAGTATGGCCACTCCAACTGGCCATGACTACGAACACGGTTATTCGAATAGTTTGACACTCTACAGAGGTGGTACACTTTCACCACAAAATTCGATACATCCGTCAAGGATAACCCTGAATCATCATACTTAGTATGCGGATAATCAATCATAACCTTTCAATTACACACTCTAGTATAGGCACCTCCCCTATGAGCTTGGCCTCCCAGCCATGGCCATCTGCCATCCTGGGCACTACATAGGTGGACATTCACATTCATGAGGTAGCCTTAGCTCAGCCTCTTTCTGCGAGGGAACCCATACTAAGGCATATAAACTTCTAGTTAATCCCTACCCAATTCGGGTATTGTGGTTGTACGGCAAAATTGGAATGGTATCGCATCCGAACCCAACCATCAGTTTTTATAAAGGGCCAAGGCTCATGCCTCAACATTTTCATCATCAACCATTTTGTGTTCATAACACATGTCAAAACATTTCAATAGAATGATCCAACATTCCAAGGTTTTCATAATCAATTTCTCCAAGTATTCCCATCTAAGTGATTAGTAGTAGTTTAGCACTAGCAACTAACAATGAGGGTGTCACTATTGAGGGGTGCTAATCAAGTGTAACTATCCAAAGCTAGTTTTATGCTTTTTAATGGCATCTAAGTATAACTACTTAGGCCTAGTTTTATACTCTTTATGGTATCTATCCTATTTTTCCAATACTCACAAATCACTAACTAAAGGTAAAGAACTTTGGTAAAAGTAAAAGAATAAAGCTTGCAAGTAAAACTTGGGATGGGTATAATCAAGGTTGCATAACCAAAGCATGCCAAATGAATCTTGCATAGGTTATCTTGCATAGGTATGAAGCTTGCAAGTGTTGGCTTGCATAGTTATGAAGTTTGCAAGTGTTAGCTTGCCGTGAGTAGGGCAGTGGTTGAAGTTCTCTTTTTCTTCTTCTTCTTCGTAGTACTCCTCCTCCTTGTATCCCGACTTGGTGCTAGTGTCTATAAATGAATACGAGGTACATAATAACCAAACAATACTTGCCTACTTCTATTTAGCACACTAAGGCTCACACTTGATGATCTAGCATCATCACAATAATCACATGAAATAAAGACCTAGTCTTATTTTTCTTAATTTAGAAAAGTAATTTCTACTCATTGAAAATACTTAAGATTTAATGTTCTCCAATTAAAATGTGGGATCATGTTGACACATGTCATCACCACATATTCTAATACTTGGGAATGTGATTTAAAGTAGTGGTCATATTTACAAGTTTAAAATTACTTTTTAATACAATTAAAGTGACTAGAAATGCCTATATAGCATTCTTTTGGTACTAGTCCAAGATTACTGCATGTAAAGCTAAATATTTTTACATATTCAGATAGATCTTGTCAAATGTGATTTTTGAGAGTTGGAATCAACTCAAAAGCATTTATGGTTGATTGTGAAAAATGTTTGAAGTTGGAAAAGTCTTTGTCTTGTTATTTTTACTATAGGTGATCTATAATTTCAAATGTTTTGAATCAACCAGGATTGGATAGATATTTTGAATAACTTTCTACCAAAATTGTAATCATGCAATTTGGTTCAGTGAATCTCTTTGAATTGATTTTTGAATCTACTAACAGAATCTAGTTTTAACTAAAATGGGAAAAATCTATTTGAATCAACAGGGTCTGCGCGGGAAACTAAATAGGCCGTCCCAGCTACGCGACGCACGCGCAGCGGGCTGCTGACAGGCAGGTCCTACTCGTCAGCAACTAACCTAAACCGAAACGGTAAGTTTCAATCTAGGCCGTGCGATTAGAGCGCGATCGACGGCTAAGCATCATAGTCTCCGTCGCACAGCTCTGGCGAGATTGAACCCTAATCGCGATGGTGGGGGTACATGGGGGCTCACCTGGGCTCTATCTAAGGTTGGCGATGGGGGCGAATGAGGTTGTCATCGATGGCGAGTCGGATGGTGGTCGCGGTGGCTCCTGCGGCGGCTCCTAGCTCCAGTTCCTCTTCTAATCTGCAGTGGCGGGCTCTAGTGAAATTCTGGTGGGCTGGTGCTTGCCTTGCTCCGGGGAGAGGTGTGGGAGGTGTCTGAGAGAGAGGGGAGTGAGATGGTGTGGCGAATGAGGGCTAGGATGACCTCTATTTATACACCGGCGAGAGGAACAGATCGACATGGCTCGGGCTCGTCGGCGACATCGTTACAAAGGGCTATCGGCATGGCTGAGGATAGGGGTTGACGCGGTGCTTCAGGGCGGTTGTCATGCGAGTGATAGCACGACAAGGGGCGGTCGAAAATGGTCAGGAGTGGTCCGTGCTCTGTGCGGGAACGGCGGCGTTCGAGACGGCGCACAGTGGCTACGGTCCGTGCGGCGGCGAAAGAGCGTGTCTAGGGGGGTAGCAGGGGTCACGGTGAGTGCGGCCATGCGCGGAGAGGGCGAGACGCAACATGTGTGCACGTGTCGGCTGCGGCACTCTGGCATGCTCTCGGCATGGCAGAACAGGGGAGATAAATGGGGCACTAGTGGCGATTGATCACTGCTCAGAATACTAGAAGTTAGGCAGTGTTTATTTGTGTCTGCCAGGTGCTCGACCAAATGGCCGCATGAATTCAAAGTTTGAATTTTTGGATGAATTTTTGTGAGTGTTCTGAGTACTTGCTTGAGTGTCTATGGTTGCTTGGGTTTGCCAAGGTGAATTTATTTGGGTGGTTTTTGAAAAATGGTGATCTATGCATATGAACTTGATTCAATTTTGCAATGTCTATTAAAATGATTTGGAATTTGTTTCTGTTTGTTTGTAAAGTGAGCCTGGGTTCACCTTTACTTGGTCTAGCAAGGGGTGAAAATATTTGGAGATGTTTCTGTTAGAAATCTGTTACTAGGAACACTCAAAGTGGTCTAGTGGATAATTTTGGTCGAAATGACCATTTGATTATATGATTCATATTTGATTTTGTTTGTAAATGGCCTAGATGATGTAATATTCATATTTAAACCATTCCTTATCATTTTTAGCAATCAAACATGGCAATTGTACTCATTCATACACTAATGCAATTCACACACACACTCATATTAAATTTAATAATAAAAGTTTTTGTTAACCCTAAACTTGGGTGATTTGAACTTGATAATCTTGATTAATATTTTTGGGGTGTTACAAGGGGAGGACAAACACTACTCTCAAACAAGCTCTCTTGAAAAGACCAGGCGAAAGTCTGCCCCTTCAGTCATATGTTTGATCTTCCTAGTTAGTTGTTAACGGAACATCGAAATGCGTAGATTATCAAGGAAAGAACATACAGACTAAAGAAAAAACATCACCTTGTGCTCCTCTTGATGGGGGTACCTTCTCCAATCCCGATGGCTAGTACCCCTCCCACCCCTGCCCCTCGAACACAATCACCGTGGGCCATCGGGCAAAGCCTAGGCGACAGTGGTCTTGCCTTTACCGGCCACAAGGAGAGGAGATCACGAGAGGAAGGGGATTGTCCTAGCGGTGGTGCATGGTGGTGGTGATGGCGCTCGAGCGGCAGGATTCGGTCCTAGCAGTCGTGGGTGGCGGTGTGCGATGCGCGGCGATGGTGGCGCCCTCTTGGATGCAGGGTGTTCTAGTGGTGCGGGCTCCTGACGAACTCGGCTTCATCCCCGATGGTGGTACATGGTGAAATCCAGCACGGCTATGATGATGATAGGGACATCCCGAGTGTAGGTGGATGGAAGTGTGGGTGGCCTTGGTTTAGCAGCGTGACGGTGGAACTAATAGGGCCCGATCTCGGTCGGGCCGAGCCTAATCAGAACTATTGTTTTGTGCAGATGGCAATCACTGCAGATGATGGAGGGCGGTTCTGCTGCCATAGGCTTTCATGTAGCTTGATACCCACATGACTGAGCTGACCCACCTCGTCCACCCATCGACGGTTTTGCGATGTGGCATTGGTCAGAGTTTTGTCTAGAGGTCGTGGATGCTAGGGTGGCGGCCCCGGAAGGTTGACTGCGTGGTCGACTCTATGGTGACCTACATGGAGTTGGTGATGGTCTCTCTCCTTGGCCATGTGGTTGGCAAGGAGCGGACGGTGGGAGGACCTTGGTGCTTGCAATGCTTCAGTCTTGGCAACTCCCATATTGTGTGCTGGAGCCTGACTGGGGAACAACGGGTGCATGCGGGATATGGGAGTGGTTTGAAGGATTTTTGGGCAAAAGCCTAGTGCTTCAGCACCAACAGAAGCGATGCATGCGGTTGAAGTTACCCTCCTAGGGGCATGATACATGCATTTTGTATCATCACAACATCCACATATAGAACTAGTTTATATTGTTATTTGCATTGTTTTATAATTTTTATGCATTTTTAGACAATTTACGGGATTTTCCTACAAAGTCTCTTGCATTGGTATTTAATTTATGGGAGGTAGAAAACTATTTTTTTCATATTTTATTATTTCAGGGACTTTCTCGATGTCAATTAATTTGAGGAAAAATACCATGAAAGTTTTTCACTAGGAGAATGACAATGGCTTTGGAAGTGAATGGGGAGAGCCACGAGGGCCGAACAAGGACAGGTGGCGCGAGCCCACCTATAGGCCTGATGGCTCAAGATATCTCGAGCTCGTTGGGAACCCCAAGAGGAATGTATGATGAGCACAGCAACATATTTCCCTCAATTATGAAACCAAGGTTATCGAACCAGTAGGAGCAAGGAAACAACCCCAAGGTGTTGCTACCAAGTTGGAATCCTGCACAACACAACCACATAACTTTTCCAGAACTTATAGTGAGGTTGCCAATCTCACTGGTTTTACTGAAAACAAAGGATTAAACATATAGTGTGGAAGATAATAATTGCTTGTAGAAAATAAATAGTAAACAGTAAATAGTAGATGGTATATCAATGGTAAAAGAATGGACCGGTGTCCATAGTTCACTAGAGGTGCTTCTCCTTAAGATAGATAGCATGTTGGGTGAACAAATTATAGCGGAGAAATTGACAGATTTAAGAAAGCATACAATGCATATACTAGACATCTTGACTCCTATGAGATTTGATTGGGCATTACAACATTATACATATACCATAATCCAACTACATCTATGACTAATAATCAACCTTCAGGTTATCATCCAAACCCCCTCCAGTATTAAGTTGCAAGCAACGGATAATTTCATTAAGCAAAGTGTGTAAAGTAAACAATATGATTGTCCCATGGACAAAGGATTGCTGTTTTCTCCCTAGTAGCAACAACATATCTACAACCTTAGAGATTCCTATCACTTCCCTAGATTACTATAGGCATGAACCCACTATCGATCATAAATACTCCCTCTTGGAGTTGCAAGCATCTACTTGGCCATGATAGTTACTAACAACGGAAAGCATGCAAGATCACAAATAACATAGACATAATAGAATCAATAATCAATCTGAAATAGCATCTCAATATCCATCGGATCCCCGCAAACTCAACATGTAAGATTACAAATAGATGATCTTGATCATGAACGGAGCTCACAAGATCTAAACATGATAGCACAAAGGAGGAGAACCAGCCATATAGCTACTACATGGACCCATAGTCCAAGGGTGAACTACTCACGCGTCACACCGAAGGTAGTCATGGTGATGAAGATGGCCTCCAGGGTGATATCTCCCCTCCGACAGGGTGTCGGGAAGAGCTCGGATCTCCCCGATCTAGGGATGGAGATGGCGATGGCTACAGACTCTTCCGTGGATTTCTGATTGGGTCTTTGATCGGGTACTTAGGGTTTTCGTCCCGGGAGGCTTTTATAGGCGAAGGGGCAAGGTCGGTGGAGCACCAGGGGGCCCACACCCCCTAGTTGCGTGCCCCCAGGCCACGCCGCCACCAGGTGTGGCCGCCCTAGTGCACCACTTCGTCTCCCCTCCACACTTCGTGTTGCTTCGGGTAAAATATTGACTTTGGCTTTTGTCCCGGCCAATTCCGAGAATATTTCCTTACTAGCTTTTTTGAAACCAAAAACAGCAGAAAACAGGCAACTGGCACTGTGGCATCTTGTTAATAGGTTAGTTCCAGAAAATTGTATAAAAATACCTCAAAGTATGAACAAAACATAAGAAAGTAGATATAAAACAAGCATGGAACATCAAAAATTATAGATACGTTTACGACGTATCAAGCACCCCCAAGCTTAACTCCTACTCATCCTTGAGTAGGTAAGTGATAAAAAAGAATATTTTTTGAGGTGACATGCACCATCACAATCTTGATCAAGGTATTTGTAAAACATTGATAGCTGGGATCATAGTACTCTAACATAGACATGAAAGACACAGTTCTAACAGTAAGACATAGCAACTATGTTGTAACATGAAAAGGTACAAACAAAAGATTCATGAATAACAATGCTTTGAAAAGACGTTTGTTTGTTTCACATATAGAAAACATAATAAAAATGGTATTCATCTTGTCTCTCATGGTATAGCAAAACATAAATGCATAGGACACCTTCAAAGTTCATAAGGGTGACTAGATACAAATAATTTAAGAACAAGCAATATCAAAGTTATGAATCAATCAAGTTTTGGGACAATGCACATTAAACTAAGAATGATCACTATGCTCTCTCAATTGGTGCATAAAGATAGAAGATGGAGACTCAACATAAAAGTAAAAGAAAGGCCCTTCATAGAAGGAAGCAGGGATTCAAGTCTCATAAAGAGCTTCCCAGAATTATGGTACTTATTAGCTTTCAGCTCTCATTTCCCCTATCATAAGCATATTTAGGTGATTAAGGTTAAAGTGAGACAAATATGAGGATATGCTTGACAAGTTATAAGTTGAAAATCTCACGCCCCTTGCTTACGAGTACTGAACCTCATGTTACTCAACTTTAGTCACGAGTAAGTTCTTGTGATTGTAAGTACATATGTATCATAGAGAACTGCCAACGGGGTACCCCTTGCCCCATGATACATGAGTTATCCCATATCAAAATGACAAGGCAATAGACAGTGAGCATCTCAACGATCTTTTTATTTGCTATTTGCATAGGTTTTTATTGAGGATGATTCACAGATTGCTCACTATGGTTATGCTACAAGTTTCCACCATGATTAGGCATGGCTTAGGCTAGCCGCCCAGGCGTTTCTCTAACACATATACAAACTCCATGAGCTTACAAGCTCCCCTTTTATTTCACACCACCGGGATCCATAAACACAAGTACAAGATATCAACTGAATAATAAGTCTAATGTTAAAAGCATTCCCCATGGTAACATGGTTCTGCTAATCCACAACTTATAAAACGCAAGCATATACGCAACATAGATGGACACAATGGTTCAAGTTTATTAAGTGCAAGAAAGTAAAGTGTGCCATCAAGTTTGTGAGAGTTTTAATCACTAATTTTCACATAACAAGTTTAATTCGGAAGGTAGATAAAAATGTGAATATACTTGGAATAGCAACAATGCTAATAGGTAGGAATGGTGGACTCTTTGGAATAACTTGGTTTTATTTGGAGTGAGATGCATGAGTGGAACTCACACTTGGTACATGTGGAGGCTAGCAAAAGACTGGGAGCGACCAACTAAGAGAGCAATAATGGGGATTGTTTGTTTGTGGCCAGAAAGTTCATGGGTGAGTGCATGGCGGTACCCAAGTTCCCTGTAATTGCCGTGTTTCGTAAAGTTGGGCTACCAACTACTGAGAGGGGCCATTTCGAGGCAAACTCATCTCACCCCTGCCAAATTCAAACATTTTGTTAAACTGCCCCGTGAAGTAGACGGTCGGGACCCACATGTCAGTCATCTGTCCGTGACGCGAGCGCCAACGCGAAAACCTCTTAGGCAAATCGAGTAACTAAGTGGATTGGATGCATTGACCAATTTCACAAATCCATTCCCTCCTTTCCCCTAGCACTAGCGGCGTCGAAATCCACCCTCCAGGCAGAACGATCCCTTCGGACATTTGACTTCCAGCGCCAAGTTGCTGCGCCTAGTCGCGCGCTAATCCTGAGCTCCAATAGCGCATGCCGTAGCCGTCGTTGCGAGGCTCTAACCTGCCTCCACCGCCAACAAGCCGAGCTGCTCGGGGGATGGCACATCCTACTACCAAGGAAGAAGAAGTTCTGGCTACCAAGGAAGAAGAAGTTCTGGCTACATCCTACTACCAAGGAAGAAGAAGTTATGCAACAGTCCTGTTTCTTTGACAGGAAGTGCCGCAAGGTTAGAAACATGACTGCCGGGTCAGTCATTTTGCTGCCTAAAGAAGGTAAAAACGAGTGGAAAGATGATGCCGGACACGATTCTGGTACTGACTGTCCCGACGATGCAGAGTACTTGAAGCTAAGAACATTGGCACCGAGGAAGAGGAAGAAGGCAGGAAATGAAGAAGCCAGTGGACGTGAAGGCCTGGCACCCAGGCTGTGGAAGAAGGCTGCTGGCAATGAAGATGCATAGTAATGTGTTGAACTTGAACCTATATATGTAGTTCGGTTAAATTCTAGAGCTCTGCTTGTGGAACTTTGCTGGGCGAAACAATCTACCCACGTTCTCTGAGTAAAATGTACCGTGACTTAGAATTTGGAAATGCCCAAGTCAGTAGTTGAATCTGAAATTGTGATTGTGCCACTACTATCTGAAAACACGCAGCACCGGTTCCATGATTGCCGAGGGGCAGGATGTCTCCAAATTCGATGGAATGTAAGTGGCACAGAAATAAATTATTTAAGCTGCTACACTCCACGAAGCAGCAACTTATTTTAGCTGCTGCACAATGACATGGCAACATAAACAACAATGGCAACCAAGATGAGGAGGAAATCGGTACCACTTTCTGGCCTAATCTTGAGCTCATCCATCTCACCGCATCCCTGCTCCTGCATCCCCTGCATCTGGCGAAGCTCCCAAATCTCCATTAACTGGGTGTACGTGCTTCCACTTTATAAATTGTGGCTGTGCCATTTGCATGCGGCACAATCCACGTAGATTACGTTTAAACAAACTACCAATGTCAGAATACCATCATGATCAGACAAAAGGAAGTAATGCAGGGTTAAGACAGATTAACGGGAGACCAATTTTTTCCTCCTAGGACTCCGGGACCACTAGTTCAGACCGCTAGGTCAACAAGTACTACTATTACAACTTAAAAAGGCATGGAGATCAAGCTAAATATAACTAGTTATCACACATCTACTTGATCTTCCTAATCTTAGCCTGGTGCGCATCTTCCTATGAGAGCAAGGATCGAATCGTCTGCTCCTTCCTTTTAGCATCTTCCTTGCACAGCTTCAATTGTTTCTCTGCATTTGTCCTCATGCACTTGTCAATAATCGTAGTTGTGAACTGCAGGACTTTGGCCTGGTGAAGATCATTCCTTGCTCGAGTCAGTTCTTGCTCTGCTTTAGCCTTCATGGCCAACGCCACGTCCCTCTCCTTCTCGACTTTGCTAACTTTGTCTTGCACCCTCCTGAGATCTCGGTTAAGCTTGGTCGTGTCATCTGGTTCCCATAGCTTCATCTCAACACTATCAAGAAGTGAGCTGAATACGGATTATTTCAACTCAACAGTCATTTCCCATAGTTTGTCCAGCGTTTTCTACATCGATTTGGGCCACTCTAGATCTACCCATTTGACAACATCGCAACTTCCGCCTTGCATCATTGCATGATGCCCTTGACACCGTAAAAACCTCCTGCCTGCGTTTCATCCTTTGAACACTACAAATTTAGTGGGCACATATCCATGTTTACATAGCAGAGGAATGCCTTCATCCACTAAACCGTGATAGTCGGAGTCATACAGCGTCTGGTTCGCCTAACACATCATACGCGCATGAGTAAACAGAGTAGATCTAGCACAAAATATATAACTGCCACAGATGATATATAGAGATAGAGATGAGACGACTCACATCGAAATCAGTGTCCCTGTCATCACGACGCGTTTCCTCACCGTCTCCCCTTGAACCCATGGCGAGAGAGAGAGGGAGAGGAGGGGTGGCTGCCGGAGAGATAGCTGCAGGCGCTGTCGGCCTGCGGCTATGGCAGGATGGGAGAGAAGTGGGGAAAGTGGCTTCGAGGGGAAGGAAGAAAAGAACGGGGAGGAAGAGAAGTAATGGGGACGTGACACTGGCATATGGCCCACTGAACTCGTGAGTCGTGACACTCGCAAAAGGGGAGAGCCCGGTGTTGCCAGTTTGTCCAGAGCAAGCAGGCAGCAAGCATGGCCAATCATGCCGCCGAACAGCCTACTCGCGGATCGCTCTCACGAAGACCATCCCAATCGACCAAGCGCCCCGAGCAAACGGTATGTAACAATCGTCACGTAGAACAACTGTGTTAGGGCGTGCCTTCTAGAAGACTCGGTGTGGTTCATGAAAAGAACACACATCAAATGAACTCTAGTGGATCCATATGTGGTTTGTGAGAAGAACACACATGGAATGACTCTAGTTGTGGTTTGTGAAAAGAACACACATGCAATCACACTGGTGGATCCATATGTGGTTTGTGAGAATAATCCCCATCCAATGACACTAGTGGATCCATGTGTGGTTTGTGAGATGAACACACATGCAATGACACTTGTGGATCCATATATGGTCTGTGGAAAGAACATACATGCAATAACACTAGCCGTGGTTAGTGGAAAGAACATACATGCAATGACACTGGGTGTGGTTCATGAAAAGAACACACATCCAATAAACTCTGGTGGATCCGTATGTGGTTTGTGAGAAGAACGCACATGCAATGATTCTAGATGTGGTTTGTGAGAAGAACACCCATCCAATAACACTGGTGGATCCATGTGTGGTTTGTGAGAAGAACACACATCCAATGACACTGGTGGATCCAAGTGTAGTTTTTGAAAAGAACAGACATGTAATTCAATGAAAAGAATACACATCCAATGAACTCTAGTGGATCTATATGTGGTTTGTGAGAGAAACACACATGCAATGAATCTAGATGTGGTTTGTGAGAAGAACACACATCCAATGACACTGGTGGATCCATATGTGGTTTATGAGAAGAACACACATGAAATGGCACTAGGAGTGGTTCATGAAAAGAGCACACATCCAATGAACTCTGGTGGAAACTTATATGGTTTGTGAAAAGAACACACATGCAATGACTCTAGATGTGGTTTGCGAGAAGAACACACATGCAATGACACTGGTGGATCCATATGTGGTTTGTGAGAAGAACACACATCCAATGACACTAGTGGATCCATGTGTGGTTTGTGAGAAGAACACACATGAAATGACAATGGGTGTGGTTCATGAAAAGAACCCACATCCAATGAACTCTGGTGGATCCATATGTGGTTTGTGAGAAGAGCACACATGTAATGATTCTAGCTGTGGTTTGTGAGAAGAACACACATGCAATCACACTGGTGGATCCGTATGTGGTTTGTGAGAAGAACACACATCCAATGACACTGGTGGACCCATATGTGGTTTGTGAGAAGAACACACATCGAATGACTCTGGTGGATCCATGTGTGGTTTGTGAGAAGAACACACATGCAATGACACTGGGTGTGGTTCATGAAAAGAACACACATACAACGAACTCTGGTGGATCCATATGTGGTTTGTGAGAAGAACACACATGCAATGACTCTAGCTATGGTTTGTGGGAGGAACACACATGCAATCACACTGCTGGATCCATATGTGGTTTGTGAGAAGAACACACATCCAATGACACTGGTTGATCGACGTCTGGTTTGTGAGAAGAACACACATGCAAAGACACTGGGTGTGGTTAATGAGAAGAACACACATCCAATGAACTCTGGTGGATCCATATGTGGTTTGTTAGAAGAACACACATGCAATGACTCTAGCTGTGGTTTGTGAGAAGAACACACATGCAATCACACTGGTGGATCCATATGTGGTTTGTGAGAAGAACACACATCCCATGACACTGGTGGATCCATGTGTGGTTTGTGAGAGGAACACACATGCAATGACACTGGGTGTGGTTCATGAAAAGTACACACATCCAATGAACTCTGGTGGATCCATATGTGGTTTGTGAGAAGAACACACATGCAATGACTCTAGCTATGGCTTGTGAGAAGAACACACAGGCAATCACACTGGTGGATCCATATGTGGTTTGTGAGATGAACACACATCCAATGACACTGGTGGATCCATGTGTGGTTTGTGAGAAGAGCACACAAGCAATGACCCTAGTTGTGGTTTTTGAGAAGAACACACATGCAATGACACTGGGTGTGGTTTATGAGAAGAACGCACATCCAATGAACTCTAGTGGATCCATATGTGGTTTGTTAGAAGAACACACATGCACTGATTCTAGCTGTGGTTTTTGAGAAGAACACACATGCAATCACAATGGTGGATCAATATGTGGTTTTGAGATGAACATACATCCAATGACACTGGTGGATCCATGTGTGGTTTGTGAGAAGAACACACATGCAATGACACTTGGTGTGGTTCATGAAAATTACACACATCTAGTCAAGTCTGGTGGATCCATGTGTGGTTTGTGAGAAGAACACACATGCAATGACTGTAGCTGTGGTTTGTGAGAATAACACACATGCAATCACACTGGTGGATCCATATGTGGTTTGTGAGAAGAACATATATCCAATGACAGTGGTGGATCCATGTGTGGTTTGTGAGAAGAACACACATGCAATGACACTGGGTCTGGTTCATGAAAAGTACACACATCCAATGAACTCTGGTGGATCCATATGTGGTTTGTGAGAAGAACACACATACAATGACTCTAGCTATGGCTTGTGAGAAGAACACACAGGCAATCACACTGGTGGATCCATATGTGGTTTGTGAGAAGAACACACATCCAATGACACGGGTGGATCCATGTGTGGTTTGTGAGAAGAACACACATGCAATGACACTGGGTGTGGTTCATGAAAAGAACACACATCCAATGAACTCTGGTGGATGCACATGTGGTTTTTGAGAAGAACACACATGCAATGACTCTAGCTGTTGTTTTTGAGAAGAACACACATGCAATCACACTGGTGGATCCATATGTGGTTTGTGAGATGAACACACATCTAATGACACTGGTGGATCCATGTGTGGTTTGTGAGAAGAACACACATGCAATGACACTGGGTGTGGTTCATGAAAAGAACACACATCTAATGAACTCTCGTGGATCCATATGTGGTTTGTGAGAAGAACACACATGCAATGACTCTAACTGTGGTTTGTGAGAAGAACACACATGCAATCACATTGGTGGATCCATATGTGGTTTGTGAGATGAACAAGCATCCAATGACACTGGTGGATCCATGTGTGGTTTGTGAGAAGAACACACATGCAATGACACTGGGTGTGGTTCATGAGAAGAACACACATCCAATGAACTCTGGTGGATCCATATGTGGTTTGTGAGAAGAACACACATGCAATGACTCTAGCTGTGGTTTGTGAGAAGAACACACATGCAATCACACTGGTGGATCCATATGTGGTTTGTGAGATGAACACACATCCAATGACACTGGTGGATCCTTGTGTGGTTTATGAGAAGAACACACATCCAAAACACACATGCAATGACACAAGTGGATCCATGTGTGGTTTGTGAGAAGAACACACATACAATGACACTGGATGTGGTTAATGAAAAGACAACACACGCAATGACACTGTTGGATCCATATGTGGTTTGTGAAAAGAACAGACATGCAATAAACTCTGGTGGATCTAGATGTGGTTTGTGAGAAGAATACACATGCAATGACACTGGTTGTGGTTCATGAAAAGAACACACATGCAATGACACTGGTGGATCCTTATGTGGTTTGTGAAAACAACACACATGCAATGACTCTGGTGGATCCACATGTGGTTTGTGAAAAGAACACTCATGCAGTGACACTGGTGGATCAATGTGGTTTGTGAGAATAAAAGACATGCAATGAACTCTTGTGGATCCATATGTGGTTTGTGAGAAGAACACACATGCAATGACACTGGTGGATCCATATGTGGTCTGTGGAAAGAACAGACATGCAATGACACTAGTTGTGGTTAATGAAAAGAACAGACATGCAATGACTCTGATGGATCCATATGTAGATTGTGAAAAGAACACACATGCAATGACTCTAGTTGTGGTTAATGAAAAGATCACACATGCAATGACTCTTGTGGATCCATGTGGTTTGTGAAAACAACACACATGCAATGACTCTAGCTATGGTCTGTAAAAAGAACACACATGCAATGGCACTGTTGGATCCATATGTGGGTTGTGAAAAGAACAAACATGCAATGAACTCTTGTGGATCTAGATGTGGTTTGTGAGAAGAACACACATGCAATGACACTAGCTGTGGTTCATGAAAATAACACATATCCAATGAACTCTGTTGGACCTATATGTGGTCTATGAGAAGAACACACATGCAGTGACTCTAGATGTGGTTTGTGAGAAAAACACACATGCACTAGTGGAAAATGGGCCTCCAGTCTCGGCCCGTAAGGGGCTGACTGGGACTGGAGGGGCAGGACTAAAGGCCCACCCATTAGTCCCGGCCCTCTTACCAGCCGGGACCAATGGGCATCCACGTGGCTGTCTCTGCGGGCGCTGGGTGCCCCCCATTAGTCCCAGTTCGTATTACGAACTGGGACAAATGGTTCTCTGCTGCGGCAGAATTTTAGGCACTTTCTCTGCGGCGGCAGAGAATTGAATTTGTATCTTTTTTTTCATTTCAAAATAGTTTTCTGCTACCACATACTTTACATGTTCGTGCATACATAAGATACTTAAGATCGAGCATACAAATATATACATGATAGTTACACATGGAGATCACAATTATCGGGACTAGAGCCCGTCTATTCAATTACACGGTCGGGGATCATCGACGTCTATTCACACTAAATTCTCCGGCGTCATCTATCATCTCGTTCATCAAGAATCCTGCCAGTTCTTCAGCAATTGCTACTACGCGTTGCTGTGGTAGGAGCTGATCCCGCATTTTCTCGAACTATATAAGAAAAGGAGATCAATATGAATATCAATCATGATAACAAAAAGTGACGGTAATAAAAATAATGTTATGAATGTATTGCTTACATCGACTCTATAATCATTCAGCTCACTGGTAAACATGCGAATGAACTCGCAAACGTAGAATCCACATAGATTCGTCCCCTGTGGCTGCCTCGCGCACTTTATGAGAATAGAATTCAATCAAAATAATAATCCAGCATCATAATTGTATTGAAACTAGAAGTAAAGAGATGAGCGTACTACTTACCGAGACCGGCTTAAACGTCAGCTTCTCACTAAAGTCACCCGTAACCGCACTCTTGAACTGGTTCCAAACCCTACCCGGTAAAGAAAATGAATGAGTTATTTATTACATGATATCTCAGGAAATCAACGAAAGAGACTGATGTAGCGCGAAAATTACCTCTGGAGCATGTCTTGCATGTCCCTAAACTGTTCCAGGGGTCTCTTTAATGGGTCCATGACTTCAACTCTTCCCTTATCAAGTTGAATGTCCATGAGAATCAAGTGGAAACTGTACACGTTTATATATACATCAGTAACTCATCAATTACACTTAACATCGAGTAAGAAAAAGAGAATGTGTACAATAGAGTAAGACACTCACGCGAAATTGTAAGGAAACAGTATGTGGTCATAGAAATTTTGCTCCGTTAGAAACCTTAGAAGGTTTTCCTGTGTATCCTCGGGTTTATCCTTTAGTGTCTGACAATGTATTTTATCTGGGTCAATGAACCCAACACTGAAGATTGACCTTCTTTTACATTCCATGATCTTCATTCTGCATAATAATAGAGTACAAAAGGATATAATTAGGATAATTACATGCAATGAACTAAACAACTGAAAAAATGAACAACTTATATATAGACAATGAATTCAACAACTTGCAGACAATAGCAACTCATGAGACTTTTGTCGAGGGCGTCGAAAGTGTATAACTGGAAGAGTTCTGGAAACTCAACATGGACCTCTTCTTCTCGGAAGTAGTAGTCATGTGGGACTTTCGCCACGATCATTATTCTCTCCTCCTTTACGGCTTTCAAGTACCATTTATGTAAACTCCACATTTGTGTTGGCAGTTGTTGGAACTTCTCAAAGCTGACCAGAGGCTTCCCTGGGACATATGTAGGGACTACCTGAGCCTTGGGTAACTTGTCGTCCTAGGAACCTAGCAATTCCTCAACAGTCACATTCATAGCGGCCGCAAGCTTTTTAGCTTCTTCCATATCCTGCTGGGGAGTGTCATAGGATACCACCTTGAGGGGTGGGATCAATTTTTTGGCCTGTTCCCCGAGCTGGGGGATGTCCTTTCTTTTCCCGGTTGCACTTTGACTTGATGATTTTCTCCCGCTTGCACTTCTAGTTGATTTGCGCTTCTTCACTTCCTTCTGAAGTGTGCGTTGATAGTCATCTGGCTTATGGTGCAAGTCATATTGCGATTTTGTGTTCAGAAAAGAAAGTGCATACGCTTTTTGCTTCTCGGTGTATACCAGGGCGGGCTCGGGTTTCTTCTTTTGAAGCTGCGCAACACATTCGGCCTTTATGATCATGTCAGTTTCCTCGTCAGTACGATCGTAAGGTCTGATAGGAAGATTCTTATGAGGTACTCTTGGGAGGGGCGACATTTGTCGTTTTGGGCTCCTACATCATTTAGTACTAATCAGAGGCTGCGATACGTGCATCGTCAGAAGGGACCTCCGATTCAGCCACGCTCCTTTTCCACTGAGATGGGATGGCGGTAATATCGAGTACAGGATCTTGCAGGCGCGCTTTTCCTCGAAGTTCGTCAATCTGTTGCTGATGCATTCGAAGTGTTCCTAGCAACTCGGTGAACCTGTCTCTCTCCTCCTCCTGCCGTCGCCTCTTTGCTCTCTCTCGGCTCCTATAAGTATCTCTGTCTTTGGGAAACCCCATCTCCCACGTATAACTAGGGCCAAGGCCTCATACACATCCTCCGCGTTCGTCATTCCCGAGGACCTTTGTCAGCAAGTCTTTCTCTCTATCGGGACGGAACTTTGTTGTCCCCGCTTTAATCTCCTTCACCACTTTCTGCCATGTATCCCGGGGTATCCTAATCCTGTCACTGCAAATAAGGTCCCCTGTACTTTCGTCATACTCACTCCCATGCCCAAGGAACCAATTCCTTGCCCTCAGATCCCATTCTTCGCGTATTGGTTCTGGAGTGATCCCTTTAGCAAGCAGCTCATTCTCTTTAGCATCCCACTTTGGCATGGCAGCCGCGTAGCCCCTGGCCCCAGGTGATGGTGATATTTCTTCATCGCGGCATTTTTCTTGTTTTTTCTGACATTTCCATAGCAGGTTGTGACTCCTTGTACTTCACAAATGCATCCCAGTTAGCCTGCTGCTTCGTTAGATAGCATTCAAATTTAGGAGTCTTCTTCGTCTTCTAATACTTTTGCCATAATGCTTTCTTCCAGTTCTTGAATAGTTCGGCCATCTACGTAAGAGTCCACTGCTTGACTTTCTTCCTCAATGTTGCTGTGTCGGCATCATCCTCACATTCTGGCAGGGTGAAATGTGTCATGAGGTCATTCCAAAGACCCTCTTTGCACCTGTCGGCGACATACTCACCCTCTTTCGCCCCTTTGGTATTATTCCACTCTCGAACGGTGATCAGGATGCGATCCCTAACCATAACTCCGCATTGTTGTTTAAGTACAGTTTTAGCCTTTTCGGGTTCCACCGGTTCACCCCGTGGTGATACCCGTGTAATTGTATAACGCGTAGATGCGTCCAACTTTTTGGCCGGGCCCGTTTGGAATATTTTTTGCTCGATGTGGAGGCCTAAGAGAAGAAACATTCGTCAATTTATATATATATACAACTCAGTTAATGCATCTACTGATCACCAGACTTCATATATATACCTCGCCGTCGGCTTCTCCACCACCGGAGCCGTCGGCTTCTCCACCACCGGAGCCATCGGCTTCTCCTTTCTCATTTCGGTCGACCTCCTCTCCCTCACCGGAGGGGTTCAGATAAATCGACGGAGATTCGGGTGGATCAACATGGGGGGTGTCGTTGATCATATCCTCGAGAATTTCTTCCTGTGCTAGGTCTCTCTAGATTGGATCCATAGTTTTCTACAAAATGCACACAATAACATTTTTCATTCAATATTGCTGCATAAAATAATAATAAACAATAATATGAACACGCAATTTGCTACAATAATACTAAACAATAGCAAAATTCTAGTGATGCCCTAACCCTAACCCTAACCCTAAGTCCGGGGGCCCGCGAGCACTACCACCCTAACCCTAAGTCCGGTGGCCCGCGAGCACCACCACCCTAACCCTAAGGCCGGCTGCCCGCGGGCACTACCACCCTAACCCTAAGTCCGGGGGCCCACGAGCACTACCACCCTAACCCTAAGTCTGGGGGCCCGCGAGCACCACCACTCTAACCCTAAGTCCGGGGGCCCGCGAGCACCACCACCCTAACCCTATCTCCGGGGGCCCGCGAGCACCACCACCCTAACCCTATCTCTGGGGGCCCGCGAGCACCACCACCCTAACCCTAAATCCGGCTGCCTGCGAGCACTACCAGCCTAACCCTAAGTCCGGGGCCCGCGAGCACTACCACCCTAACCCTAAGTCCGGGGTCCCGCGAGCACCACCACCCTAACCCTAAATGCGGGGCCCCGCGACCACTACCACCCTAACCCTAAGTGCGGGGGCCCGCGACCACTACAAAATACTACTATAATACAATATACTACAAAATAAAATTACACACAAAATTAAATAATATTACACTACAAAATAAAATTAACTATATACTACAAAATACTATTACAACTAAATATTACAACTACTACAAAATACTACTACAATTAACTACTACAATTAACTATTACAATTACTACAAACAACTACTACAAAATACTACTACAAAATACTACTACAAAATACTACTACAATTAACTATTACAATTACCTTAAACAACTACTACAATTAACTACTAAATATTACAATATACTATTACAATTAACTACTAAAAAATAAAAAAATGGAAAACAGAGAACTTTTGCCGGGGGCGCCGCCCTGGCCGCATCGCCCGCACCGCTGCCTGCATGCACGGCTGTCGCCGGACCGGCCTGCTCGCCCACAGTGGCCAGCAGTGTCGCGCCGCCGCGTAGCTGGCCGGCCGGGGGAGCGAAGGGGAGGCGGGCCGGTGTACCTCTGCTGGCTGGGGGCGCGTGCGAGGAGGCTGCAGTGGCGGCTGGAGTGAGTGGCGGCGGCGGTGGTTGGGGTGGTGGCGGCCAGAGAGCGAGTTGGGCAGCCTGCCGGCGTCGATTCGTCGTCCTCGCGCACGTGGGTGTTCTCTGCGTGGGGAGAAGAAGGGGCGCGTGGGGAGAAGATATATAGGTGGGGGACCTTTAGTCCCGGCCTGTATAACGAACCGGGACTAAAGGGTCATTAGTCCCAGTGAGTTATACGGACCGGGTCTAAAGGTCCCCCCTTTAGTCCCGGTGCGTGCCACGCACCGGGACTAAAGGTTTTCGGCACCGCCCAAAGCGCGCGCGCCAACGCCACACCTTTAGTCCCGGTCTGTAGCACGCACCGGGACTAAAGGTCCTTTTTTCAAAATTTTCACCCAGGGGCGCGTCTGTTTAAAAAAATTCAATTAGCATATTTTTTAAACATTTGAATTTTACAGTTTTTGCATACTTATGAATTTGAGAAAAATTTCAACATGAAAAGTTCTTGAATTTGAATAAGTAATCCAAATCTATTTTCTGTTTTATAAAATAATTATTCTAACTAGTGAAACTAATAACCATTTTTCCATTTTCAATTTAAAAATGCATTAGCTATTATATTTTGCATATTTTTGAATAAGTGATTCAAATCAATTTTCTGTTTTATAAAATAATTATTCTAACTAGTCAAACTATTAACCATTTTGCCATTTTCATGTGATTCCGACGCTCCGATGGTCTTCCTCCGGTGAAACCCTAGACCGGGGGCCTCGGATCGTCTACCCCACCTTATTTTTTCTCGCCCGTTTTCTTCCCGCCCGTTCTCTTCCGGATCATAGCCCCTTTAGGGTTTAGGGTTTTTGGTTTAGTGTTTAGGGTTTTTGGTTTAGGGTTTAGGGTTTTTGGTTTAGGGTTTAGGGTTTTTGGTTTAGGGTTTAGGGTTTTTGGTTTAGGGTTTAGGGTTCCCTCCTCTGACTTAGGGTTTAGGGTTCCCTCCTCTGACTTAGGGTTTAGGGTTTAGACTCATATCTGCCACCTCTCTCCACTCTATCCCATGGCTTTCACCATACCTCTAACCCAGGGAGGCGGAGATGGAGTCTTTCACGGGCTAGCAAGAAAATATTTTCCGAGGCAGAACTTCCGAAGATGCCATAGGGCGTGTGCACCAAGGGCATCTTCGAGAAGTTCCGCCACGGGAGATTTCCCAACCCTTTCCTCCATCCATGGGGATGAAACTCTCCATCCATGTTGGCTTGGTTGTTGCCATAGCACATCTAGACTCATATCTGCCGCCTCTCTCCACTCTATCCCATGGCTTCCACCATACCTCTAACCCCAAGGAGGCGGAGATGGAGTCTTCAACGGGCTAGCAGGAAAATATTTTCCGAGGCGGAACTTCCGAAGATGCCATAGGGCGTGTGCACCAAGGGCATCTTCGAGAAGTTCCGCCACGGGAGATTTCCCAACCCTTTCCTCCATCCATGGGGATGAAACTCTCCATCCATGTTGGCTTGGTCACTGCCATAGCACATCTAGACTCATATCTGCCGTCTCTCTCCACTCTATCCCATGGCTTCCACCATACCTCTAACCCTAGGGAGGCGGAGATGGAGTCTTTCACGGGCTAGCAGGAGAATATTTTCCGAGGCGGAACTTCCGAAGATGCCATAGGGCGTGTGCACCAAGGGCATCTTTGAGAAGTTCCGCCACAGGAGATTTCCCAACCCTTTCCTCCATCCATGGGGATGAAACTCTCCATCCATGTTGGCTTGTTGAGTTGCTTTCCATGGCGTATCGATGCTCCTTTTATAGGCACGGCGCCGCTTCTACTTTGTCTTCTTCCTCCGACAGGGCGTCGTGCGCTACATGCTTTATCTCATCGAGCAGTGCGTCCACCCACGCCTCCTTATCGTACCGACAGCTTTAGTCTCGGTTTGAGCCCCCACTCGGTACTAAAGGTTACCCATGCGTCCTTATCCTACCGACAGTTTTGTTAGATGACACAAAAACCACCTTTAGTCCCGGTTGCACCCACGAGCCGATACTAAAGGTTAGCCACCCCCCAGATAAGGCCCTCCCAGATAAGCCTCCCCCAGATAAGGCCTCCCATCTTTTGTCCCAGTTTGAGCCCCCACACGGGATGAAAGTTTCCCGCGCCACTGCGTTCCCGCACTTTCCACCGGTTCCCACCTCTGTCTTCCCGCCATTTTTTCACTATATATATGTACGCTTGGCCTCCATTTACATATCACATCTAGACGCATCATTCTCTTCCCATGGCTTCCATCGTATCTCTAACCACCCGGGAGGCAGAGGCGCTTTGTGCCTTGAACTACCCCTGCCCACCGGGCTACCGCGTCCCCACCGGCTGGATGCTGAGCGCCAGAGGCGTGCCAGTCCCTCCTGTCCCTCTAGGTGTGGAGCGCCGGATGGCCATCACGAACCACTACTCAGTTGTGCTATGTATCTTAATTTTCAGTTGTGCTATGTATCCTTAGTGTTTGTGGGTTCCTTCTCTTGTGATGGTTCCTTCTCTTTGTATGATCACCTACCGCGGCTCAGAACCCGGTCGTCAACGTCTAGTTTGATTGAGCAAGATGTATTACATGAAAGGGGACCTTTATGTCTCAAATAAAAGGTTTAATACATTACATAGATTTATGTCTCAAATAAAAGGTTTAATACATTACATAGATTTATGTCTCAAATAAAAGGTTTAATACATTATTACACATCACCAACATCTAGTGTTGTGGTTTTCTTCTGCACCGTAGCCATGGAGAATCTTCATCATTTAACAGGATGCTTGGGTCAGTTTTCACTTTGAAGGGCGGAATTTCATGAAACTTATTGTAATCTTCTGACATGACTGTCTTGCATCCACTCCCACGATGTTTCTTTTCCCTGAAAGAACTATCTGGCGCTTTGGCTCATCGTATTCTGTACTCTTTTGCTTATCTTTCCTTTTTCTCGGTTTGGTAGACATGTCCTTCACATAGAAAACGTGAGCCACATCGTTGGCTAGAACGAATGGTTCATCCATGTACGCAAGATTGTTGAGATCCACTGTTGTCATGCCATACTTTTCGTCTACATGTACCCCGCCTCCTGTCAGCTTGACCCATTTGCACCGAAACAAAGGGACCTTAAAAGTAGGTCCATAGTCAAGTTCCCATATCTCCTCTATGTACCCATAATATGTGTTAATCTACCCATTGTCATCTGTTGCATCAAAGCGGACACCACTGTTTTGGTTGGTGCTCTTTTTATCTTGGGCGATCATGTAAAATGTATTCCCATTTATCTCGTACCCTTGGAAAGTACATATAGTCGAAGATGGTAACCTGGCCAATGAGTACAACTCATCTCCAACAGTGGTGTTATTCATGAGATGTGTCTGCAACCAATTGCCAAAATTCTTCTCGTGTTCCCCTTTAATCAAGGTTTCATGTTTCCCCGGGTTTTCGGAGCGTAGAATATTCTTGTGTTTCTCGATATACGGAGCCACCACGGTGGAATTGTGTAGAACTATGTACAGCGGCGGGCCCAAGATTTCAAGACTATGTATTCAAAGTTTTAAGGGTGCCAAGTTTTTTTTTTGACATTCTAAAGCCTAGTTTTGGGCATTTATACTACGATTATACCATCACACAATTATAAGTGTAGAATAGATAGAAGATATGCCACAAGATATGCAACAATTTGAGCATAATATCGCAGACTCATAGGATATATCATATTATGAATTTTATCAACTTATATAAGTTCCAGATTCAACGTAACAAAGAAAAAACATCTGGAGTATTTAGAGGACAAAAAATAGCAAAAATGGAAGGAAAGCTTACAAGTTATATGTTAACTTTCCAATTTTTCAAGGCTTGAAAACTACTGATGATGTCCTCATCTTTAACTTGCAAGAAAAAATCCCTCTCAATGAATGTAACCAAGCAACCATTCAAGAACCTTTGGCCCATCTTACTTCTGAGCTTGTTTTTGATAAAGTTCATCGAAGAAAAGACCCTCTCAACACCAGCTGTTGCAACAGGCTGAACTAGCACCAATTTCAGAAGTTTGTAAACAATGTCATACCGAAGGACCCTATTTGTTTTAATAAGCATCACAGACAGATCAGCTAGACTTGTCAAATTTTTGAAGTTTTCATCCTTACTCACATCATTAACATAGCGGTTTAGCTGAAAACAAAGTTGGACCAATTCTTCAAATTCAAAATCTTGAGGATAGAACTCTGCAAGCTTGACCAAGCTCTCAACATTAAAAGCATCAAATGACTTGGCTGGACTGAATGCTGCCATGCATCTAAGTAACTCTGTGTTTACCTCATCAAATCTGCTATTAAGCTCCTGAAGTTGCCTATCAATGACACCCAAAAACATATCAGCATGAAACCGGTGGTAATTAATGGCATCTTTATAGAACCTCTTTGCTCTTTGTATAGGTTTGTACTTTCCATCCATGTCAACAACTTTGAGATGGTGCTTCACACAAAAAGAAGTGACATTATCAAGAAATTCCTTCCATCCAACATCATCTCTCAAAATATCCAATTCTACCTTTGTATCCGCACATGGCATTGACAATATCCTGATCCCTCCTTTGCAAAGCATTGCAAAAGCTATTTGTGTATCCAAATATTTCATTCATCAAGTGCAACAAGAAAACAAATTCAAATGACTGAAATACTTCAAGCATGGTTTGAGCTCCTAAAGCTTCAGCCCCCTTACTTTCTTTCCCAACCCTGAAGAGAACTTTCTTGATTGCAGGATACAAAGACATAACATGCATTACAGTTCTATGGTGAGATCCCCACCTTGTATCACCTGACCTTGATAAACCCATCTCTTGATTCAAACCTTGGCCACTTTCAATTTCTCCCAATTTCAGTGCTTGAATCATGTACTCAGCTTGAGCTATGCGAAGCATGCGAATCTTCTTACAAGACATCCCGAGGACATTCAAAAAATATGATAGTTGTCCAAAGAACCATTGGCAGTCAATATTCTCCTTAGAAACAGCTACAAGGGTTAGTTGAAGCTGATGGGCAAAGTAGTGAACATAATAAGCAGAAGGTGAATCTTCCATAATTAATTTTTTCAAACCATTCACGTGACCTTTCATGTTGCTAGCTCCATCGTACCCCTGCCCACAGACCTTAGATAAGGGCAACTGATATCTAAGAAGCAATGACTGAATTGCTTCTTTAAGAGTCAATGATGTAGTATCTTCAACTTGTATGAGACCAAGAAAACGCTCAACCGGCTCTCCTGATTTATTGACGAAGCACAAGCAAAGAGCCAACTGTTCTTGTTGATATGCATCACTAGATTCATCAGCAAGAATTGCAAAACACTCATCACCAAGTTCCTCGATGATAAATTTAGTTGTTTCAAGAGCACAACAAGTAATAAGATCTTTCTGAATCTTGTGGTCTATCATTTGACAATTATGTGGAGCATTGTCTAGAACCACCTTATTAACTTCTTCAAAGTTCCCTACTAGCCATTGCAAAAGTTCCTTGAAATTCCCTTTATTTTTTGAATCTCTTGACTCATCATGACCAAGAAAAGCCAACCCCTGGCGCAAGATATACCTTATGCACTTAAGTGACCATTTCAAGCGAGCCAGATACCGAGCCTTGAATTGTGCATTGCTTGAGGCAATGGACTCACTGATGGATGCTTTAGGTGTTATGAACATATTATGTTTCTCTTCAGCTTCAGAATGAGCACTATTGATTTCACCTGCATGCTTACGAAATCTAGCTTTCATGTTCCAATTTCTGAACCCTCCATTGACAAAGCTATCTCCACCAGTAAATTTATTGGTATCTTTGAATAAATAGCAAACAAAGCAATATGCAGCATCTCTATCTACACTGTACTCAAGCCATTTGAACTCATCAAACCACTTTGGTTGGAAGCGGCGCATACCTCCACACATATGTTGGGGAAAATTCTCCTTCTTCATCTTTGGTCGACATGGCCCCAGTGCAATGTATGCCCGTCTAATTGAATCTTGGTCATTGACAGCATATCCAGAGATAGGAGTCCTCAATCCAGGATCATGCTCAATGTCATAATTGCCATCATCATCATATTCATCACCAGATTCATCACCGGATTCATTATCTTCTGATGTTCCACCAATATCTGGCTCTGTGCTAGCTCTTCTCTCTGTCTCTGGTATCTGTACTTCAGGTTCGGATGGCATGTTTGTCCCACTCCCACTCTGTCCTTGGAATACCACCAATTGCAATTGATTGCTTTGATTTTCAGTTTGCCTCTTCTTTGCAGCAGCTCTTTCCAAGAATGCCTTCAAATCTATAGCAGGACCATTCTTTCTCTTCATCTTTCAGTCCAAAAACAAAAAAAAAATTAGTTCTTCAGAATTTTAGACAAACTATATGTGAATTTTATTGAAATTCGATGTAATACGGTACCTCAATCCACTACGATCGGAAACTGAACGATTCGATCAGCCAGAGCAGGGAAACCACGAAAGCAAGGAGGAGCGGTGGTCTGCCGTCGGTAACGAAAAACCAATCAGTAGCAGCAAGAAGCGCAGCCGCGCCGCCGCGGATGTCCTCGTCCAGGAGCAGTCTGCACTGCTATAGGCGGTCTAGTGGTCAGGCAGGGGACGAGGAGATGCTATGCTAGGCAATTCGAGGTTCAAAGAAGGAAGATTACCTTGTCGTCGGCGTCGGGATACTGGTACTCCGCCGTCGCCTTTACCGATCCCGTCTAGGTCTCGTTCTGGGGCAGTTCCGATCGATGGGAATTGGGGAAGAGCGGTGTCACGAACAGAGTCTATGTCTATCGCTAGTCGCCTACTTGCGTTCCTGATACGATCGATCGATCTAATGGGCCTTTACCAATTTAGCCCACTTAGAGTAGGAAGCAAGGAGAAGGAAGGTAGACTAGTGGGCTGAATCGTTGAATACATTGCTGCTCTTCTATTTTCTCTTTTTTCATTCATATATCTGATATGTAGTATGTATAACTAGTTTTTGGTCAATTTCTTTGGGTATTCAATTGAATACCCTTGAATTGAAGTGGGCCCGCCCCTGACTGTGTAGTGTGCTTGAGTCAAAGAATGCCCATCCCTACATACCATTGATTTCCTTCCTAGTGTGCCTTTTCCAGTCATCCTCCCCTCATACCGAGATTCAGGAACACCAATCGGCTTAAGGTCAGGAAGAAAGTCAACACAAAACTCAATGACCTCCTCTGTTCCATAGCCCTTGGAGATGCTTCCTTCTGGCCTATCATGGTTATGAACATATTTCTATAAGACTCCCATGAACCTCTCGAAGGGGAACATATTGTGTAGAAACATAGGACCAAGAATTCTAATTTCTTCGACTAGGTGAACTAGGAGGTGCATCATAATATTGAAGAAGGATGGCGGAAACAACAACTCGAAGCTGACCAGACATTGGACCACATCAATCTGTAACCCTGATAGACTTTCTCGATCGATTACCTTCTGAGAAATTGCATTGAGGAATGCACATACCTTCACAATGGCTAGTCGAACATTTTCTGGTAGAATTCCCCTCAAATGCAACCGGAATCAATTGCGTCATAAGCACATGACAGTCATGAGACTTTAGTTTTGAATTCTTTTCTCTTTCATATTTACTATTCCCTTTATATTCGATGAGAAGCTAGACGGGACCTTGATACTGAAAAGGACTTCAAAAAAGATTTCCTTCTCTTCTTTGGTAAGAGCGTAGCTGGCAAGCCCTTGAAACTGCCCTGGATGCTTGCCGTCTCGTCCTTTATGATGTTGCTGGTCCTCCCGTGCTGCTGGGGAATCTTTTGACTTCCCATACAAGCCCAAGAAGCCTAGAATATTCACGCAAAGATTCTTCGTCAGGTGCATCACGTCGATTGCAGAGCGGACCTCATGCACTTTCCAATAGGGTAGCTCCCAAAATATAGATTTCTTCTTCCACATGGGTGCGTGTCCGGTAATGGGGTCTTTCGGAATAGGTTGTCCTCCAGGACCCTTTCCAAAGATTACATCCAAATCCTTGACCATACCAAATACATCAGCACCACTACGGGGGACATGCTTTGTCTGGGTTTCTGCCTTGCCATTGAAATGCTTGCCTTTCTTCTTTAAGGGATGATTGGGCGGAAGAAAACGACGATTGTACGGGTACACATTCTTTCTACATTTATCCAGATATATACTTTCATTCTCATCTAAATAGTGCGTGCATGCATTGTATCCTTTGTTCTAATGTCCTGAAATGTTACTAAGAGCAGGCCAATCATTGATGGTTACGAACAACAATGCTTGTAGGTCAAATTCCTGCTGTTTGTGCTCATCCCACACACGTACACCTAGTTTGGCCCACAACTATAGAAGTTCATCAACTAATGGCCTTAGGTACACATCAATGTCGTTGCCGGGTTGCTTCGGGCCTTGGATGAGCACTGGCATCATAATGAACTTCCGCTTCATGCACAACCTAGGAGGAAGGTTGTAGATACATAGAGTCATGGGCCAGGTGCTGTGACTGCAGTTCTGCTCCCCAAAAGGATTCATGCCATCGGTACTTAGACCAAACCATAAGTTCCTTGCGTCACCAGCAAAGTCCGGGAAGTCTCTCTCGATTTTTCTCCACTGCCGACCATCAGCAGGGTGCCTCAACATCCCATCTTTCTTACGGTCTTCCATGTGCCATCGCAACAACTTGGCATGCTCTTTATTTCTGAACAAACGTTTCAACCGTGGTATTACAGGAGCATACCACATCACCTTGGCAGGAACCCTCTTCCTGGGTGGCTCGCCCTCAACATCACCAGGGTCATGTTTTCTGATCTTATACCGCAATGCAGTGCATACCGGGCATTTATCCATATTCTCGTACTTCTCACCGCAGTAGAGGATGCAGTCGTTAGGGCATGCATGTATCTTCTGCACGTCTAATCCTAGAGGACAGACAAGTTTCTTTGCTTCGTACGTACTGGAGGGCAATTGGTTATTTCTTGGAAGCATCTTCTTCATTATTACCAGCAACTTTTCAAATCCCGAGTCAGTCATACCGGTCTCTTCCTTCCACTTCAACAATTCCAGTGTGCTACCCAGCTTCTTCTGGCCATCTTCACAAGTTGGATACATCAATGTGTTGTGGTCCTGTAACATCTGCTCGAACTGCAACCTCTCCTTTTCTGTGTCGCAGTCTCGCCTTGCGTCACTAATGACCCGACCAAAATCATCAACGGGCTCATCTGGTTCCCGTTCTTCACCCCCTTCTTCTTCATTATCTTCAACTGCGGTATCATCGTATTCAGGGAACATAGATCGTTAGTTGTCATCATCGTTCTCTTCTTCATCGCTGTCTTCCATCATAACCCCTCTTTCTCCGTGCTTGGTCCAAACATTATAGCCGAACATGAAACCAGACCAAACCAGGTGGTTCTGAATGACTCTTGAGGAAGTGTGAGCCTGCTCATTCTGACATTCAACACATGGACAACACATAAAACCATCCCGCCGCTTGTTCGCCTCGGCCACAAGGCGAAAAGAATGCACACCTTCTCTGTAAGCCTCAGAGCGTCAGTCACCGTACATCCATGGGTGGCTCATCTGCATCATACAACCATGCATATATATCAAACGCAATCACGATGCTTAATTTAGTATCGTGTAGTCAAAACAAGAAAATAGTTGCTAACCTTTTAGGACACTTCAAAACAAAGAGGAGAAACCTTAAGTGTCGCTCTGGCACCTCATATCATATTTTGTCTTGTGTGAACTCAAGTGGCATCACTCTAACAGGCATTTCACAGAACACCTCTAATGCATATGAAGAAAGAAAGTTAGCACAAAGTTATACCCACCTCTCACATAGGAAAAAAACAGGAGAGAGTGGAGGGCTGGGTGCATATATATAGGGCCAAGCCATTAGTCCCAGTTTGAGATACAAACCGGGACTAAAGGTTCTGCCAGGAGCACGCGCGCTGGCCCAGACCCATTTGTCCCGGTTTGTATCTCAAACCGGGACTAATGGTTCCTTACGGACCAGGACAAAGTGCCTCGGCCTCCTCGGGCCGTCTGGTTCAGACCAATAGTCCCGGCCCCAGCCACGGCCGGGACTAGTGGCCCGAACCAAAGGCCCATTTTCTACTAGTGATGCAATCACACTGGCGGATCCATATGTGGTTTGTGAGAAGAACACACATCCAATGACACTGGTGGATCCTTGTGTGGTTTGTGAGAAGAACACACATGCAATGACACTGGGTGTGGTTCATGAAAAGAACACACATCCAATGAACTCTGGTGGATCCATATGTGGTTTGTGAGAAGAACACACATGCAATGACTCTAGCTATGGTTTTTGAGAAGAACACACATGCAATCACACTAGTGGATCCATATGTGGTTTGTGAGAAGAACACAGATCAAATGACACTCGTGGATCCATGTGTGGTTTGTGAGAAGAACACACATGCAATGACAGTGGCCGTGGTTCATGAAAAGAACACACATCCAATGAACTCTGGTGGATCCATAGGTGATTTGTGAGAAGAACACACATGCAATGACTCTAGATGTGTTTTGTGAGAAGAACACACATGCAATGACTCTAGATGTGGTTTGTGAGAAGAACACAAATCCAATGACACCGGTGGATCCATGTGTGGTTTGTGAGAAGAACACACATCCAAAACACACATGCAATTACACTGGTGGATCCATGTGTGGTTTGTGAGAAGAACACACATACAATGACACTAGATGTGGTTAATGAAAATAAAAGACATGCAATGACTCTGGTGGATCCATATGTGGTTTGTGAAAAGAACACACAAGCAATGACTCTAGTTGTGGTTAATGTAACATCCCAATTTCGGCAACCCTGATTAGTTGATCAGAATGCAAAAATCAGGGCGAACAAAAACTTTTTCTTGTTGAGTGTTGAAGTGTGTGCTTGTTGTTTGGATATGCTTATGCATATGAATGTGTATTAGATGATATACTCCTTATCTCAACCCAGTTGACAAAAGCTACTTCCCAAAACTGCCTTGGCTTAATTTCCATATTCTCAAATGTTCCAGCCTTTCTAAAACATGAGCCAAGATGTTTATGAAACCAAAACTACTTTAGTAGCTTCTATTGACAAAACTATGGAGAAATATAGAATACTATCTCCTTATGTTTTCAAGAAGGAACCTTCTCTAACTCTTATCCCTCGATTTAACAACACCTTTTTTGTAAGCTTTTGAATTCTACTCCTGGTAGAGATACCAAGGATCTTACCTTGTTCAAACTCCAACCTATTTCAAAATACCCATCCTTACCTCAAGCTAAGCTTGGTGGTAACCCCAGTAGTAGTTGAATTGTTTGTAAGATGTGTTGCCTTGATCTGCTGTTTGAATTGTCTGCTTAGGAGATAGTATGAGCTACTCTAGGAGATCATCACTAGGATCAGGATGTCTCCAAATCTTCCCACCCTAAGCAATATTACAATCTGGATCTGATCCCTAGCTACTCAGTAGTCATCTAAAAACCTTAACCAGATCATCTCTGAAGTGATCTACTTCTAGAAGCTTCCAAGTCAATGGAGACCAACATCAAGCATGGATCCTTTAAACTCAATCTACACTTCAACATCATCCACTTGATGATGCTTGGGTACCTTGCAACCCATCAAAAACATCCCATCTCATGTCCTAGTCAAAAACCCTAAATCTGCCAAATTTGGCTAAGTCTGGAAATCTGTTTCCAACATCACCTATTTGAATGTCTCCCTTTCTCAACCCTTTTGCATTTTGGGTAATGCACTTGAACCACCTTGTTAACCATACTAAGGACTACCAATTCCCACTCTTTCCCTTGGTTATATCATCCTCCAACCCACTTGTTCTTGATGGTTTTGCAGGAAAGAAAATAACTTTTCCTGCAAATCTAGTCAACATGCCTACTTTGGTATAAGCTCACACCACCATCCAACCTTCTATGGACCAAATATTTGCATGGTTGTGTTCTACTAACATAGGTATATCATTAACTACTTCACTTGATCCAATTGGATCCTTGAGCTGTTTACACCCACAAGGTTTTGAAGGCTAGATGATAATCTGCCTTGGCAGGCTTATTTTATTCAAAGTTTGAAAGCTTGCCATGGTGAGCTCAAGCAGGATCAAGCTCAAACCTCTGTACCATGTTAATTTACATAACTTGGTATATCCATCCATCTACCCCATGCCCCAAGGGGAGATCTGAACTCCAAGTTACAACCATGTTTTGCTGGTATGAAATTAACATCACCATATATCTTTAATCTAGGGTATTCCACCAAAATCAACTTGGATTCTCCAATATCAAGGTTGAAAATGCTTGCTACACATTGTCTACATCATCTACCTTGATCATAGAGATTTATCAAATATTACCCATAATTATTTTGGCTCCGAATCAATTTAGTTCTTTAATAGACAAATTCTTCAAAACCTCTTCCATAAAGGAAAGTTTGGTTTTTGCCAAAACACTTCCACAAATTTTGGCTAAATTGTGATCCATATATCACACCCCATCCTCCCACCTCAAAAATAAATATTTTTGAGATGCTTTGATATTTGTTTTGCCTATTTTCTTAAATGGCAGAAACAATAAATAATCCTCTAAAAACCCTTTCCCACCTCAATAAATCTTGGGAAAATTCCTCTAAGTGTGTATTCACATTTGGGACCATCTCACATCAAAAGCACCACTTGTCCAATGTAAAAATATCAAATGAGCTCCAATACTTCACTTCTGCAGTTTTGGAACAAATGGATTTAAGAGGACTTATAAGTCATGGAAAAATCTCAAATAATTCCTAGAGGGGCATCTCAACCCCCTCTATCTCCCAGCATCTTTAGTTTATCTTGCCTAAACAAAAACTTGAGACTTCCATCATGATCATCTACATTTGCCAATCTTGTCTACCTCCAAGTTGTTGATCAATATCAAATCAAAACCCCTCAAGCCTTCCACAGCAAGCGTCCACTACACCAGCACACCCCTCTAGTCGAGCTGCACTGTAGATAAGCTACTGTAGCAGCCCCTCTCCCGTTGTCCCATGTGCTTGGATGTGAGGAGGAGAGAGTTAAGGACAAGCATGGCCAATCAGCTTGCAGCAGCTCTCCTACCTCTCCTCTGCCCTCAACACAGACCAGAATACCACTCTCACGCCCACATCAATCTCCTCTGGTTTCCACCTCCATCCATTCACTCTCCATGTAACAAGTCCACTCTAGACCACTTCCTCTTTGGTTAAAAAGGCCAGAGGCTCTCACCCCTGCCCCTGCTTCCTCATTTGCCTCCTATCCCTCTACCTCACCTCCAACAGGCACCCCTCTTCCTCCCCTGCCCTGTCCTGCACGAAATGAGAGAAGGAAGGCCATTCGGCCATTGCCAAACCCAAGCTCGAGGTCGCCTTCTCCTTGCTTACCCTCTGTTGCATGTGTCCTATTTGAGATTCTACCCCTCTGAGCTACCTCCCTGTGCCCTCTCTCTGCTGTAGGAATGCTGGAAGTCGCCGTCGCCATCATGCCTGAGAGAAGCTCCTCTCCGGCGAGCCCGCCCCCCCCGAGCCTATGCAGCCCTGCCGAATCCCTCCTGGCATCTCCCAGGACCTCTGCATCCTCCTTGCATCCTCTCTGTCGACATGCATGCAACCCCGAAGCCTCTCCGGCGAGCTCCATTCGGGTGTCCTCGCGCGTGCCCCGCATCGACGTCGACCCACCCCATGCCGCCCATCTCCGGGATCCCCGTCGTCTACCGCGTCGTCTCCGCCACCCCACGGTCGCTGGTGAGCCCCCTGGTAAGATCCCGCCGCTGCCCAGACGCCGCCTAGGGTTCCTGCCCTGCCCACCCGCCGGCCCGCTGACCGCTGGGCCCCACCCAGCAAAATTTGAAATCCACCCCGCGCGCTGGCTTCCCCACGGTGGGCCAAATTCCACTCGGCCGGCCCAAGTCCCCCTGGAAAACCAGCCCACCTCCTTGTCCTTTTTAATATTTCTCCACCAGCTCTGTTCTGGCTTTTTGGTTTAAATCTTTTTAAAAATGGAAATCAACACAACATGCCCATATCTAAATTTTCCTAGGTACATCTATGTTTTCTTTAACACCCAGTACCTTTGTATAGCCCAGAATATATACAGATTCTTTATATTAAATCCATATCTAGAAGGTATCCAAAACCCTCCTAAAATCCCCCCGTGAGTTTCACAACTCCAAATGGGGTAAAACCAAGTGCCTCTAGTAGGTATTACTTGTGCCCATCTCATGGCCTTGGCCTCAATCCAAGTGTAGCTTTTGTTCTCCTATAGTAAAAATAGCAAAAACAGAGGCTTTCTGCCTTTAGAAAATTCCCTAGTAATATCTGCGACATATTTTGGGTAGCTTCCACATGCCAGTGATGTGGTTCATCATTACCTACCTAAATCCAGGAGCACATGATTTTTTGAGCCTTAGATATTTCTCTGTGAATTAAACTATTCTGTGCATGGTTTATTCACCTCTAATTTCACTACAGTAGTTCTGCTAATCCAAAAATACTGATTCCAATTTCTGAAGAAAGGTATCCTCACTACCTACCATGTGTCCTTGGAATCAACTCAAAATCTGCTGTAGGTTAAATCTTATGAAAAAGACAAATTGTCTACAGATCTGCCTTTGGGAATTTTCTGAGGGTATTCTGGTAATTATCTTGACCTGATTCCAACTCCCAGTGAACAAGTATATCAAACCCTAAAAAATCATCCAAGGAAATAATATTTGGAGGTCCATAACTTTTCTGGTAAATTATTTCCTAAAACTAGAGCTTTTATCACTAGGATATTCTTTATAAATTGAAGAAAAGTGATAAAATAGTTAAACCACTTTGGTTGGTTTCATTTTATCAACATCTATCTGTAGGTGTCATGTTTTTACAATGGTACCATACAGATTATGACTTTGTCCAAAATCCATCTCTTAGGTAATTCCTAGACCATAGATCCTAAGGGATTTTCACCCCCCTTCTCCAAGGCCATTTGAATCTCCTAACTCCAATCCTCTAAAATCCTACGAATTAGAGTAAGGTGTGGTACGCTTGTTTGCTGTATTGTAATAATGTTTGTATGCCCTATGTTGATTGTGACCTTGCTTGTTTGCATGTGTGCTCCATGACGACGATAGTTGCGATTATCTCGGAGATCAAAAGAAGAGATGGTTATTATAGTTATTATTACGGGTTATCTAAAGAAGAAGTCCAGGGACATATTGCCATATTTCTGATCTCAGGCAAGCCACCTTCTTGCTCATAAGGTGACACCTACCCGTCCCTAGTAGAATAGATGGTGCATATCCACCATGCCCCTTTGGAGACCCCGTTTTAGCCGAAGAAAAACTAGAGGATGGGAAGACCCCGGAAAAAGTTTTACCAAATGTTTTATGATAAAACCTTGGCGAGGTGGGACCTCCCAAGAGATGTTGAGAAAAAAAAGGTTTTGTTTTACAAAGTGCTGGAGGAAAAACCGGAGGAAAAAGGTTTACGAAAACGCACCTGGTTCTCTGCAGTTTTGCTAGAACAATTAACCCATTGAACCACATTACTCTGGAATGGGAAAGGGCTGGATTTGAAGTTTGTCTACTCTGGTATGAGCTGCCTCGCAACAACTACAGGGGATCGGGGATCCCTGGAGGGTGGGCCTTCTCCGATATAGGTCCATGTGAGACATCGACCTGGAGAAGGAAAGAAGGGTCGGCAGGCCTCCACGCGTTACTATGAGCCCCTCATTGAAAGTGCGCACGTGGGACGTGCACTAAGCGCTCCGGTTGGTCCTCGCCAGATGTCCCGGTTTTGAGGGGATTAACACTTATAGGGTAGGCACTTATATTGTAGTGGGCATCCAGAGAGTCTAGATCGGTTACTCGACCCACGATCGGTGAAGATCAGGGTAGTGTACCCAGATGGTATGGGTATAGTGTACAACCTCTGCAGAGTGTAAATCTATTCGAATAGCCGTGTCTGCAGTCATGGACGGTTGGGAAGGTTGTTGTAGAGCGGTGCTAGTTTTGTTTTCAAAAAGGATTTCGGAAAAGAAATGGCTTTCAAAATGTTTTGACCATGGGATGGTCAGGAAGGATACCTGCTTTGACCATGGGATGGTCAGAGAGGTATGGAAGGAGTTTGGTCGTGGGACGACCTGAAAACGGGAACAAATGGGTGACCCAGTCCTAATGTTTTCCAAAACTTTTCAAAATAAAAAGGTTTCCAAAATGGTTTACAAAAGTTTTCAACAAAGTTATATAGATGCTATATCTACAAGAGAAACTATTTGAGAAACGAACCTCTCTTGGAGCCCTCCTACTGCCATAGCCAAAATGCATATCCTCCTGTTAGTATTAATATTTTAAGGTGGTTTGCGAGTACATTCAATGTACTTACCGGCTTTGTCCCTGGCTATTTACTTGGTCAGATTTCGAGAAGAAGATGGGTTGGTGATTCTGCGAGCTAGGACGTTCTCCCAGTCAGTTGCCTATAGGTTAAGGCATGGCTCGGGCTCTACGCTGGATGAAGTCCGCTGCTGATTATTGATGTAGCCATAACGGCATTTAATTAAGTCTTGTAATTCGGTATATTCTCGGATGTTGTACTGATACTTGTCGGTTATGTGCCACGACTAACTGATCATGGGATCGTGGTTGTATGCATAACAGGGATTCTCGGAGGATTAATCCGGGGGCCTCACAGTTAATGAAAAGAACACACATGCAATGACTCTGGGGGATCCATGTGGTTTGTGAAAAGAACACACATGGAATGACTCTAGCTATGGTTAATGAAAACAACACACATGCAATGACACTGTTGGATCCATATGTGGTTTGTGAAAAGAACAGACATGCAATGAACTCTGGTGCATCTAGATGTGGTTTGTGAAAAGAACACACATGCAATGACACTGGTGGATCCTTATGTGGTTTGTGAAAAGAACACACATGCAATGAATCTGGTGGATCCACATGTGGTTTGTGTAAAGAACACTCATGCAATGACACTGCTGGATCAATGTGGTTTGTGAGAATAAAGAACATGCAATGAATTCTCGTGGATCCGTATGTGGTTTGTGAGAAGAACACACACACAATGACACTGGGTGGGGGTTCATGAAAAGAACACACATCCAATGAACTCTGGTGGATCCATATGTGGTTTTTGAGAAGAACACACATGCAATGACTCTAGCTATGGTTTGTGAGAAGAACACACATGCAATCACACTAGTGGATCCATATGTGGTTTGTGAGATGAACACACATCTAATGACACTAGTGGATCCATGTGTGGTTTGTGAGAAGAACACACATGCAATGACAGTGGGTGTGGTTCATGAAAATAACACACATCCAATGAACTGTCGTGGATCCATATGTGGTTTGTAAGAAGAACACACATGCAATGACTCTAAATGTGGTTTGTGAGAAGAACACACATGCAATCACATTGGTGGATCCATATGTGGTTTGTGAGATGAAAAAGCATCCAATGACACTGGTGGATCCATGTGTGGTTTGTGAGAAGAACACACATGCAATGACACTGGGTGTGGTTCATGAGAAGAACACACATCCAATGAACTCTGGTGGATCCATATGTGGTTTGTGAGAAGACACACATGCAATGACTCTAGCTGTGGTTTGTGAGAAGAACACACATGCAATCACACTGGTGGATCCATATGTGGTTTGTGAGATGAACACACATCCAATGACACTGGTGGAGCCATGTGTGGTTTATGAGAAGAACACACATCCAAAACACACATGCAATGACACTGGTGGATCCATGTGTAGTTTGTGAGAAGAACACACATACAATAACACTGAGTGTGGTTCATGAAAAGACCACACACGCAATGACACTGCTGGATCCATATGTGGTTTGTGAAAAGAATAGACATGCAATGAACTCTGGTGGATCTAGATGTGGTTTGTGATAAGAATACACAAGCAATGACACTGGCTGTGGTTCATGAAAAGAACACACATGCAATGACACTGGTGGATCCTTATGTGTTTTGTGAAAAGAACACACATGCAATGACTCTGGTGGATCCACATGTGGTTTGTGAAAAGAACACTCATGCAATGCCACTACTGGATAAATGTAGTTTGTGAGAATAACAGACATGCAATGAACTCTCGTGGATCTATATGTGGTTTCTGAGAAGAACACACATGCAATGACAGTGGTGGATCCATATGTGGTCTGTGGAAAGAACAAACATGCAATGACACTAGTTGTGGTTAATGAAAACAATAGACATGCAATGACTCTGATGGATCCATATATAGATTGTGAAAAGAACACACATGCAATGACTCTAGTTTTGGTTAATGAAAAGAACACACATGCAATGACTCTTGTGGATCCATGTGGTTTGTGAAAACAACACACATGCAATGACTCTAGCTATATTCTGTAAAAAGAACACACATGCAATTGCACTTTTCGGTCCATATGTGGTTTGTGAAAAGAACAGACATGTAATGAACCCTAGTGGATCTAGACGTGGTTTGTGAGAAGAACACACATGTAATGACACTGGTGTGGTTCATGAAAATAACACACATCCAGTAAACTCTATTGGACCCATATGTGGTCTATGAGAAGAACACACATGCCATGACTCTAGATGTGGTTTGTGAGAAATCCACGCATGCAATCACACTGGCGGATCCATATGTAGTTTGTGAGAAGAACACACATCCAATGACACTGGTGGATCCTTGTGTGGTTTGTGAGAAGAACACACATGCAATGACACTGGGTGTAGTTCATGAAAAGAACACACATCCAATGAACTCTGGTGGATCCATATGTGATTTGTGAGTAGAACACACGTGCAATGACTCTAGATGTGGTTTGTGAGAAGAACACACATCCAATGACACTGGTGGATCCATGTGTGGTTTGTGAGAAGAACACACATCCAAAACACACATGCAATGACACTGGTGGATCCATGTGTGGTTTGTGAGAAGAACACACATACAATGACACTGGATGTGGTTAATGAAAAGAAAAGACATGCAATGACTCTGGTGGATCCATATGTGGTTTTTAAAAAGAACACACATGCAATGATTCTATTTGTGGTTAATGAAAAGAATACACATGCAATGACTCTGGGGGATCCATGTGGTTTGTGAAAAGAACACACATGCAATAACTCTAGCTATGGTTAATGAAAAGAACAAACATGCAATCACACTGTTGGATCCATATGTCGTTTGTGAAAAGAACAGACATGCAATGAAGTCTGGTGCATCTAGATGTCGTTTGTGAAAAGAACACACATGCAATGACACTGGTGGATCCTTACGTGGTTTGTGACAAGAACACACATGCAATGAATCTGGTGGATCCACATGTGGTTTGTGTATAACACTCATGCAATGACACTAGTGGATCAATGTGGTTTGTGAGAATAACAGACATGCAATGAACTCTGGTGGATCCGTATGTGGTTTGTGAGAAGAACACACACGCAATGACACTGGGTGCGGTTCATGAAAAGAACACACATCCAATGAACTATGTTGGATCCATATGTGGTTTGTGAGAAGAACACACATGCAATGACTCTA